>OX375872.1:16042017-16642017 GCA_947359465.1 Metellina segmentata
TATAACTAAAAAATTTTACGATCCCGTGAATTTCGTTGTAACGGGAACTTACTGTATTATATTAAGAATATATTTACATTCTGTGTGAATCATGAACTTTTAGAATAAAGCTCGTAAACATCGATGATTTAAAATATAGAATTCGAGATTGGAGACTAACTATTGCAAAATAGAAATTACTTTAGTTGTGTACGGATACACGCGGCATTGTTTACTTGTATATTAGGAACATTTTACTTCTGGTTGAATCAAACAAAGCTCGTAAACATCGATGATGTAAAGTATTCAACTCGAGCCCCGAGGTTGATTTTTTCAAAATACGTTACAAAATATATTTATGAATCCGAGACATTTGATTGTTAAAAAAAACGTATCACAATAAACCAGTTCTTTTCTGTAAAATGAAAATATCGATGCGTTCTTGTATGTATGGCTGCATTGAAAGAACCTGTGCTGACTGATTACATGTTTCCATGAATCATTTCACATACAATCTAATGAAAACATATAATTCGTAGTAAAACCCACAGCATAATGAACCTTTTTAAAATAATATTGTTTTTGTGGTTTGAATTTTGCAATGGAATTTCTGTGAAAACATCTGAATTTAAGAAGTGATGCTTAGGTCAACAAGCACTTCATTTCCAGGTATGTTGAGTGTTTCATCACATTGAGTTCGCAACCTGAGCCATTCCATCATCCCGTCGTTCGTCTATGAGAGCGTATTAATCATTACGTTAGTGTGATTGAGAAGCAAAGGTAACAGCACTTTTGTGACGGAAGTCTTTTGGCCAGTTTGTGGTGGTTCAATGCGGAATTAGTCTAGAGCGCTATATGTCTTTCATATCTTTAACATGTCTTTAAATTTAGATTCAAAACCTTTATACTGTCGAATGTTCTTCATGAAAATTATCAGAAGGTAAGTAATGCTTACATTTTCACCGTTTTAAAGTATGATTATTTGTACACTATGGAACATGTATATTTGTAGTTCATAAAGTTTGAGCCATATTACTATTGCATATTATAGTTACTTCAATATTTTGATACTTTTTATAATATATATGGGCGATAGTAGCAAGGTTGACAGAGTAATAGACTAGCAACCAGAGGGTTGCGAGTTCGAATATAACCAAAGACCGTGTACAAAGGGAGCTGGTGCACTTTAAATCTGTTGTGACCTCAAATGAGCTCACGCTGGCGTGGTGTGTACGTTTGGAGAATGGCGTTCAAGCTCAGGTGTTGCCTCGTCATCTGACAGTGGTTCAAAATTACGTGTTGTCTTCGGACCTTTCCCTTCGTGGGTTGATTCCGGACCGTTGCCTATAATCCGTTGTGTTACTCTAGTACTGGAGTGAATTAAATAACTACTTATAATATATGTACTAAAAGCTTAAAGTTATTCCAATGAGGGTTTGGTAAATTATTCATGACTTTTCGGATGTTTTGAAACGAAACTAAAAATAAATCTTTATTTTATGATGCATTAAGCATTCAAAGTTTCGGTTATGTATAAATTATTTCTCACAAGTATTCTCTTTTGCATGGAATATGCATTAGGATATTAACAACCCTTAAGAAAATATATTAAATTTGTAAAAATGACTCGTCAAATGCAAGCTTTATAGAATAGCATTAAGTTAATTTATAGTCTGATGGTTTTTGTTAACATGTTTTCTCATGCACAAATGTTCCTATTTCTATATTCCTTCTATGAATTAAAGTTATTTTTCTGCAATTATTTAAATGGATTAATTCCATGTGCGTTTCTCTTCACACACACATATATATATATAATGTTTTTATAATAATTTACTCTTACAAAAATGTTGCCGTTTTTTCCTGCTTACCCTCATAAGTTGGGTTTATTTCATAAAAATATTAATAAACATCATAATCATTTTCAGCGCATGAATGTATAATACTCTTGAGTGTTCCTTTTCATGCTAAAAACTCTTTTAATTCATCCAAAGTCAAAATAATAGATGTTTCGAGCGTAATTATATTAGCAATAGGCTCTTCCATAAAATGCTTCAAAGCTCTTTTAAAATCGATCCAAAACTTTTTTCCATTACGGGAGAAATAGGTTACACAAAACGCTGGAAAGTTGCCTTGAAAATCGATCAAATTTTCTGGTCTTTAATAGAAAGTCTTAGCCTGTAATAATGCACGTTCCTCTTAAAATGCTTTCCTAAACGTTGCCTCTTTACATCATTAAAAATGCATGCAGCACTTTCGTTGGTACAATGTTAGGATGCTCCTGTATCCGTATGAGGTAAGTTGTGGATTTCGAATTTCCTATAGTATTTAAAATCACAATCTAAATCAATCCTTTTATGAATAAAATATCCTGAAACGGATTTTATTCTTTTCTTGATCGTTTTTTCAGTTCAGATGAATCTATATATATCAAAAGATGTGTGTGTACATTCCTTATACAAATCAACACTGTTTGACCAATTCACACCAAATTTGGTACACTTATAATTTAGAACACTGCGGAAAACATAGGCTATTTCTTTCCTGTCTTCAGAACCATCTGTAGTCATGAAAATTGGCACACAGGTAGTCCTAAAAGTGCCTCTCGAAGCCCCAATTTTAAAATCTAAAGTTTTTTTTCTGCAATACATTGACATGGATAAGGAAACGCGTTCTATAGGGTTTGTGTATGAGTTAACACAGGGAAATATCGAGGTCATATTTTAGCTGTCGCGGTAGGAAACACATTCTACAGAGTTTGTGTATCTGAGTTAACACAGAGAAATGTCGCGGTTATATTTTAGCTGTCGCGGTCATATTTGAAACCCGTGCGACGCCGGAATATACAGCTAGTTCTTAAGAAACACGAGAATCGGAGAGGCTTAACACTGTCAGGTTCATTCCTCCCTGGGTGTATTTCTCTCTTCTGCGTCGATAAAACGTTTCATTGTGTGTTTATTACTTGATATTGTATGTCTTGTGTCAGGCTCAACATGGCCAAGTATGGCCCTTGCGCCAAAAAACTCCAACAAACCAACCAAGCGGAGAGGCTTAACGAAATTTATTATTTATGAAAAATCCTTTCATAGTTCTTGAGCTAAAAGTTATTAATTTACTGTATATAAGAGGTCTATATAAAGAGTTATCACGTATGAAACAATCTCACACAGTCTTAGTTGTGAAATTAGCTGTACCTTTTATTATTCTTTATTAGTTCAAAAACTCCAACTTAAAGCAATCTTCAATTCAAATAACGGAGGGTTGCGAGTTGGAATCCAGCTAAAGACGGTCTTGTACAAAGGGAGTTGGTGCACGCTAAATCTGTCGTGGCCTAAAATATCCACACGTTGGCGTTGTGTAGAATTTGAGAGAATGGGGTGCTAGCTCAGGTGTTGTCTCTGACCATGGTTCAAAATTGTGTGGTGTGGTCCTCGGAGTCCTTTGTGATTTATCCTGGACCGTGGCCAATAGTCTATTGTGTTACTCTAACGCGACGTTAATTAAAATACCTACTTAACCTTTAGACTACGGCCGTTACAGCAATTGTACCTCGAAAGTTATAAGAATCGCGTTTGTTATATACGTATCTATAGCCGTAGTCTAAAGGTTAGCATTCAAATGAGGATATCCGAAATTATTAGAAATATTAGGTACAAAAAAAGCGAATTTCAAGCTTTTAATTATTATTTTACTTCAAAATTTTTTTTTTAATGTTTAAATGAAATTAACTAAATAATCACATGCATTTTCGTTTTTTGCTTTTAAAAATTTGAAGAGTTTTTACTTCATACGTAACGAAACGGTCAATTCGGTTTGAAAGGTTTTTCCGGTCAAGCTTATTATAGGTGGTTAGTGTTTTTGTTGTGGAACATTCTTCCTGGTACGTATACCGGAAGTGATTTCATTTGTTTGATTTTGAAATACGATTTCAACATGTCGCCGCAGAAATTTCGAAGCATGAATTCCGAACTGAGAAATGAATTTCAATTGGAAAACGCCCATTGGATGAAACATCAAACATCAACAAAACGACGATAAACTACATTTTCAGGTAACCCTTATATGTATCGTGTATTTGTGTACCGTGAAATAAAATTCTCGTCATCCGTCTGATTTGCACCGAAAAACCCTATCATGATGCTTATGGAACATATCTGAAAAGTTTACTTACCAGGTTAAAAAAGTTTCTTGGATAATTTCATGGTAAGAAAGTTTAGTGTTCAAAATTTGGGTTTATTATGATTTCGTTTTTTTCTTTCAACTTCTAACGGAAGTTGAAACTAAATAATGCATCTTTTGAAAGAACTAAATCGAATGTCCAATTCAAACTCAAGGTCTCATAACCGATATTTTGAAGTTCCAACTTTTCGTGTAAATAAACAATACTTAATTCGTTGGTCCACTGACCAGACTAAATGTTTGCAAAATGTAGATTATACATGAAATCTGTTGACACGATTATCTCAGAAAAATCAGAAACGGAAGGCAGAAATGTGTCTGGTTTTACACTAGATCGACCTTGGAAAAGCAAAATAAACAGTCTATATACAGCTCATCAAGATAACGTTTCTTTTATGACATGACATCAATATTGGTTGTAAAGATATAGTAGACTCCCAATTTGATAAGAATATCATTCAGCGATTTTTCTGAACTGGAAGTGATTTCATGTGTTAAATGGAGGAGAAAAGATTTTACAAATTGCCGGCATTCTCAATATCGGAACATTACTGACATTCTCAACATTGGAAAACTTCCGAATTCGCAATATCAGTAAATTACTGACACATTTTCAACAGCAGAAAATAACTAACAATTTAAATTTTGAAAAAGTACCGACATTCTCAATATTGTTAAAATACCGACATATTCAATTTTAGAAAATTACCAATATTCGCAATATTAGTAAATTACCAAAATTCTCAACATCGGCAAATTACCAACATTTTCAATTTCGGTGTATTATCAACATCGATGTTTTAATTTTGAACATCGATGTTTTGCGATCGATATCCCTAATGCACACAACAGGGTGTTATTGTCTAGGATGCCATCTCCTTTGATAGCCCTTTGGTAGTCATTTCTGGCACACACTTACAGCACACCGATACGTAGACGACATTCTAGGACCGCTTGTGTTACCGTTCCTTTTGAGACACCCCGGACTTACTCTTCAACTAGATCATGCCCGGCAGAACACGGTACACGTAACAATGAATTGTGTTCAAGCTTTCCCAACACATCTTTGGCCAGCTAGGTCTCCTGATCTCTCTCCGATAGAGCACATTTGAGACGTTATGGGAAGGCGATTGCAATCATCCCGGAATGTTGACCATTTTGCCCGACGGAGACAATTTGGCAATAAATTCCGCAGGACACCATCCGGGAACTTTTTTAGTCTATGCCACGCCGGGTGACATATTGCATCCAGGCCAGAGGTGGACCAACGCCTTATTGACTTCCTCTCTTTGTAACAGTCAAACTTTGACATTAATCATTCAATTGTTCTGAAAGTTTAATCGTTTGTTTTTCTATGTATGTTCTTCACATCTACCAATTTTTATCGCAATCGGACAACTACTTGGTGCGCCGATTTTTGATAGTATAGAGTGTATATTAAAACCAAGGTTTGTGTGTATCTGCATTCCTGCAAAATAGAAATTGTTTTAAAAGCTTCTCTAAAGCTCTTGGAGACTAGGACCTAGATGAAAAATTCGTCTAAAACCAATTTTTGATGGATCCATCTACTCCTGCTTCAGAATAATAATTACTTTCTGACGATATTGAGAACTTTGGAGAGATCGAAATAATTATCAATGGATACATTAGAGAAATCCAGCGTCTTCCTTCATTTGACAACGCAAAAAATTAGGAAACTTTCCAGACTTCTTGAGAAACGTTTCGGCGTATTTCCGTTTCGAAATACTTCCGTTTCGGCTTAGCTTTTAGCTGATATGTAGCGAATGGCAGAGCAAATATAGGATGGGAAATGGATTGCTTTCATGGAATACAAATCCACTTAACAAAATAAGGGGATATGAGTACTTAGAAAGTATGGTAGAGATATATTTAATTTACTTTTCTCTTACAGATTTTAAGTTGTGAAAAGGATCCACCGAATCCATACGCGTAAACCCATTCAATTGAGAAAAATTTGGAAAATATATGTAATGAGTTTTTTACAAATTAATCCTTTTTAAATAATTACTCAAACTATTCATAACTTAATTCATCAGTGCTTTACTTGTGTAATAAATAAATAAAGTCAATGAAACAATGGTACATTAGTACAAAGGCGTAACCAAGGGAGTTGAGGGTTCAACCCCCATTCAGTTCGTCGAACAAGTTTTTCAAATTTGTTAATAACGAGCAATTGGAGCTTTAAGCTTTATGGCTATTTAAACTAGATTATATTAAACAAAAATTATTTTTATACGCTCATAATTTAAATAATTGCACGACATGAGTGAAATTTCTATTCACTTGATTTTTATGTTTTTCTTAGAGTATGTTTTTTGAAGAAGCAACTAGGAAACTGAAACTGAATGTGAGGTTGAACCCCCAACTATAATATTATTATAGTTGGGAGTTCAACTCCCCATTCAGTTCATTGAATGAGATAGTCATATTTGTTAATAACGAGCAATCGGAGCTGTAAGCTTTATGGCTATTTAAACTAGATTATATTAAATAAAAATTATTTTTACGCTCATTATATAAAAAATTGCACGACATAAGTGAAATTTTTATTCATTTGATTTTTATGTTTAACTTAGAATATGTTTTTTGAAGAACAAACTAGGAAAATGTTTACATGTATTGTATTTACCACAGCAAAAACACTAATTAATTTCGTCCAAATGTAATAGTTCATAAAGTTCTAGTGAATATTTTTTTCTATTCTCTTTAATTTAAGGGTAATCAAAAAATCTAAAAGTATGTGCATTCTTACCAATGTTGTCTTTTATTTCAATAATGTTGATATATTATGTTGGTATGATTTACTGTATTTTGTTCTACAAATTTTAAAAACAGATTGTTCGGACTAACCAAATTCTCGGATTAACCGGCTAGGGGTGAATTAGCAAGGTTTTAGTATAATTCAAAACTGTCCTTAAACAATTTGTTATTTGTTGTTAAACCAAACAATGTGTTTCTCATTCTCATGCATGATACATTAAAACAACATTGTTTAGGATAACTTTATTTGAAATGAAAGTGTTTGACATTCGCTAGATGTAAAATATTTAATAATTTTATCAATGTACTACGAAAAAATTTATTAATATATCATGTGATTTTTAACAAAAAAATGCAAGTAATTTCCCTGAGAGGTCTCCAGATGCTTTCAGATGATAATTTCTATTGGCGTACATTTAATACTTCTCGGGACTGAATACCCTCATTAATCATCAGTTACGCCCCTTATGCCTCTTGAGTACTGCAAGGGTCCGCTCAAACGAATTCTCGATACTTACTTGTCAATGAATAGGGAGATCTTTGGTGATTCATACATATTTTCCTTTACGACATACATTTATTTATTACTCATTAAGTTTTACTAGTTTCACTTTATAATCAGTGTTCCTTAATAGCCTACATATTATTAGAAGTCCAAATTTCTTAAGGGGCTCTTTAAAGCGGCTTGATTGATTACAGTGCAATCGGACAATCCGTTTAGCTCTGTAATCATCCAGCTTTATTAAACGTGTTAGAAAAGCAGAGTGCAGGATTCCTTGGCTATTTCTTTCCTTGTGTCAGCTCAAGAATTCTTGATTCATTTTGTTACAAACAGGAATCCGCAGCACATCTTCTGTACTTTTGCTTTAGCAAATGTTTGAGTATGAAAAATAACATTGCGAAAGCATTATTGTACAGTTTAAAGGTAAGACATATTTAATGCAATTATGTTAGACTTTAAATAATACTTTCGGGAGATGACTTTTTTACTTAAAAAATTCAATAGAAATGTTACTGTGAAAAGTATAAGTTATTTTTCTCCATGTTGACATTACAATAGTGATATCACTATTTAAGTTTCTACCAACAATGTCATGTCTTAATCTCATTAATATTATAGTTGCATGTAGTTATTTCACAAGTATCAAACATACAGTTAATACACTTTTTAAAAAATTATGAGCACTCATAGGCGGCAGAGTCGGAATCGAGATAATTTTTACCGATGTGCTTCCAAGCAAATAAAATTAAGTTCAGAAAAATCGAAACGTTTACAAAAAAATCGACGTTTTAATTTCTAATTTAAATGGTATTGTAAGTTTTAAAATTCATCATAAAGTCATCTGGTAAATAGTTTTAATTAAATAAAAAAAATTGTGATTTTTAAAAATCAAGTGTTAATTAAATAATATTTGTATTAATATATTTTTTATTAATAGTTAATATACCATTTATTATTAATAATTAATACAATTTATTATTAATAATTAATACAATTTATTATTAATAATTACTTAAATTTATTATTAATAATTAATATATAGAAATATTGTATCAATATAATCAATTTATTCTTACCATTTTTTACTGGGCCAATACTTTTCGGGAGGACCAACCCCATTCAACAACCCTAGTTACGCCTATCACCGAATTGTAGAAGTATTTGTTCACCTTGCCTTAAGTGAAGAGCTAATGCGTAGACTTATGAATTAAGAAATATAATCCTAGCCGAGACGTCAATACCAATTATGAATAGTAAAGGTAATTGAATAACATCGCGCTGCACCACAACGGGCCATTGGTTTGACGGGCCGGGTAATGGTAATGATAATTTTAGTTAACGTCGTACTAGAGCAACACAACGGGCTATTGACGACGGTCCGGAATCAGTCCCTTAAGGGAAAAATTCGAGGACAACACCTCGTAATTTTGAACCACGGTCAGATGACGAAGCAACACCTGAGCTGGCACCCCACTCTCCAAACTTTCACACCAACCCAACGACTTTCGGCCACGACAGATTTCAGGTGCACCAGCCTCCTCTACACCAAACGCTTACAAATATCCATGCACTGACCCGGATTCGAACCAGGAACCTTCCGATCTAGAGGCAAACATCTTAACCACCAGACCAGTGGGTCGGCTTGCACTATTCAGATAAAACATGCTTTTGAACAACTTATTTCGATTTACTCGTTGGAGAATTCAAAATTATGTAGTGTTGTCCTCGTATCTTTCCATTCGGGGGTTGAACCCGGACCGTCGGCAATAATCCGTTGTGTTGCTCCAGTGCGACATTAATTAAATACCTACCTTGTCATTGGAGAACAAATGCTTGGAATATAAGCAAATCCTAAATAAAAATTAGATTTAAGAGCTGCGTGTGCAAAGAGAAATAAATATATATTTATACTTTTCTTACAAAAGAGTAAAGTAGATATATTGCTTGAAGCTGTGTTATTTGATGAATACGTGTATTGATTTTTAATCCATCAAACATTTGTAGCGTGCACGGTTTTTTTTTGAAGTATTTCACATCAACATTTGTGGGAATTGTCACGGAAAAATGTAATTCGTGCCAAGATTTACTCAAGGGAATTAATCTAAACATACTCAAATCTGATATTGCGTTTCAGGATAATACAAACATATCTGTCCGCTTTAAATTGGTTTATGCATTACTGCTTTTTATTTCAATTTGCTTCCGTGCGAATACATACTTCAATTGATTATCAACAAATCTTGACTGAAAGTATAAATTTAGGAACTGCTCCGTCAAAGAGAAATGCTATATATTTTTGTTCATTTGTATAACAAAGGTCGCTGAAGTAAATATCCGGTTGGAAGGGTAACACTATAAGCAACCGGAGGATAGGAATTCAAACGAAGACCGTCGTGTACATGGGAGGCTGGTGCACGTTAAATCCGACGGGGTCTCAAATATCCTCACGTTGGTGTGGTTTAGAGAGTGAGGTGCCATCTCAGGTGTTGCCTCGTCATCTGACCGCGGATCAAAATTATGTGGTGTAGTCCTCGAATTTTTCCCTTTGCGATTGATCCCGGACCGTCGTCATCAGCCCGTTATGTTGCTCCGCTACGATTTTAATTCGAATACTTACCATCCACACCACACAAACATGGCGTCATTCGAGGCTACGACAATTTTAAGATGCACTATTCCCCTTTGTGCAACTTGTCATCTGACCATGGTTCACAATTACGAGATGTCCTCGGTAGGCAGGTATTTTTATTAACGTCGTACTTGAGCAACACAACGGTCTATTGATAACGGTCCGGGATCAATCCCAAAGCGAAAGAACCGAGGACAACGAATCCATTCGAACCACGATCAGATGACGATACAGAACCTAAGCTGGCATCCCACTCTGTGATGTCCTCAATGGTGATGCAAAAAAACTCGGGAATTTTGGAAGAGGAGAATTTGGCAATTTGGGGGAATAAACCCGGAACTTTGGGGGAACTTGGAAATATTGAGAGAACAAACTAAACCAACCATTTTAAAACATCAGTTTTTAATCAGTAAATTGCATGTATAAGATATTTGAATTGTGGATGAAACCATGTTTTAATATGTTGTACATCGATTAAATATCTAGACCAGTAATTCCTAACCAGTGTGCAGCAACCAGGGTTGGCTTTTTCTTGTCCAAAGCTAATATTTCCAATCCCAGTGGGGAAAACTGATATATACCGGAATGAACATCGTAGTCCAAGATAGTTGCTGATTTCCATTAATAAATGCAGATTTAATAACACATTTAAGAAGCTTCAGCAGCAACCATGTTTGGGAGAAACTATGGTGAATGAGATACAAGAAATTTGGGCTACAAAATATAAATTTCTAAAACGTATATAAAATTAAAAGTAAATTTTTTGTTATATTTTATTTATTCTTTTGTTAATTATTCTGTAAATCTTCATACTTACAGTATAACAATATAACCTATTAGTAAAATCCTTTCCAGTCAATTTTAAAGAAAGATTTCATTTATAAGGTGTTATACCAATTGTTTATGGTTGTGCTTCAGTTTTCATCTGAGCACAACCATATGTATACCATGAGTATACCAGGTTTCACTGAGTAAAAACGACGGAGAATTGAGATTACCAGTACGCCGTACGGGCAAATCAGGTGCGACAAAAGTGTCCGTACGGCGCCCGGGCAAAACTGGCAAGGGGTAAACACCTGAACTGGCTCCGATTAGCTTGGGAACGCGGTAGCCCAGTTGGAAAAGTAACGAATGAGCAACTGGAGAGTTGCGAGTTCGAATCCAACCGAATATCGTCGTATACAAATGGGGGCTGATGCACGTTAAAACTGTCGTGACTTCAAATGTCCTCACGTTGGCGTGATGTGGGAGTTTGGAGTATGGGGTGCCAGTTTAAGTGCCACCTTTTCATCTGACCGCGGTTCAAAATTCGTGGTGTTAACCTCGGATCTACACCAATAGCCCGTCGCTTTGTTCGACGTTAATTAAAGTATCCCTATCCCCTCCCCCAATTAATTTGACATGCCTCTCATATAATACTAGAGTGGGGTGCCAGCTCAGGTGTTGCTTCGTCATCTGACCCTGGTTCAAAATTACGAGGTGTTGTCCTCGTATCTTTCCCTTAAGGGATTTATCCCGGACCGTCGTCAGGTGTTAGCCTCTAGATCGGAAGGTTCCTGGTTCGAATCCGGGTTCGGGCATGGATGTTTGTAAACGTATGGTGTAGAGGCGGCTGGTGCACCTTAAATCTGTCGTGGCCGAAAGTCCCCACGTTGGGTTGGCGTGGAAGTTTGTAGATTGGGGTGCCAGCTCAGGTGTTGCTTCGTCATCTGACCGTGGTTCAAAATTACGAGGTGTTGTCCTCGGATCCTTCCCTTAAGGGACTGATCCCGGACCGTCGTCAATAGCCCGTTGTGTTGCTCTAGTACGACGTTAACTAAAAAATTACCAATTACCCGGACCGTCGTCAATAGTCCGTTGTGTTGCTCTAGTACGACGTTAACTAAAATTACCATTATCATATAATACTACTCGAAAATATGGGGAGTCTCAGAGAATGAAGACGAAGGTCTGCCATTTTGGGGTTAACGAAAGCATCATTCCTTTCACTGCAAAAGGAATTTGAAACGCGCACACTAATATATTGCGATTAAATATACGCACGTCCTCTACATTGAGCTGCCATAAAAGCTCTTAACCGCAGTATTTATATTCAATTAATATGCGTTGAATTGTGGTCCTCTATGAAGAGCCCCTGGAGACTGCAATTCTTCAGCAATCAGAAGGGAATAAAGGCGACGGACAAAAAGAATTATGCACTGGATGGGAAAGTAGGAGAATGTATTATCGATCGACTGAGACAGTTCGAAGCGCTGTGTCCGCGTAATCATTCATTTGAGTCGTTCGTGAAGCGGGTTGACTAGGCTATTTTGGATTGAATATCCAACAATGTTCAATGTCTCTGACCACGTGGAACTGTTTGCGACTCGGGGCCTTTAATCTGTTTAATAAGCAACAGATGGCATTGTTGAATGCGAAGGGTGACCGTGAATTGGCTTTCGTTGTTGGGCGGCATCTGTGGATGAATTGAATGAACGGAATGGAGCGAAATTTAGGGTTGACTTTTGAAGTCGTGTATTCCTATGAAGAAAGTTGACTTTTAAAGGTCACCGATAGGGGGAAATTTGGCGCTGTTGGTTTCGAAAACAGTCAAGCTTTTGCGTCAAGCGAAGAAAGATGGTGTGCAATGAGCTGTTTAACATTTTTCGAGAAGTCAGAAACACTTCATTTAGTCGGGGATACGAACTTTAAGTTGTTTGTTTCTCGTCCAAAACTACCACTTTAATTCCGAACTTTCGTCCGATACGGCTCAAAAATGACCAAATGTCAGAATTAGAATGATTTGTTTCCGTTTCTTAGTCCATCTCTCATTTGATGTGTCTAAAGAAAGTTATTTATTACAATCTTTGTTTCTAAAACTGCATGGGAATGTGTATTAGCACTTCAATGCATCAAGTTTAAGTGTTCTTCATCGCAGCCGAAAGTTAATGACTAGCTTAACTACCAGAGTTGTCCTGAAGTAACTTTCACTCTTTGGCGGCATCTGTAGCTTAATCGAATGAGTGGTAGGTAGTTAATTAACGTCACACTGGAGAAACACAACGGGCTGTTGGCGATGGTCCGGGATCAATCCCGAAGGGAAAGATCCTAGGTCAAACACCACGTAATTTTGAACCACGTTCAGATGACGAGGCAACACTTGAGCTGGCATCCCACTCTCCAAACTTCCACACCACGCCAACGTAAGGACATTTGAGGCCACGACAGATTTAACGTGCAACCGTCTCCCTTTGAATTCTACGGAAAGATCCGAGATCTTCCAGTTGTGTTGCTCCAGTGTAACGTTAATTAAAAAATACCAAATACCGAGATCTTCTAATGCATGTTTCCATCTTCATGCAAATGTTCCAACTTTCCAACAGTGGCACATTTCCCCTATCGGCGAGTTTTGATACGAAACCTTTTTTAACGGAATTAATTTTCTCCCATGTCCTTAAGTCTCAATACCAAATTTAGTTCCATTTCGTTTATTCCATTTTGCTACAGATGCTTCCAAAGAATGAAAGTTATTTTATTGCCTCGATTCTATTCATATATGTGTTGCATAATTCATTTTAAAGGCCTGGTCTGTCAGACATTACAGTATCCAAATCTTCAAGTTGTACAGACATTTTAGTCATTCGTTGAGCGAGTGTTTTTTAGATATGAGATTCAACTACGTTCAACGCATATAGGACCATGTGGAACTTGATACTGTGTTCTCAATTCAGTGGTTTTTTTTTATTTAATCTACTTAACAAGCAACAGATGACATTGTTGAATGTTTTACTTATATTCATATGTCTAATAAATAATTCATTTCGTGGCTGTTTCAAACATTTTTGTATCCAAATATTAAAGTCGTACTTATTTTAGTCATTCGAGGAAAGAACGATTTTTAGGTCTTATTTTAGATTTGGTATTCAACTATGTTGAATGTTTCTTTGATCACATGGAACTTGTTCAATATTTGCGACTGAGAGACTAGATTTAATCGATATAATTAGCAATAAATGACATTAATGAATGCATTATATTCATTTTCTAAGTCCAAAAATTCATTTTCAAAGGCTTGTTTGTGAAATATTAAAATATCAAAATCTTCAGGGTGATTGCTGAAGCTAAATTTTCAGATAGAATTAGTTTTCAGATTTACTTTTACTGATAGGACATTTAATTTATTCAATTGTATTAAAAACGTACACCCAACTAACATCCATATAATCAATTTGGACGAGCTTTTAATTTTAAAAGCAGGATCAGGGGTGCAAGGTGCCACAACAGTGATGCGTGTGTGGAAAAGATTAAACAGGGAGAACCGGACAAATCGAAACCCCGGCAGTGGGCCACGCAATATGACTTCACCACGGGACGACAGACACCTCATCCGCATGACGGTGACGGACCGTACAGCTTCACAACATTGGAGCACGTCTACACGTGTCCCACTACAATGTGTACTATCAATGACGAGAAGATTCAGCAAACTCGAGAAATGGTGCTGCCAGACGGGCTAGTTACCATCGAAACTGTAGTGTGTTCGCTGTAGATTGGATGGACAAAGAAGTTGGGGAAGCCACCGAAAACCTTCTTGGAGGGAATACGCAAGCTTGCGAACCGCTGGATCAAGTGCGTCGAGAAGGAAGGAAATTATGTAGAAAATGACGAACTTGTACATCCCCATATTCGTGTAAATAGAATGAAAAAATAAAGTGCGGATATTTTTGACTTTCCCTCGTTCATAAATTTCTGCGTAGAATCATCTCCATACTAACGTTTTTGATTAATTATTCTGCACGCAAAATGTACGCACGATCCATCAATTAGTGGAAGACAAAACAGAATTGGCAACTAATTTACGACAGAAAGAAATTGAACACGAATGCTACAGGATTTCTGGGCCCTTTCAGAGTCCAGCATCGCAAAATATAACACTAAACTAGGATTTATGGTACCAAAGTGAAAAGGAAAATTAGACAAATGATGAAGTACCGGGTTCAGGAATTGCGTTTCTTTGGAAGACGTGATTGGAAATTATGTGATTCCTGCTCCTCTTAGATCAGAGAAGGGCTTCCTTAGATTAGGAGGTGACGGTGTGTGGTGCGCTTGGTTTTGTGGCGACTTTCGTACTCGTAACTTGTTTATCTGTACCTTGGGACGTTATGCCGTAATAAGGCAGCTGGGTTTCCTAGTTTACGGGGAATCGATAGATTTGTCAAAGGGAGCAATTCCCCCGTGAAAATATTCGCGGAAATGTGGTGGACTTTGCAAATGGCGTAGCCAGGCTTTTATGTGAACAGTGACCACAAAGGCAACTTTTACGATTCGTAATGAATAGCAAGTGATTATTTTTTGTATTGTTTTATGTATATTGATTGATAAAATAAGAGTTATTTTATTTGAAGATTATTTGAAAATCAGGATCCCCAATGTTTTCAGGGGGAAGTGCTGACTCCTCTGGCTACGCCACTGTATTTAGGTGTTACAATTAAATTAGGTGGGCAATAAAATAGACGGGACGAACCACACGTGGCCCGCGGGTTGTATGCGGCCCACCTAGCCGTATAAAAAGCCACGAAGAGAAGGAAACTTGTTCCAAGAACAATTAAAATAGCACCGGTATGACAGATTAACAGTTAGCATTAATTAAACTTCCAAGTAGTTTCGACAAGATATCTCGTCCATCAAGATCGGACCAATTCTCTGGTGACGAGATATCTCGTCCATCAACATTGACCAACTTTGCTAAAAATGAGATATCCTATCCATCAAGACCTATTTTGCTAATGACGAGATATCTCGTCCTTCAAGATCTGGTCAAATTAACCAAATGAACAACGTGTAGTTAATTACGGGATACGTCGTCAAGACAGCCATCAGGAGGGTTAAGTGAAAATATTAAGCCATCGACAAATGATAAAAAGTAACTATCAAAAATGACAACATATTACAAATTAATGAATTAAATTTGAAACAATTGGTAAGAATAAAATGGGAAATTATTGGTAACCAACTTAATTACCTGGCGTTGCTCTGATTTCAAATATGACTGCGACATTTCACTGTGTTAATTCAAATACACAAACCCTGTAGAACGTGTTTCCTTATCCATGTCCATTAATTACAGAAAAACGAACTTTCGATTTTAAAATTGGGGCTTCGAGGGGCACTTTTAGGACTACATGTGTGCCAATTTTCATGGCTACACATTGGTCTGAAGACAGGAAAGAAATAGCCTATGTTTTCCGCAGTGTTCTAAAGTAGAAGTGTATCGAATTTGGTGTGGATTGGTCAAACGGTGTAAATTTGTATAGAGAATATACACGCACATCATTTTTTTATAAACACCCTTTTCACCCAAATTTCACATTTTTTTCAAATTTTATATATTGCTATACAACTCTAACTCTTCAAATCACTTTGAATTTTACTTCTAGGATTATTAGAACTGGAGATATGAAAATTTTAAAGAGTATTAACATCTGTATTTAATGGGGAGGTTTATTTATTTTTTTAGCTTTTTCTAAAAATGAAATTTTTGTTAAGCGTTACTCTCCGCAAAACATAATATCTCAGCATGCATCAATTAAAAGCTTTTAAAATTTTTTATACATATTCTAAAGATAATAAAGCAGAGTTTGAACTATTATTAAGAAAAATGCATTTAAAAGAGTGTTGAGCAGGATGTAAACCTAAATATTTTTTTCAGTTTGTAATTTTTCATGTTTTTAGCGATTGCTGACGTTAAAGTTCACTATTAATTTAAATATGGTAAACCAATGTAGTAATAATTGTAGTTCAATACCTGAATAAATTGTTTTAGAAGATAATTCACTTTACAAACTGGAAAAATGTTGGTTATTATTTTAAATTTGACGTATTGCGTAAATGGTATTTTTGTTGTTTTTTACACTTTATATATGCTGCATTTTTTTATACAAAATAGATTTAAAACACAATATTTTCTGTCACATAACGTGCTTTTTCTAGTAGAAAATAATAACAAAATTCATAAAATCTAAGCTCTGTGATAATCTCAAAAAATTGCCTCGAGAGGTCTAGAGATGCTTTAAGCAGTTACTAACTCATGAAAGTAGCGGTATCAATCAATATCTAGCAATTAATAACTGTTACATTTTGACACTAACTGCTAGAGTTAGGTATTAACTGCTATCTAAACTGTTAATAACTGTTATTGATAACGAGTTATTGTTATCGTTGAGTAATAGTTTTGCTCACACATTTCTAGCCACGAAAAAATGAAGACAAATTTTGTTCAGATATGTTTGTATGAGAGAAATTTCCATTGGGATGAAACAAACAAACAAAACGGTCTGCGAAAATTTTACTTCTGCTGTCCAAATGCTCCCGCATGATACATAATAGGGTTACCTTAAAAGGTAGTTTATTGCCGTTTTGGCAAGGTATGGAGTTTAATCCAATTGGAATTGAGCAATCAAATATAATAGTCATATTGCACCCCGGCAAGAAAAGAGACACAAGTCAAAAAATAAAAATTTTGATGTTATGTCATTGAAAACTATGTATGAGGTACCCCAGTGTGTTATATTACTATTCTATGGAATATAATAGCAGTTATCACAGTAAATACTTACCTAAAATTTAAAATAAACTTATACTATTTCAATACAAGTTTTATAGTATCCTTTAAGTTGAAGTTTCTGAAATTCTGCAATTTTTAGTTGTGTCACTTTTCTTGGCAGGGAACGATATATCAATTAGATATTGATTCCTTGGAATTTTTTGTTGGCAAGATGTTGAAATCGTATTTGAAAAGGAAGTCAGTTGTCGTCACGCTATACATACAGAAAACATGTACCGCCTCAGAATTACTAGCACTACCTACATTTAGCATGATAGAAAATTTCTCTTATAATGCTGTTGTATCGAGATTGCACGTGGCATTAGGGAAGTTCATTTCTAGAAAAGTGGTGAGGTCGCCAAAAGCTGTCACGCGTAATCACTGCTATCGCTTACGGCCTGGTTCCGAATAGGAAACTCGTTCCAAAATAGAATGCTTTCGAAATATTCTATTCCTCATTGCCTTATAATAGACTCATATGGAACGATATATTGCTCATTTTCATAGAATAGAAACTTCTGAAACTATTCAATTCCTCGTTTTTATAGAATAGAATACTTTGGAAATATTAGATTCTATTGCTCGTTCCTTTGGAATAGAATCGCTTGGTAAGATTCTATTGCTTATTTTGTTAGAAACGAATCCTTTGAGCATATTCTACTGGTCAAGAAGGTAGATATTGATTGGAAAACATATAGGGAAGACGTCAAGTTGGAAGATGGAATTGTGCGAGTGAACCCTTAAAAAGGTTAAAATATCATAAGTTAGCGTTTGTTTTATAAAATATTTCTTACAGTTTGTCAATAATATATTTTAAAGTATTGATTTGCAGAATACTTTGAAGCTGAGTTTTCGATAAGTGCACGAAAGGGACATTGAACTCCAAAAGCAATCTTTAGCTCTATCCCACACGGGAAAGTTGACAGCCCATGAAAGATAGTAATGGTTTACGAATCCCGTTATTGCATTCCGTTCGTTATTCTTCTATTCATCCTTAAGCCTCAGAGAAACGGGAAAGCTCCAAAGGATCCTTTACTTTTTTTTCGCAGTTTGCTTAAAAAATGACCTCATTCAATAAAGTGGATGAAAGTTCAACATGGGGAATGGTTCTGTGGATTAATTTTGTTGCCATCAAATCAGAGAGCCATAACCCCAGATCAAACAATTATGAAAGAAAAGTTAACTTAAGAGAATTGGCAAAGGATAATAAACGACTAACAAGAATCTCTTAATATACGGTGCTCATAGAAGAATTAAATTATTTTATAGACTAAAGTAATTCTTTACACGGTTATAGAGAATCCCAAAGTCATTCAGTATGAAAGAAAAGCCACCTTGAGAGAATTTATAAGGATAATAAACGACTGACAATAATCTCTTAATATATGGTGCACATCGAACAGTTATATTATATTACAGAGATTAAAGTAATTTTTTATACAGTTAGATAATCCCATATCCATTCACTGGGAAAGAACGACCAACTTAAGAGAATTGGTAAAGGATAATAAACAACTGATATCTTAATATATGTTACATATCGAACAGTTAGTTTATTTGACAGAGACTAAAGTAATTATTTATACAGTTAAATAATCCCAAATCCATTTACTATGAAAAAAAGGCCAACTTAAGAGAATTGGTAAAGGTTAACATACGACTGACAAGAATCTGTTACATTTACATACACTGCTTAGAGCTAAACAGTTATACCATTTGATAGAAACTAGAGTAATTCTTATTGCAGTTAAACAATTCAATATATCCACCCACAATATATTTAACTTATCACTATACTGTAATTTTTTGTTACTAATTAGACGGTAACAATACCGCTTTAAAGTTCCACAGTAAAAGAAAAGTTAACTCATGATAATTGGCAAAAAAACACTTGGACAAAAACTTACGAGAATCTCTCCTCTTTCTCTCTCTTGTAATGTCACTCAGCGAACATTTATACTATCTGACAGAAGCTAAAGTTGTGCTTAATGTAGTTAAACAATTCGATGTCTCTATCCTCTACGAAATAAAAGTTAACTATTAGGAGAATTAGTAGAGAAACTCAATTGGATAATAAACGACTAGCAGGAATCTCTTACTAGTATGTTACTCAGCTAATGGTTACATTATAGGAGTCTCTTAATATGTTGCTTAGCAGTCAAAGAAACAGCCATTATTGCGTCGCGCAAACTTTAAATCAGTTTGACTCGTGACTAAAAAGCTCTACAACGTCAAAATTAGTTTTGAAAACAAAACTGACTGCGACATCCGTCGATTTGAAACACAAGAACCAAAATCGAATTCAGTGATGGGTGTGAAACCTTGAATCCCAGTTGAAAATATTTCAAATTCCACAACGTCGGGATATACTAGCCGAAAAGTCAAGATTAAATATATCGCACACTAGCAAAATACCCGACCTTACTCGGTTTGAATTCGTTTACTCTAGATTGAAGAGATAATAAAAATATATAATGACTTACGTTTTTTGTAGAATAAAAATTTATTTTAACACCTTTCGCCATCTTTATATTTTCTACAACTTACTTTGGACACAAATCCTACACATGCATATCCATTCATGTAATACATTTCCCATACATCGCACAATTGCTGTATGACAAAGCTACAAAAAGACGAAAGGTGATACAAGTTTACTACTATAAAAGACGATTTATAGGAAGATTTGGAATTCCCTTTCTTAAGTTCTCTTCATGTGCAACTCAATTAATTAAAATTACGATTTACGGCGAGTGCTCTCGCACTCATAGTCAACAAAACAATATTTTTTTACTTGTGGCACTCTTGCCTCCGGTATGCGACATTGTGAAATTTTGCAATCTTCTCCTGTCATTACTACAACGAATTTTTTAATGTTGGAAAAAGTTCTAGTTTGGATTTTTAAACATTATTATTCTTTCAATAACGACATTATTCTTTAAATAACGGCATTATTCTTTAAAAAACGGCATTATTCTTTAAATAACGGCATTATTCTTTAAAAAACGGCATTATTCTTTAAATAACGGCATTATTCTTTAAATAACGGCATTATTCTTTCAATAATGGCATAACTACACTTAAAATTTACTGAAAATTTATACTGACTTACCTAACATTTTCAAGTCTAATACTTTGTGGTGCTGTTGGGTGTGATGAGAAGGAAAACACATTTATTACAAATAATAAATATTTAAAACAGAAAACAGTAAAATAGAACAAAATAAAAGATGTCAGAAAAATTGTTCTAAAGATATTAATTTGTGATTCATTTTTATCTCTTGATCTCGCACAGTCGCCACAATTTACAACTAAAAGTGAACAAAATTTAGAAATGTGAAATTAATTCAGAGCGAAAGAAACAGAAAATGTCACTGCTCACGCGATGTTGTTCATTCTCGTTTCCTTGAAAAATATCGTCTGTCTCAAATATTCCGAAATCGTTTTCATTGCGCTAAGAACAAAAATAAGACTCGAAATAAATGAAGTATCAGAGCTGAAATTTCATAAAAAATTTAATTTTTTGAAGAATAATTACTTTTTTAGCAGTACTGGTAAAATAATCGAAGTAATCGTAATATTCAATAGACATTCCAATTTTTCCAAAACTACCCAATTATGGTTGATTTAAGTATACTTACTCAGGTGTTTTAGCATGAAACTCATCTAAATATAACAATAAAGATATGTTTAATATTGCATTCACTATATTAATAGATAATGTATAAAATAAAATACACTGCAATCAAATATCTAGAATACAATTCATGTGATGCCTACACAAACACATAAACACAAAATCGAACATAGAACAGAAAGTCGGACAGACAGACTTTCGCAACCAATTCCACTCACTAAATCAAGATAAGTACTCACTGTATGCAAATTTCCATGAAAATATCTTAAACCGCGTGGACGTGTATAGGGCACAACATACAGACAGACAGACAGACGGACAGACAGACAGACAGACACCAAACGAGAAAAAGGCGGATTCGGCATCAGAAGGGTCCAAAACGGATAGAAAACTTGAAATGGGTCGAAAATATTGAATGTACAAACAAACACTCCATTCTTATTTATATAGATAGTCTACGCGGAAGAGCAACTCGCCAACTTTCCATAAATATTGAATTGACCATTAACATAGTCTTTAATGTACTATACTCAAAGTAACACTATGCGGTAACGGGATGTATTCACGTAAAACCATGGGGGGCGTTCTCCGACCCAGTCAAATTGTTTTTCAAGGAATACGTTGCATGGTACGATACAGATTAGTGATGGTACGTAATAATAGTGTGATTAATTTCAACTCGCAAGAACTTCGGGGCTATGGAGAGTGTTCGATACCGAATGGATGATTGAGTGAATGATTAACCTTGCGACCATCTAGTCTCAATATCAGTTTTCCTTAATAATTACGGGACGTGGTAGCCCGGTGGGAAGAGTAACGGATTAGCAGCTGGAGAGTTGCGAATTCGAAACTAACCAAAGACCATCGTGTACAAAGGGGGCTGGTGCACGTTAAATCAGTCGTGGTCTCTAATGTACTCACGTTGGCGGTGTGTGGAAGTTTGGAGAGTGGGGAGCCAGTTGGTGACATCCTGAAAAAACGGTCCGAAACATGCGGTCGCTTCAACGTCACGAATTGAGAGCTATTGTTCCCATTCGTTCTCGCAGGCATACATGCTTTAGAAGGTGCTCAAATATTTATTCTTCAGATTTTTTAATGGCACTTGATTGAGACCGTTCCGGAATTGTATAGTGGATGTATATAGTAAAAAAAGGGACTTTTCTTCTGATTTCACGGTGTATGATAGTTATTTTATGGGGATTCTTTGTTAATGTAGTATGTATAAATGGTACGGAATATCACATACTATATTGATAAGGGAAATATATTGAATAGAGAAAAAACATTTTCAAGAGGAAATGTCCCTCAAGCCCATCCCTCCGAGCACTGATCAGGGTTGCGCAATACCGGATCCTCTTAATTATTTCAATTTAAATGGAAGGTATAAGGTCGTTTCGTTTTCCAGTCCTAAGATTCCTACTGTGTTAATGGCAGCATGAATTTACATCACACAGGTGCAAAGATGCTTCTCATTAGTAACAAATAGATTGTAAAGCATAAATCTAGTTAAAAGGTGTACTAATTATTATGTTTGCAAACCAAGTAAAAACCATTATAGTCATTGAAGTTGATCAACTAAGTCGTTCTTTATCGCCACCGAAAAATACTAGGAACCACAAATGATTTATCCTCGCAAATACAGTGTAATTATCCCGTCTGTTGATTATCCAAACCTGTCCCCCATTACTTTAAGTACGTTTTCCTTTCATAAGAGCCCCGGTTTGTACCATAGCTGGAGTGTCCTCATATAGTTCAGTTTCACTGACAGTTGTCCCGCAATTATACGTTTATTTATTTATTTTTTAAGTTTGCTGGTTCTAGATTATTAATCCCGGGTTAAAAGGTAAGCTTTATTTACTTTATTATATTTCATACTACCATTGAAGTAGTCTATTTGTAAGAATTGTTTTGCCATACATCGTTGACGATTAAATCTGATCAGATGTGAAAAGGTAATATGCCCATATTATTATCAAAATTGATGTGTCCATCCATGTGTATTTAGACGAATAGTGATACTGGGTAAACATTGCACCTCTAAATTTAAGATAAAGGAGAGGTGGCTAGCTATTTGATTTAATTTATATTTCGACCTTTTTGCAATTGAAGATAATTTAAAATTGTTGCACTGCAACTTTTACCGCAATAAGCCGAATCGAAAAAAACATTCAATATTATATAACATATTTCTTGGGAAATATTCCAGTAAGAAATTTTAATCTTGACAAGGGTAATAATCTGCATAAAAATTTCAAATTCGTATGTATGGGATATGGATGTATGCATGATGGATGCACAAGATATCACTGTCAAAATACTTATAATTTATATTTTTTACCTAAAAACTAATAGTTATTTTTTAAACCATGTTTTCGCTAAGCCGACGACATATGAAGTTCAATGTTTTTATACCTTTAATATTCATAAATTATGTACTCTATAATAAATATATTGACTTCTTTTATCTTAAAAACTGTTATATTAAATTGTTAAATTTAAAAATTGGTTACAAATTAAAAATAGAATTTGTAGATATATATTCTTTAGTTAAAATATTTTCACAGTAAAAATATTTATATTTTGACAGGCTTCTATACTGAAAATTCCCTAAAGTTTAATTCTTGAATTTCATTCACCTCAGACAATCAAACATAATTTCGTTAAACTTGTCTCAAGACTTTGATTGACAGAGAAAGACCCTAGGGTTTAATAAACGAAAAGTGATATCAATAATTAGAGAAGTCATAAATGAAAGTTTGAACTGTTGTAAAAGATTACTTACAAATGATACTGTAAAAACGGATTTGTTTCATTCTTTATATAAATAGAACTACAAATTTTTTAACTATATTTTAAGCTGTCAGGTTATCAAAAAAATTATTTTTTAATTACATAATTTATCCTAAAAATAAGTGTTTTATAAATCAAGTCAAAGAATACTATTAAATTGGAAAGGGATGGAAAATATTTTTGACAGCATTTACTGCAATTTGAATTTTACAAGAAAGGGAAAACATTCCCCTTACTTGTCACATAAGCATGGTCTTTGAAGTCTTTTAAATTACTCCATAATTACTGAATAACTTCTTTAAAGCTGCTTCTATTCGTTCCAGTATTAAGCATACTTATTTCCAAAGGTCGAAGTTCTAATTCAGGAAAAATATTCTACATTTCAACGTATTATATAGTACCGTGACATCTTAACGAAAATTGCTCAAAACACTTTATGTTAATCCCGGAAATACAAAGGAAAGAATATTTTTGTGTAAAATTAATACGAACGACAACAAAAATGATAAGCTGGGTTTGTTTTTTTAATCTTGGAAAGAAAGAACTGGTGGATTTGCTTACATCGATATTTTTCTATTTTCGTCTAATCGTGGACTTCGCGCGGATTCTTCTCTCCAATGACCCTCATTTCGTGACGTCACAAAAGCTGCAGTCAGGTCCGTTTTTCACGATGGCCCTAAGCCAGCTCAGGTGTGACCTCGTCATCTGACCGAGGTACCAAATTACGTGGTGTTGTCCTCTAATCTTTCCCTTCGGTATGGATTCCGGACCGTCACCAACAGCTCATTGTTTTGCTCCAGTGTGACGTTTATTAAATACCTATCCACATATATTTCACCACACTGCAAAGTAACAGCTGAAAACTTTACTGTTCCTTGGGTTTTGCACTCGTGTATTCGTTTGTTTTGTTTAATAAAATATGTGTACAAAACAAGTATTAGTACGAAGTATAGGTAATGAAATGACTATTTGTGAACTCAATTCCCATGACGTTTTTGCTGTTAGTCTCTCGTGTTGAGTTTCCAAAATACCGCCATTTAAGTAGAGATATTTTACTGAGATATCTCGGACATCTGAAAGCATGCTGGAAACTTCATCCAAAACAATAGCTCTCTTGTTAGAACTAAGTGATCCTTACTTAAGTGCTCTCTCCACGCTTTCGCTTCCTTCTGGGAACGAAGCCCAGCTATTAAGATCTACGCTGTCTGGCTAAGTTACAGAATTTCGTGACGCTAACTGTGTAACACATTCATGCATATCACTATTGCATTACAACTGAGTTAAGAAAATGAAATACCAAAAAATAACGGTTTTGAAGATTAGCGAAAATTACTGTTGGCGAAACATCATTACCGGCTTTGTCAGTTATAGCGAAGTAGAACTACATTATTCCTTTCTCAACTTGAATAAATCACGTAAATTTGAATTAATTATTGACTATATTCTTCCAATATCAACTTGAAAAATCACTAAAATTTGAGTTCATTGTTGACTGCATTTTTTCTCTCTCGACTTGAAAAACGAACTGAAATTTGAATTCATTATCTATATATATAAAACACTAACGTACGTGGACCCGAAATCGACATTATTTATGTATCGTCGAATGGCAACAATCAACGTAAATACAATAACCCAGATATTTTGAATTCTTGCTGTTTTCAAATAGCCGAGGTCAATTTCTATGCAAAATAAGGAATCAAATTGTAATATTTATGTTTAAACTGACTTCTTATTTCTTCCTTTGACGTAAAAGTAATTTAAACGTAGTTTTGCTACCCGGTATCTGGCCACGTCAGAATTAATGTTTACTTTTTTAATTTGATTTAGAATTCCGTACTAGGGTATTTGAGTTGACTGCGAGATGTTGCGGACATATTTGAGGATTCCCAAGTATTATAAATAAGTGTTCTTTTTGTTAATAAATCATTATTGTCTTAGTCAATATCGTTGAAAGTCTTTTGTCGCATTATTCTATTTCACAATATATTCAGGAAGTCGAAATTCAACACGTTTGAATAGATACGTACGTGTTTTTTTCCCCCAGAATTTCGCATTTTTTCAAGGATTGGAATTTTAATTTTGTTTGCATTATGTGTTATGTATATTACCTATTGCAGAAATATTGTTTAGGAGTTATATTTTAACGATATGTCTATTTCCTGCAAAATATCACTAGATATGGGCAATTTTGTAGCGGTATATGTATATTTTGACCAACTTTGCTTAAATGTGATTGAATGCGCAATGATTTGAAGAATTGTTTCATAAAAATGAATCAAATATACAAATCAAAACATGTTTAATTACGGTGTGTAAAAATTAAAAAAAAAGCACTATTACACACCGCCGAGCGCTAGCCGGCGCAGCCCGGCTAGTTCGCTATAATTTTCTTCCCTCAACTTGAAAAACGCACAATTTGAACTCCATTATTGACTCGACATTATTCCTCTCTTAACATGAAAAATTACTTAAATTTAAATTCATTATAGTCTCTGTATTATCCCTCCCTCAACTTGAAAAAAAAAAGACAATGCCACTTGAATTCATTATTGACTCAACATGACTCCTCTCTCAACTTGATAAAAAACCACAAAATTTGAATTCACTATTGACTCTAAATTCTTCCTCTCTCAACTTGAAAAAAGACAATTAAAAATTTGAATTCATTATTGGCTCTTCATTATTCCTATCTCAACTTGAAGAAAGATAATGTCATTTCATTTCATTATTGTGGCTCAACACGACTCCTCTCTCATCTTGAAAAACCCAATTAAATTTTATTTCATTATTGGCTCGACTTTATTTCTATCTCTACTCGAGTCATGAGCATCTTTCATAACCTAAATATGCTGTCAACGCCCTTCAATTATTGCACATCGACCTGCCATTCAGAAATGTCAACGATCTGATCCATTTGCTTTGTCTCGATGACATTGAATAGAAATAATAAAAGCTCCCTCGCCGAAAAGTCTTGTTACCTTGGTAAATTTTCACCCTAATGTATCTTAAAGTGCCGGTATCATCTTTGGAAAGTAATTTACGGAATGACAGTTATATGGTGGGCCGGCACTTCCAGGGAAAGCTATTTTCTTCCAACTTCTACAAGTCTGGGGATTCTTGGTCACGCGACTGAAACGTAGTCTTCCCTTTTTGGGGTGAAGCCATAGATCAGATGAAATTGCGGTTTCATTAAGTTTTTATGGAAACATGTGTTCGATCCTATTATCTGCCTAAGCAATGCTTTTCACAAACAACCGAACCCATCCATTTTTTCATTATACTAGTTTTTCTTTAGCTATGTACAACCTCAATTTGGCGAAATTAGTGAATATTGGCGACGGTCCGGGATCCATCCCGAAAGGAAAGATTCGAGGACAATACCACGTAATTTTGAAAGTTTTGACGAGGTCACACCTGAATGGCACCCCATCCTCCAAACTTCCACGCCACTCCAACGTGAGGACATTTGAGGCCACGACAGATTCAACGTGCACCAGCCTCCCATGTACACGACGATCTCCTGTTTGATTCGAACTCGCAACCGATTTCTAATCCGCTACTCTCCAAACCGGGCTACCACGGCCCTTAAAATTCTCTAAAGCAAACCATTTATTTTCAGTTTTTCTTTTCCTTCTCTTTTTTGCCGACCAACCGATTTGGTGACTAATGTGTTAGCCTCCAGATCGGAAGGTTCCTGGTTCGAATCCGGGTTAGTGCATGGATGCTTGTAAACGTATGGTGTAAAGGCGGCTGGTGCACCTTAAATCTGTCGTGGCCGAAAGTCCTCACGTTGGGTTAGTGTGGAAGTTTGGAGAGTGGGGTGCCAACTCAGGTGTTGCCTCGCCATCTGACCGTGGTTCAAAATGACTTGGTGTTGTCCTCGGGGATTTTCCTTAGGGGATTGATCCCGGATCGTAGTCAATAGCCCGTTGTGTTGCTCAAGTACGACGTTAATTAAAATTACCTCACCTTCCTTCTTTTTTTTTTGCAAATAAGACGACTAGTTAGAAACAAAATTCAAGTGCTGAATATGACACTTATTCTGGATTTGTACTTCAGCAACAACAGAACAAAATTGAAAAAATAATAACACTCGCCAGTGCAACACATGCTGTGTAAGCTACAAAATTTTTAAGAACCGCTTAGCCCGAGAATCTCTGCAAAAGGAATGAATTCAACCACGTATAAATCTGATTTAGTGATGGATATTGAAAGGATAGATATTTGCGTGATTCGCATGTTAAAATACTTGATGGTATACAAACTGCTCGTAAACACTCGTCTGAACCATTTTAGACTATTTCTGGTGTGATATTATTACACCTGAAACCCATGAATCTATACCAAACACAATTCTACTAACGGCTTATATTGCAAGATAAACTAAGCCATATCCATCAGTCTTATATCCTCCCAATTCCTTCCTTTACTTTGGATTCTCAAAATGAAAGCTTAGTATCTCTTCTAAATTATTCAGTCAGAATGAGAAGAAATAGGGGTACGATAAAATGTGACTTACGTTCAAGATAGTTTTAGGATAACCATTCATTTAATATAAGCTCAACTCGATTATAGGTTATAATATTAAACATTATGGTAAAATTACGCATGTATGAGTAAAAGAAAGCATTGTATCTCGTGAAACTTGTAGATTATTTAATTCATAAACAGGAATATATCTCGTAAAAAATAACGCAGACTCACACTTCGAATTAGAAAAACCATTAGAAAGGTCAGTAGAATTATGTATTGCAATGTTTTCTTTGCAAAAAGTTGTAATTGTGGCGTCAGTTAGAGGGAAGTAAAAAATTGGAATGAGCGTTTAAATTGAGTTTGCAAAAGGAAAGATTTTGGAACTATTGAATTGAGGATAAAGGGTTGCTAAAGAGTGGTAATTGTGATATCTGTTAGAGGGAAGAAGAAAATTGGAATGAGAGCCGTTAAATTGAGTTTGCAAAAGGAAAGATTTTGGAACTATTGAATTGAGGATGGAGTGTTGCTAAAGAGTGGTAATTGTGATGTCAGTTAGAGGGAAGTAGAAACTTGGAATGAACCGTTAAAAATTAGATTTGCTAAAGAAAAGGTATGATAATCATTGAATAGAGTTGGTAAGTTTTTTCAAAGGCTGGTGTGAAAAGGTTTTAGAGCCATTGAATTGTGGATGGAGTTGCGAAAGAGTGGTAATTATGAGGTGTTAGGAAAATGAAGTAGAAAATTAGAATGAACAATTAAATTAGGTTTGCAAAAGGAAAGGTTTTAGAACTATTGAATCGAGGGTAGGGGATTGAATTGAGTTTGCAAACGAAAAGGTTGTAGAACCATTGGATTGACGTGGAGGGCTGTAAAAGTGGTAATTGTGGCGTCGGTTAGATGAAAGCATAAAACTGAAATGAGGGAGAACCGTTAAATTAAGTATGCAAAAGAAAAAGTTTGAGAATCGTTGAATGGAGATGGTACGTTTTTGAGAAGGATGGTGAGGAAATGTTTTAGAACCATTGTACTGAGGGTGGGGTTGCAAAAGAGTGGTAATAAAAGCGTCAGTGAGGAGAGGGAAGCAGAAAATTGGAATGAACTGTTAAATCTCAGAATGAACCTTTAAATCGAGTTTGCAAAAGGAAAGGTTTTGAGAACCATTAAACTCTGTATGAGAGAGCAATTCAATTTTATGAACAAATATACAGTTGCAGACTTTTTATTTCATGATGCTTATGACATACTATCTAAAAATTGTTGAGTCAAAATAAGGAAGGCAGGAAACAGATGGAGAATGATTGATGCGTTTCGTTAATCATTTCTAAGCAAGCAGATGTCAAAAGGCTTGGGGATTGGTTTCATTCGTATTTTTCCGATTCCGAAATAAGTGGAACGCTGAAAGCAATATTTGAAGTTATTTACTTTAAATTATGAAGTGCTTCGCATTACGTTAAATACTGATAAGTTTTTCTATAAAGGTTGCTTCTTTTCTTAACTATCTGTGGGTACAACTTAGAAGGGAAATTTTACTCTTTTAGTAATCTAGTATAACGTAAAGAAATATTTTCACTCTTTTGGTCATCTGGTATATCGTTGATTTAGATAAAGTTTTTTATTTTGTTTAGATTTTACAATTACTTTGAATCTTTTAATACATTTCGTTCTACAGAAACGTTTATCGAAAAAAATGTTGATTTTCTTAGTTATTTGGTACAACGAAACAAATAATTATATATTTTTTGTTGTTTGGTACACCTAAAATCATATTTTTATTCTTTTTGTTATCTGGTACAACGTAAATTTAGATTTAACCTTTAATAATATAGATTTTATGATGACTTCGTATATTATGTATTTAGATATACGTTTGCATTCTACTGATAAATTTTTCTGAATAAGGTTTTTACATTTCTTAGTAATCTGGTACAATGTAAAAAAAGGATTTTGGATTTGTTTAGATATTTAGTACAGCGTAAAAACACATTTTTACTCTATTACCTGGTACAGCGTAAATTTAGATTTACATTTTTGAATTACTTCGCATCTTATATACGTTTGCGTTCTACTGATAAGATTTTCTGAAAATTATTTTTAGTTTTCTTATTTATCTCGAACAAAGTTTTTAAAAAAGAATTTCACACTTATTTAGTTACTTGGTACAACGCAAAAAAGAATTTACGTTTCTTAAGTTATTTGGTACAACATGAAACATGTTTTTATTCTGTCATACGTATGATGAAACGTAAATTTAGATTCAGTTGTTTAATTTAGATTTTAGGATTACTTCACATCTTTCGTATATGTACTTCTAAAAAGTTTTCTGAAAAGGATTTTTAATTTTTATAGTTATCTGGTACAACGTATATATATATTATCTGGTGCAGTGTAAAATATTAGAAAGACTGTTGAAACTCGAATAACCGTGAGTACTTTTCACTCCGTAACTTTTTATGATGCTTCCGTAAGGAATTGCAAAACAGTTAATTTTGTTGCGTCAAGTAGCTTCTTATGTGACACTTTCGATACGTGTGACAGTACACAGATGGGTCTCACAAAAAAACAGCTATTCAAGAAGCATCTGATCTAACTCAAAGATTCTTGTGCTATATTCCCACACTCAAATATTTAGCTTTAAAAACAGAAGAGTAATTTTTTAAAGTTATTATTAACAGTTAAAAATTGATATATTAACGATAAATTTATACAGCCAATAATTGCTTATCATGCCTCCCAAATTTTGAATAAATTTTAATAATTTTTTTTATTTTGTTATAAATTTAGTATTTTTTAAACATTTATCTATAATTCTTAATATTTCCGCAAAGTCTATATTATTAAAGAAACCCGCCTATTGAATACCCATAAAGTAACTATCACTCATACACCGTGAAGTCAGAAGACCCCCTTTTTTACTATATACACCCACCATACCATTCCGGAACGGTCTGAATCAATTATCACTTTAAAATCTGAAGAATAAATATTTGTATGTTCCGAGAGCCTTATAAAGCATGTATGCCTGCGAGAACGAACGGGAACAATAGCCTTCAATTCGTGACGTTCAAGCGACCGCATGTTTCGGACCGTTTCTTCACGGTGTCACCAACTGGCTCCACACTATCCAAACTTCTACACCCCGCCAACGCGAGTACATTAGAGATCCAGACAGATTTAACGTGCACCAGCCCCCTTTGTACACGATGGTCTTTGGATAGTTTCGAACTCGCAACTCTCGAGCTCCTAATCCGTTACTCTTCCCACCGGGCTACCGCGTCCCGTAATTATTAAGGAAAACTGATATTGAGACTAGATGGTCGCAAGGTTAATCATTCACTCAATCATCCATTCGGTATCGAACACTCTCCATAGCCCCGAAGTTCTTGCGAGTTGAAATTAATCACACTATTATTACGTACCATCACTAATCTGTATCGTACCATGCAACGTATTCCTTGAAAAACAGTTTGACTGGGTCGGAGAACGCCCACATGGTTTTACGTGAATACATATCGTTACCGCATAGTGTTTCTTTGAGTATAGTACATTAAAGACTATGTTAATGGTCAATTCAATGTTAATGGAAAGTTGGCGAGTTGCTCTTCCGCGTAGACTATGTTCGATATATTTCTTCTTGACTTTTCGGCTAGTATATCCCGACGTTGTGGAATTTGAAACATTTTCAACTGGGATTCAAGATTTCACACCCATAACTGAATTCGATTTTGGTTCTTGTGTTTCAAATCGACGGATGTCGCAGTCAGTTTTGTTTTCAAAACTAATTTCGACGTTGTAGAGCTTTTTAGTCACGAGTTAAACTGATTTAAAGTTTGCGCGACGCAATAATGGCTGTTTCTTTGGCTGCTAAGCAACATATTAAGAGACTCCTATAATGTAACCATTAGCTGAGTAACATACTAGTAAGAGATTCCTGCTAGTCGTTTATTATCCAATTGAGTTTCTCTACTAATTCTCCTAATAGTTAACTTTTATTTCGTAGAGGATAGAGACATCGAATTGTTTAACTGCATTAAGCACAACTTTAGCTTCTGTCAGATAGTATAAATGTTCGCTGAGTGACATTGCAAGAGAGAAAAAGAGGAGATATTCTCGTAAGTTTATTGTCCAAGTGTTTTTTTGCCAATTATCCTGAGTAACTTTTCTTTTACTGTGGAACTTTAAAGCGGTATTGTTACCGTCTAATTAGTAACAAAAATTACAGTATAGTGATAAGTTAAATATATCGTGGGTGGATATATTGAATTGTTTAACTGCAATAAGAATTACTCTAGTTTCTATCATATGGTATAACTGTTTAGCTCTAAGCAGTGTATGTAACAGATTCTTGTCAGTCGTATGTTAACCTTTACCAATTCTCTTAAGTTGGCCTTTCTTTCGCAGTGAACAGTACACAGATGGGTTTCACAAAAAAAAAACATCTATTCAAGAAGCATCTGATCTAACCCAATGTTTCATGTGCTATATTCCCACACTCAAATATTTGGCTTTAAAAACAGAAGTCTAATTTTTTAAAGTATTATTAACAGTTAAAAAGTGATATATTAACGATCCTTCCAAATTTTGAATAAATTTTAATAAATGTTTTTATTTTGTTATAAATTTAGTTATTTTTAAACATTTATTTAAAACTCTTAATATTTCCGCAAAGTGACTATTTGTTTTTTATTATTTTTATGTTTATTATGTTTTGTCTATTGTACTTTTTATTACATCTACTACTAACCTATCTAAGCATAACCAATTAATTAAGTGGTTTACATTACATTAATGCTATTATATTACGTTTTTTTAAATGTGCACCTAAAATATAATCTGGGCACCTAATTTAAATACTTAGGTGCACAAGGTGCACCTGTATTAAAAAATCTATTTCGAGGTCTGCACTATACACAATAATAATCAAACTTAATAATACACTATACACAATAATAATCAAACATAATAATACACTTTTCACAATAATACATACACATTAATGCACTAAGTACAATAATAGACACACAGTCAATAAACACAATAATACACAGTAATAATATAGTAATAGACAATAATATACACACAGACACTAAACACAATAATACACAGTAACGCACTTAACGTTTAAGTGATTACATACAGTAAGCCTTAAAGATATCTCAAGTGGTCCTAGTACGAAATTTCCTTTGTAATAGTTTGTTTTTAATAACCGTCTGAGCATCGACCATTTGAGAGGCACGTATAAACATTTATTATTTCATGAAACCACTCCATCGTGCCATCATTGTCAACAACCTTTTACCATACGTCACCTTTAACTTCTTGTTTTTGTCATCAACGTTTTTACCGTCGATGTTTCAAAGCTTCGTCCCATTTGGTATTACTTGTTGCGTCATCCCATTCATCTCACTTTTGCTACTTCACATTATTCAGGCTTTTATAAAACATCAGTTTTAGTAATATCTGGCAACCAACTTTCATAGTTCACGTAGAAGGGTACGGCCCATTTTGTTAATTCTTTTCGTTTTTAATCTTTTATGCAGCCTTTATAACTTGGTTTGTTTTCAAGCACCCACCTCTTTTTATCATTTCGTCTTTTTATGGTCTTGTGCATCAGCTAATCTATTTTTAAGTAACACATGTTTAAATACATGTTTTACTTCAGATATCAGGTAGGTATTTAAATTAACGTCGCACTGGAGCAACACAACGGGCTACTGGCGACAGTCCGGGATAAACCCCCGAATGAAGACATCGGAAGCATGCATTGTACATAAAAAAAACTCCAATGGAACATGTGAGGTTTTCAGTTTCTCCACACGTGAATAAATGTTTACTTCTTGAAACTTGCTTCGAAGGGAAAGATTGATGACAACACCACGTAATTTTGAACCACGGTCGGATGAAGAGGTGACACCTGACTTGGCAACCCACTCTCCAAACTTCTACACCATGCCAACGTCAGGACATTTGAAGCCACAACAAATTTAATGGGCACCACCCTCCCTGTACACGACGATCTTTGGTTGGATTCGAACTCACAACCCTCGGGTTGCTAATCCATTACTCTTCCAACCGGACTACCGTGGCTCCTAACAATAGATGAGATTATGCAGTTAAGTATTGTTAATCCTCTTGTGCTTTCTCCACGAGGTATCGCATTATTGGCAAAACTGGCCAGCTCTTTACAGACGAGATATCTCGTCATTTGAAGAAAATTGACCCGTGGTTTCATTATAATCAAAAACTGAAATGACCACCTCATCATAAAAAGCCAACAACATCTTTAAAGCGAGATATCTCGTCATTAGCAAAATTTGCCATTTCTTGATAGGCGATATATCTCTTCCCCATTTGGAAGAACATTTTTAGTAACATAATATTTCAGCACATTTTTATATCTGCTTTGTATTACTGGTTAGGCTATTTTTGTAGTTTATCTTTGGCTGTACCTGTGTTCAGCGCAGTTTTCCGTTATTTGGACCTTGCGCCATAAAAACCCAAACCAATCAACCCACATTTTACAATAGTATTTGTATTTACTAAATGACTTATTATCCCAATAGATTAAGCTAAGTGAATACTCATACTTGTTTCTCGAATTTCGATATTTGTCCTTTTGCAAATTTTGAACCATTGAAACAATATCTAAAATTAAAGTGAGAATATGTGAGGTGGTTGTAACCTGTGAAGCAAAATCACTCATGATCTTCAATCTACCTTCTAATGGAATATACGGAGCATGTAGGAGGAGTGTCTGTCGAATGATCTGACGTGTAGGTCACGTGATTTTGGGAATCGATCTAAGCGGATTGGTAATCGAAGCACAAACTAGTGTTTATCACCACGCTCGTCAATTAGTCCTACATTAGGATAAGTGCTAACTAAAAATACCACGTGGCCTTCATCCGGGGATCTTCAAACCAACCTATAGTGAGAAACAACACTAAGCTGTGCGCTCATGCTTCGTCTATTTCAGTAAAAGACCAATGGGCACTACTGCGTATAAATGGTAGAACAATAGCCTACTAAGGATATTCATTTAATAAGTAGGGCAACTTTTTTGTTGCAGTAAAAATGGGAAAAGTGGCATTTATCATTCCCTAAAGTTGCATTTATGGAAATCAAGTTGCATTTATTTTTGATGCAATAAATTCTAAAATAAATTATTCGAAAAAAATGAAAAATATTCAAAATATATTGACAATTTTAGTCGTGTACAACAGTATTATAGTACATACTGAAATACAGAAGAACGTTGAATGGCCGATTCTTGGCCAGTAATTTCTTTAACATTGAAAACTTGCGCCAGCCGTAGTCATATAATGTGCTGTATCAGATAGCAGAAGCGCAAAATCCTTTTGCTCAACATTCAGAGATTTTAAAACGTGATCTACAAGTCGAACAACATATTGATGATCGACACTCACCTCGCAAACTCTGCAGTCGATTACGCAAGTTTCCTCTGGATTATCAAGAGTGCCAACCAATGTGTTAAAAGTTACTTCTTGCCATTTATTTCACTTTCGTCTGTTAGGACGAAGACCTTCTTTCCATGAACTTATTGTTTGATCCGCAATACTTCGGCGTTCGCAAGATCAGACTCACGCGTTCGAAGGGTTGGTTCAGAGGGCAAAAAATGAAATAGTAATTTGATATTAATTAATTTTAAGCTATATTTTTAAAAGTTGCAGGTGGTTGCATTTATGCAAAAAGTTGCATTTATGCAGAAAGTTGCATTTATGTTGCGGTTATGACTCACTTACTAAACACCACATGTAGGAGGAATTTTGTTTTTAGTATTTTACATGCAGCGTAGAACGCGTGAAAAAAAGTTGCATTTGTTGCAAAAAGTTTCCCTATTATTAAGTAAATTTCAGATGGCTTAATGACGGTTTATACAATTTTGCTACCGATAATTAATTGGTTAGTTTATGCTGATGCCAATTTCACAAGTCACGTTGAGAGTAGTATCTTTGTTGTCTTTACTATGCTCAATCTAAATCAAAAGTAGGAATCAAACTCTTTCAGGGACTTATGCCTCCAGAGCCACCATACTTATATCTACGTCAATGACTTTTAGAGTTGAGATCATCGCTTGCACTGAAACTCCTCGACAAGAATTTGAGTCCAATCGAGACCAATTCTCTTAGACGTATTCACAGATTAAACTTTTTCTTTAGTTTTACTTAACTAAGAATTTTTTGTTTTGTGCTAAAAAGATTTTGTATTTTTCACGTGATTATATTCTTTAGGGTCTTAAGAACATATGTGCTAGATTTCAAGTCGAAACTCGAAAAAATTGGCTCAGTCTTAAGCCGTTAACATACGAGTGCAGATGTAGAATTTAGAATGTGCCTCCTTTTATAAAGATGTAACAATGTGCAAAGCCGATTTATAGCGATTTTTTCATCAGAAAATGGAGATCATAGGATAATCATACTTCCTGGCTCTGGTATAGCAGATTAGCAGGAAAATACGTTAAAAGTATTGAATATGCTTCCGTTCAGCACGTTTTTCTCTGAAAAAACTTTTTGGAGAGGGGTTGGCATGCTATCTACAAAGCTATTGGATTGACTGGCTTGAAATTTGTAAAGCATGTCGAGTAAACATTCTTTTATCGCTAAATGAACCAAAAGATGCGTTACGCTTTATATTTTTATCGGAAAAAATTTCTGCCAATTTTCTCAGTTAAATCGAGGATTTTGGATATAGATTGTGGATAGAAGATATTCTACTCTACAGAAAAACCGAACGAAGTTATTTGCCAGCAATAACTTCGTTCTTCTTATAACTTCGTATATATATATATATATATATATATATATATATATATATATATATATATATATATATATATATATATATATATATATATATATATATATATATATAAAGTGCAGTTATCAGTTATTCAACATATTATCTAGGTAATGTACAGATTAACTAGGGTGATCAGTTAGAGTGCTGAACATTGTTTCATTTCTCAAATTAACTAGGTAATCTGAAAATTACCTAGCTAATCTGCACATTACCTTCTAGGCACTTGTTAAAGTGAAAATAAGATCTTTTCTGGAACAACAGCAACGTTTCTGTATGCTTAAATCAACTTAATGTTATTTATTTATTTTGCGATATCTAAATAATCAAGTTAATACAATCAAACAATTAACAAATGAGTTGATAGAATCAATCATCAATCAATTAAAAAACTGTAATAGAAAGAATCAAACTGTTTAAAATATTATTACAATTAAGGAAATGAATTTGCAAAACATATGATAAAATTATGCTTACTTAGTGCAATCTAAAGATTGGTGACACTATGAATTACATAGCAATTGGTTTCTGCAACAAGCTCACCTATTTTTGGTACATTTAGATTAGCAGTCACATTTTCTGAAAGGAATAGGCGAAACCAAACTCAAAGAGGAGGGAGAGAGGGAAGGTGTAGAGAAAGGAAATGAGAGAAACAAACTTTTGAACTTTAACGATACGGAAGCCGTTATTGTGTACATTACCTAGGTTAAATGCGGAAAACTCTTGATTCCGGACGTTAACGGAGCAAATCAGTTAATCTGCAGATTAGCTACATAATGTGCACATTAACGTCTTTCGAGCTTTAGCGGTAACATATATATATATATATATATATATATATATATATATATAAATAGGTCGTGGATAGTTAGCAAGTGTGATTCTTGACCTAAATTATGAAAAACAAATTTCTTATTATCTTAAACGACAATAATTAGACTTAAGAAGTTTGGAATTTAGCAATAAAGCGATATGTTAAGTTAAATTTTTATAACAAAAATTTGAGTCAATATTTTAGCTAAACCGATGACTTGATTTGACTTTCATCACTTTCTCAAATTTTTTATGACTTTTTCTGATTCATCAAACGATAGCTACATGTATATGAAGATAAATGCCGTTAAATTGTTTCTTTAATATCACTTGGAGTTAAAAAATCTTTTTTGAAACAAATACCTGAAATAATAGGAAACCAACGCACCAAATTTGGAATTATTTGATTGACTCGTTTTATAGTAAAACAATCCCCACAAAGCGTTAATTTTAGCGAAAACAAAATTCCACTACGCTTTTTATTTCGTCATATTCTGAGCGTTCTCAAACCCCAGTTAAATTTATTTCCTCAGCTTCTCAAAAATTCTAGCTGATACGATTAAACACTTTGCGATGGCAAGACTTCTTTAATCTTCCAAACTTAGTCGCTCAACGCAAAAGCAAAGAAAAAAAGCGCAATGTCTCGAGCCTGGAACTTAAAAGGAATTCGAAGAAGCATTGCAGGAAATTTAAATAGGAGAGCATTAATGAAATTTATTTAGAAGTATCTTCCGGCAGACTATGTATCTTTCACGCACATTAGATCCGGCTGCGATTAGGACACCAAGATTTATAGCACGTAAATCTTCATCCATGTATAAACGCTTTTGTTTTTTCGCCCCGAATTTCATCCTGGAGATTTGCCAGCGCTTAGCGTTGACGAGAAAAAGGTCCCTTTGCCGAGGATTGGAAAAAAATGTCGTCAACGAGCGGAGTACGTCATCCGATAGCGAGTGTCAAGTGCAAAAGGCGTTTTACAGTCGTTCTGGATCACCTATTGTTTTCCGATCCGGGCCGAAATACAAGCTTGGAAACCCATCCGTCCGCAACAGTGCTGGGGAGATACTGTAACACGTCCCGTAATAGCCAAGTTCACTTAGAATACACGTTTGGGGTGGCCTTCCTGTCTTTGGAGTTGCTATTAATAAAATTAACATTCTCACGGACAGGGAAATGTCTGTTTTATGGAAGGAGTTACGAAAGAGAAAACGCGCGCGTTTGTGGTGATAAATATTAAATCGAGGACGACGAGTTGGGAGTATTTTAAATTAGCCCTTCAAGTGGTTTGGACGAGATATCTCGTTCATCACGATATGAACAAGTGTACTAATGACAAGATACCTCTTCATCAAGGTATTGTCAATTTTCCTTTATGACTATATCAAGACCTGATCAGTTTTCTTCCAATCCGAGATATCTCGTCTATCAAGATCTGGTCAGTTTTCTTCCTATCCGATATATCTCGTCCATCAAGATCGGGTCAGTATTTTTTTTAATGTCGAGATACCTTGTCGAGACAACCACCAGGAATATTTGCTGTGAGGTCACCTAGTTTTAGAGTCGTTTTATGGTGTAGTCACATATGTAGTCGGCCAAAGGCGAAGCCAGAAATTTTGAGAGCTGAGGTTAATGCCGATGCAGTCCAAAACTAAATTCAGGTAGGTAGGCAGTTGTGCTGCAGACGCAAATTCAACGACTTATAGGGGTCGATCACGAGTGGAGAGAACTGTAGCAACTCCTCGCAATTTTGAACCACGGTCAGACGACGAGGTCAACATCTCAGCTAGCCATCCCACTCTCTACACACCACGCCAACTTGAGTGTCAAATGCAGAAGGCGTTTTACAGTCCTTCTGTATCACCTATCGTCTTACGATCTGGTCAAAAATACAAGCTTGGAAACTCATCTGTCGTTAACAGTGCTTGGGAGATACTGTAACACGTCCCTTAATAGCCGAGTTTGCTCATAATAAGTGTATTTGGGCCTTCCTATCTATGGAGTTGCTATTAATAAAATTAACATTATCGTGGAGAGGGAAATGTTTGTTTTATGGAAGGAGTTGCGAAAGGAAAGACGCGCCTCTGTGGTGATAAATATTACACCCAGGATGACGATCTGTGAGTACTTAATCGATCTGTTGGCTCTCTCGTCCATCAGGATCTCGTCTTTAGCAAAAGTCACCATATATTGATGAACGATGCCATCTCGTCATTAGAAAAACTAACTAGATCTTAATCTCGTCATCATAAAAAAATCGGCAATATCTTGGTGACAAAATTAGCAAAATTGGGCAGATGTTGATGGACGAGATAGCTCGTCGAAACGTCTTGGTGAGTTGTTAATACCTGTGAGGTCAAATAATAAAAGTCGTTTTATGGTATAGTGGAACCGAAAGTGAAGCTGCCCATTTTGAGACCTGAGGCTATCGTCGCCCTCGTCCAAAACAAAATTCAGGCACTGAAAATGAATAACGTAGGTATATTTACTTACCTTCATTTTCAATGCTTGAATTTGACTGAATCTACTTCGTAATGGAGCAACACAATGTGTTGTTGGTGACGTTCCCATATAAATCCGGAAGTGATAGATGCAATGATAATACTTTAAAATTTTGAACCACGTTTAGATGACGAGGTCAACATCTCAGCTGGCACCCAACTCTCCATACTTCCACACCATGCCAAAGTGAGGACATTTATGGCCATTAGAGATTTAAGGTGAATCCGCTGTCACGTTCTTGACGGTCTTTTTTTGGATCGAGTTTCCAACCCTCCGATAGCTAATTCGCTACTCTTTCAACCAATCTACCAAAGCCCATTAAACAGTACTTGTGTCATTGTGAACAAAAAGAATTGGGAAGGGTCAAGCAGCCAGTGATTGAATATGAGATGATTGGAATATGGTCACCAAGACGTGAGAAACTGTACATTAAAGTATAAGACATAAAGGCAATAAACCAATGTGGAATAGAAGGAAGGTACTTGAATTTAAGTCGCACCAGGAGCAACAGATTTACTATACTACGCGTTTCTACGAAAGTAACAGAAATATTCATAAATCGAGGATCGGTCCCATAGAGTGCATCTGTGTTGTTTGGGAAAAACCAAATTTACATCGATTATTGTTTGAAAAATGTTTCTGAGAACAGTGCATTTCAAATGCCACGATTTGACCAACTGAATGCTGAAAAATAAACCCATATCAGTCGCTATCAAAATATTACGTTAAGCTAAGTATTTCATTTTACTTTTCACTTATAAAAATTCATATTTCTTTAAATATATTGAAGTATTAAATAATCAATATCCATCTTAAGTCACATTTTATACAGGGTGGTCCCGAATTCATGGTACAAACTTTAATGGTAGGTACAGGACATTGTAACAATGATTTATTGTATAGGAATGTATAGTCGCAAGTGACGCGGTGAGGCGAAAACAGGGGAAATAACGGCCGAAAGGAAAAACAAAGATTTTATTGAAAGCGTTGTTGACAAGTGTCATGTTTACAGTAATTGTTCAAAATTGCGTCCACCAGTATCGATACATGCTTGACAGCGTCGGTGGAGCTATTGGCGTACAAGTTCAAAGATGCCTGGTATTTCACGCACACCTGCAGCAGCTACAGATAAGCGAGCGACGAGATCCTCATCTGAGTCAACTGGAGTCTCATAAACAAGATGCTTTAGATGTCCCCATAAAAAGTAATCGAGGCTCGATAAATCGGGAGATCGGGGTGGCCAAGGGACTGGTCCACCACGCCCAATCCATCGAGTACCAAACGTGGCATTCAGGTAATTCCGTACATCAATGCTGAAGTGTGCTGGCGCCCCATCGTGCTGAAACCACATGCGGTTACGAATGGCGATCGGAACATCATGCAGCAGTTGTGGTAACACTTCTTTCAGAAAAATAAGATAGCTTCCGCCAGTGAGCATAAACGCCGCTTTTCCCTACTGCGATGCATCATGTTCAACAGCGGCTAGACATCTACTGCCCTCTACCGGCAATGATACCAACCGATCACTCCATTTCTCTTTCCTTTTATTTCCCCTGTTTACGCCTCACCGCGTCACTTGCGACTATACATTCCTATACAATAAATCATTGTTACAATGTCCTGTACCTACCATTAAAGTTTGTACCATGAATTCGGGACCACCCTGTATATGAGAGACATTGTCAATTAAGTTGAATTTAAGTGGCTGTTGATTCTGCGTTGAAACGCGCGCACGCGTGTTTTCTATGCATTCCTTAGAATAGAATTCTTCGGAAAAATTTTTTGATCCTCTTAGAATTAAATATCTTGGAAAGTTATACTGCTCACCTACTAAGAATGGAATACTTTGGAAATTTTGATTTCTCCTTTCCTTAGAATGGAATTCCTTGGAAAGATAATGTAACGCATTTCCTTTTTGAGTAGAATTCTTCGAAAAAATTTTCTTTTCTTCGATAGGAATCACTTGGAAACTTTTTGAGCTCTCATTTCCTTAGAATAGAATCCTTTGGAAAGATTGTATTGCTGATTTACTAAAAAAGAATCCTTTGGAAAGATTTTATCAATCCTTTCCATAAACTGGAATCATTTGGAAAGAGATTCAGCTGCCTTTCTTTAGAAATTAATCCCTTGGAAATATTCAGTTGCTCCTTTTCGTAGAATCGAATCCTTTGGAAAGATTTTATTTCTGTCTGATTATTTATTTCTCTTTTGATTAGAATTGGATCCTTTAGAAAGATTTTGTTTCTCATTTCCTTAAAATGGAATCCCTTGGCAAGATTCTATTACTCCTTTTCTTGGAATAGAATTGCAGGTTTCAAAATGGAATTATGCGTGTTGAACCTCCCATGTCCCTCCAGAGGGTTAAATAATGCTTGAGTAAACCTCATGCCGATAGCTATTTGTAATTTGGCCATCCCGAAAACAAAATCTGCTTGCTAACGTGTTATATGGAGCTTCTATTAAAACATCTGGACTTCAATTGCACAGTGACAATATTTAATAATTCCAGTACACAAATCTAACTTTAGTAAAACTTTTCATTTCAACAAACAGCAACGCAAAACGAATATTCTATGTCAAAACTTCCGTGTTTCTAAAAGAAATAAAAAAAAAAGAATCACTTGAGGGGAAAAAGTATTTTTACTTCCGAAAAATTCAAATTCAATTTTTTTTTTTTGCTGGGAAACTCGAATGAAACTTTGATAGCTTCCGAAAAACTTCCCCAAGTCGTAGAATGAGGTAAGGAGGGGTAAATGTGCACTAAAAGGTTTCCTTATGCATTCTTTTTTCAAAATGTCTCTTATCCTGTCCTCTATTCTCTGTCGCTCTAATAGCTTCTCCCTTTTTTCCGCCATGCGAAGCGTTGAAGTAAGAATTGATTTTCTGGCGCTGATATCAGAGGACGGCTATAGGAATCCGGGGGTCAAAACATGTCTTCGCGCTGTCTTTCACAACGTCAAGAACAATGGTTAGACTAAGCTAATGGTTGGTAGGATTTTAATGGCGGAGGGCTAAATATGGCTAAGCCGCGCGCGCCATCAACCCTCTGATTCTGCGACATTTACAGATAGTGTAGTGTTGCTTTTACGACACAACACACTTATAATGACTAAATAACCCCACCTTTCTAAAGAATTCGTGGATTCTGTTAGCCTTTAGAAATAGTTTATTGGTCCTTAACTTAAAATAGAATCCGTTGGAAAGATTCAGTTGCTACTTTCCTGAAAATAGAATCATTTGGAAATATTCTATTTGTCCTTTCTTTGGAATAGAATTCTTTAGAAAGATTGTGTTGATAACTTGCTTAAAACAGAATCCTTTGGAAGGATTTTTTAGAATACAATCCTTGGAAAATATTCTGTAGGTAATTTCCTTAGAATGAAATTCTTTGAAAAGATTCAACTGCTCTTTTACTTAGGATCAAATCCTTCGAAAATGTTCACTTCTCCTTTTCTTAGAGTGAAAACCTCTGGAAAGATTCTATTGCTCCTTTCCTTACAATAGAATCCTCTTGAAAGAATTATTACTCATGTCCTTAGAATCCTTTTGAAAGAGAATTATTACTTTTTTCCTTAGGTAGGTATTTTAATTAACGTCATACTGGAGCAACATAACGGGTTACTGATGACGGTCTGGGATCAATCCTAACGAAAAAGATCCGAGGACAACGTCAGAAAATTTTTAACCACGGTCAGGTGATGAGGCAACACCTGAGCTGGCACCTTAATCTCCGAACATCCACACCACGCCAATTTGAATACATTTGAGGCCACGACGGATTTAACATGCACCAGCCTGCTTTGTCCACGACGGTCTTTGGCTGGATTCGAACTTGGAACCCTCCAGTTGCTAACCCAATGCTCTTTCAACCGTGCAACCGTGGCCCTCTTCTCCTTAGAGTAGAATTCTTTTGAAAGAATTATTACTCCTTTCCTTAGAATAGAATAGAATTGGATATTAATGGTCAAACCGTGTCATTTACCCTCAAATTCTGCGACATTTCTAAATAGAATGGTGTTTATTTTACGCCACATCACACCATAATGACTAAATAACCACATCTTTCTACAAAATACATGGATTCTTTCAGCCTTTAGTGAAAGATTATGTTGGTTCTTTCCTTAGAATAGAATCCTTTGGAAAGATTCTGTTGATCCATTCTGAAGAATAAAATCTCTTGAAAAGGTCCTGTTGGTTCCTTTCTTTTAAATGGAATCCTTTGGAAAGATTTTAGTTCTTCTATTCTTAGGATGGAATCTCTTGGAAAGTTTCTATTGCTGATTTCCTTTGAATGGAATATTTTGGAAATATACTTCTTTCCTTAAAATAGAATCCTTTAGAAATATTTTATTTTATTTTATTTTGATTTCTTTTAGCCTTTGCAAAGCATCCTTCGTTCATTTCCTTAAAATCGAATTCTTTGGAAAGATTCTATTGGTACTTTCCTAGGAAAAGAATCCTTTGGGAAAATTCTATTATTCCTTTCCTTAGAATAGAATCCTTTGATTAATTATGAAATGAGCATTCGTATAAATTATGAATAATCATATTTTGATTATTCATAACATTTACATATATAGGTTCGATAGTTTCCAGAGGAGTACGTTTTCTCAGAAGATGCTGAAATATTGGTTCTAAATCTTTTTGTAAAGAAGCAATTTTAAAACTGGTATTGACAATTTCCGTTGGTCGTTTATTGGAAATAGGAATAATGTTACAGTTTTTAAACTTTAGCCTAAAGCTATGGTTTTTGTTTCATATAGTCAGAAAACTTCAAGGACTAGAACGAAACTTTAAGCAATCAGCGGGAAAAGTTCTAGAAGTTTCCATTAAACTGAACCACGAGGTATTGTATCTTATTTGTTTAAATACTTCTATCTTTTATTTCGATATATTTGTACTTCTCTTATCCGTCGCGAATCTTGTAGAACTCACATTATCTTGATAAAAAAGGATTCTACAAAATTGTGAAAACTAATGGTTGTGGTCCAGTAGGAAAAATTAATGTCTGGCAAGATCGGATGGCATTAGAATTTGCTTTGTTTGGATTCACTGAAATCAATGTAACACCGGAGCTACACCAAAATTCATTCATATTTGATTGAATGTAGTGATATACCGTAATCTGAATATGTTATATCAAGTGTATAATGATCTGTGTGATAATATTGATATTTTAAATACAAACAAGTATATTTATAACCCCCTGTGATATGTTAGCATGACGAAATGAAGTAAGTAAACATTTTAAATAAAGCATTTTAATGATACGTTAAAACGTTTAAAAACGTTATTTTTTCAAGGGTTGAGAACATGTGTCTCAAATTTCAAGTTGAAATTCGTGAAATTAGCCCGGTTGTAAAAGTTATTAAGCCACACGTAGATGTTGAATTTAAACGCGTTTTTCGCGTTTGTAAATTAGTGGTGTTTTGTAATCTATATCTTTTATAAGATACATAATGGTTTATCTGTGATAATATTAATATTTTAAACGTATATAAACAAATGTCGTCACGCTAACTAGCAAAACTCGTAACTGCTATACGTTAACAGTGGAATACGAATTTTGCTAATTAGCAAGACGGTGTAGTTATAACCACTTATGATATGTTAGCATGAAAAAAATGAAGTAAACAAATTTTGTTCAGTAGTATATCCTAAAATCCATATTCTACGAAACGTTTTTTTTTTTTTAGATTCTGAAGTACATCTGTGTCAAATTTAAAGTTGAAATTTGCAAAATTGGCTCAATTTTAACTGGAGTGATGTAGTTATTTTTTCCATCTCCTAGATCGTTAAAGATGGAGCAAAAATTTCTACGGATTTGAAATCTGCGGACAATTTCACATTAGATCGATTCCTAAAAATATGATTTTTTTTAAATAAATAATTTTTAAACTGTAACTTTTATATTTTTTCCAATATGAATTTTGCCGCAGCGAAGAATTACCTTCGTTTGATTCGAGATTCATTCATCTTGATTTCCTGAACAACAGATTCGAGTTAACCCTTCTTTGCATGATTTTTTTTTATTGGTGAAATAAATCAAGGTGATATAATTCATGTTCAAAATTAAAGGAAAAATGGTTAAAAAAATCTTAGTATATATTTATAGTATAAATTTAGCAAAAAACAATATGATGGTATCATGTGGTATTTTTTAAATTAAACGCAAACTTTTTCAGAAATTGCTCTAAAAATAACAGAAACACATGTTACAAACCTTTCTTCCACTCGTTTTCACTTTTTTAGCAATAGAAACTCAAATATAATAAAACAAAATTAAAAACGAAATCATACGTTTATTGCAACTACAACAAACAGCGGAATGACAACTTCAAGCTCGTTTTACTGATAGTGACACTTGTTTATTTTTGACAGCTATGTTTTTTTTTATGCAACGGACATTAAAAAGGTATCCAGACACGATCAACTTAAAGTGAACTTGTTTTTTTTTATACAATTTTTGGGCATTCAATGTTATGATGGAAATTTCCACCATTATGCAAAGAAGGGTTAAGCAAAAGAAATAATTAAAGTTATGACTGGCGTTCTTCTCAGTGTTATTTTTCTATCTCAGCGATCGTTAAAGATATAATAAAAATATCAACAGATATGAAATCTGCAGAAAATTTTACATCAGATAGATGGATACCTTATACGTTTGATTTTCTTTTAATAAATTATTTTTCAATTAAATATTTATATTTTCGCAAGAGATTGTGAATGTTTAGCTAGTTTTTAGCTAAGCGATACGCGCAGACCAATCAGAGTGTTTTCAGTGATCGCGGTCTTTTATGTCTTTATGTGAACCTTTAAAACGTTACTTTCACCCAGATTTCACATTTTTCATATTATTATACAACTCTTTAGCTTTTCCAATCACTTCGGATTTTACTTCTCGGGTCATTAAAACTGGAGATATAAAAGTTTTAAAAGTATTAACATCTATATATATTTGACAATGGGGGTTTAATTTGTATACAGCTTTTTCTCGAAATGCAATTTCGCTAAGCGTTGCTCTCCACAAAACACAATATCTCAGAATGCATTAGTTAATTAAATTCTTTTGAAATTTTAATACATGTTCTGAATAACATAAATCAGGGTTTGTACAATTATTATTGAGAGATATGCATTTAAAAAAATATTGAGCAGAATGCAAACTTGAATATTATTTGCATTTGCTTTTTCATCAAGCTTTTTTCAAGGATGACTGACGTTTATAACTCCACAGTTCATTTAAATATAAATTATAGTTATGATTGTAGTTCACTACCTGAATCAATATTTTTAGAAGATAATTCACTTTACAAACTGGAGAAATGTTAACTATTTTTTGCAGCATAAGGTTTTGCGTAAATGGTATTTTTGGCTGTTGTTACACCATTTTACTCCATTTTTTTTAATAAAATATAAATTTAAAACACAATATTTTCTGTCAATAAAATGCTTTTTTTCGCGCGCGCGCGCGCGCGCGTTGAAATTAATAACAAAATCTATAAAAATCTAACTTTCTTGATAATTTCAAAAAATTACCTTCACAGGTACACAGATACCTTAAGCAAAAAGTCAAACTTATTTATATATTTTTATATATTGAAAATATCTCTCTCACTCTCTCCTTGGTCCCCTGGAAAAGAAATAAAAACTGCTTAATCCTCTGAAGCTTCACGCATTTATCCGTTCTATAACCTGCATTATTCTGTGCAAGATTTATAACCAGTTTTAACCTTCTTGACCAATAGAATCTTTCCAAAGGAAAATATTCTAATGAAAGGACCATAGAATCTTTCCTATGATTCCTTCAAACAATAGAATGTTATTTAGTCGTTATCTGTGTGGGGCGGACTATATTACTCTGTATTCTCGTAACACACACACAAGGGGGTAATGTCTTTTTCAAGTTTCAAATCATTAAATCCCTCCTTCGATTAACTTCACGTGCTTTTAAATAAACCTGACGTGAATCGGTGCTTTCTCATTATGCATATAACAATCCACTAATAACCGCGAATCACTCCATCTTTACAAAGTGTACGTACTCAGGGAAATGGTACTCGTACATTAAATCTACTCATTTGTGCTTGACCAGATTGTAGAGCATGTCTTCAGCATCTTGAACAATTAAACTGCTCATACTTTTTCTATATATTAAAGCTTTAATTATTAATTTAGAGATTTGGTGGATGTCATTTTCATTCAACAAATGTTTCCAAATGTGCTCTTATGCAGAAAATGGCCGAAACAGTCATTCTTGGAAATGACTGAAGCCTTAATGACAGACTTAATGAGCCTTTGAATCACCAAACTTACTTTTATTACACTAATTTATGGGTAGCGTGACTGTTTCTGTGCTTGTGTTTCCATGGTAAAAGTCACTCCAAACGCGGTAATTTATTTACCATTCTTCGGTATTATAACAATGATATCCTGGAGAATGACGGAAACTGAGTGCGTTTAACCATCTCATACAGAAGGACGGTGTTGAAACTGAAAAATAAAACTGGCGAATAACGACGTGCAAGATAAACCTTATTGCCAGGACGATTTCAAACTGCATTGCACTGACAAAAGTCACCGGACTTCTTGAGTAGAAACAAAAGATATGCGACCACGTCAACTGACCACGGGTCAAAAATATATGTTGTGGTCCTAGGATCTTTCCCTTCGGGATTGATCACTGATCGTCGCCAATTGCATTCAGTGTTGCTCCACTTCGACGTTATTTAAAATGCCAAGAGCCGCGGTAGCTCAGTCAGTAGAGCGTCGGGCTCGCATCAGAAGGGTTGTGGGTTCTGTCCTCGGCGGAGCCTGCAATTCTGATGATTGCGAGATCGGCGCTTCGACCTGGCTAACGACCGTCGTGTTCACGAATGGTGACTGGGGCACGTTAAATAGGTCGTGGTCACAAAGTCCCCCATGTTCCCATACCAAATCAATACCTCTGGGGGTACCTGATCAGGGGGTTATCAGCCTCTGATTGGGATCTAAATTACGATATGTGTAAATGAATGGATGTATGAAAGGGGCCTTCCTGTAAAACGGATGAGCCATGTATGTCGAGCAAAGTCAGACTTAGTCCCAATGGTGCTCAATAACATGGAAGGCGCACCCCCTCGCCTCTTGCCGTCTTCGACGGGCCTGGCACTCCTCTGGTCTGCCAGTGTAGGCATGAGAAACAACAACAAAATGCAAACCTACCTGAAACTGAAAATTTATATTTCTTGTCAGACCCCAAAATAATTGCTGTTTATACTCTAGGTGTCCCGTGACTTTCGTCAGCACAGTGTATGAATGGATCAAAAGATGGACAATTGTATTCGAAAGATGAGTGGTCCTTTCCGTAGATTAGAAACCTATTGAAACATTCTATTGCTCCTTTCTGTATAGGATTATTTGGAACTCATGTGACAAACGTCAAGTGTGTTAAAGCCCACAAAAATAATTTTTTTGTTTTGCAATGTATGGGCCCACGTGAAGGTGCCAACACAAGAATTGCGCAGGAAATGAAACTAAATGTTTAGTTACATCATTATTTCTCAATTACTCATTTACAATGATTTTTTCTGCAATAACTGCTCAAAGGTACCACAGCCACCATTAGTACAAGTCTGCCAGCGGCGATACAAGCATTGGAGGAAGTTTTCGCCTCTTAGAGTTAGCTCTTGAACAGTGTTCCTTTGCTGAAACCCGGCAGCTGAAAGACTCGTTTCATAACTCGACACGCTCTAAACCCCTCAGACAGTTTGATTTTAAAACCTTGGATGGTTTGCGAATTTTTTAACTTTCAAGGGTGTCCTTGGACTGAAAGGTTTGGGTTTGTAGGTAATTAGTTAGTTACATACGGTCACACTGGTCACATTGGGCTATTAGCGGAGGTTCAGGATCAAACCCGAAGGGGTAGTTGGTAATTTTTAATTAATGTCGTTCTAGAGCAACACAACGGTCTATTGACGACGTTCCGGGATCAATCCCTAAGGGAACGATTCGAGGACAGCACCGCGTAATTTTGAACCACGGTCAGATGACGACAAGGGGAAAATTCTCTTTGGGGGCTGACCCCGGACCGTCGTCAATAGCCCGTCGTGGTGTTCCAGTGCGATGTTGATTAAATACCTACCTATAGAAAGGGAAAGATCCAGCTAAAGGTTTGGGTAATGGTAATGGTAATGGTAATTTTAGTTAACGTCGTACTAGAGCAACACAACGGGCTATTGACGACGGTCCGGGATCAGTCCCTTAAGGGAAAGATCCGAGGACAACACCTCGTAATTTTGAACCACGGTCAGATGACGAAGCAACACCTGAGCTGGCACCCCACTCTCCAAACTTCCACGCCAACCCAACGTGAGTTAAAGGTTTGGGAGCCAACTGGTTTAGAAAAGTCATTACGTTTTTAGCACTCAGGTACGCTATGAGAAATTCAAATATCCGAATTTGGTTTTGAAGGCTTCAATAAGGGCGTCATGCCAAAGCTGAACGATACATCAATTTACTAACGATCTCCTTTGTCATTAAAACTCTCGTCATCTGACCGTGGTTCAAAATTACGCGGCGTTCTCCTCGATTCCTTCCCTCCGGGTTTGATCCCGGACCGTCGCCAATAGCCCGTTGTGTTGATCACGCGCGACGTTAATTGAAATACCTACCTACCTCATTAAAATCGCAATTGCACTTGGCAATGCCGTACAGTTGATCGTGCCCATAAATCACACAAGACAAAACAAACGGGATACTCTTCCCGAAATATCCCACGCATAGATTGGATCATATTTGCATGCTATCAAACGCCTCGAGTAATTCAGTAGCCTTTTGTCCTTTTTAAATAAATCGATTTTTTACAACACAGAGCAAATAAAGTTAAGTAAGCGTCTGTCCCACGACAAAGCCGCATTAGGTTATGGCCGCATTTGCTTATGGTCAGGAGCACGATTACGGCCCTAGGTGCAATTCCTTTTCGTTTTTTATTTTTCATTTTATCGCTATTCGCCTAAGAAACGGTCTAAACTTCATAGCTTATAAATATCTTTTACGCGTTCTTGTGAAGATGTTGCTCAACGTTATCGTTGACTCTATTTTCTTAACGGAGGAATTGTAATGAGGGGTCCTATTGTTAACAATGAAGACATTCACTTGTACGGTATCTGTGCTACTTTGGTAGTCAAGTCTGTCTCGGAGCTATCTTACCCATCAGTTTTACCTCGATATGTTAAATTGGGGAAAGGGTAGGTAGATATTTTAATTAACGTCGCACTGGAGCAACACAACAGGCTACTGGCGACGGTCCAGGATCAAACCCGAAGAGAAAGATTCGAAGACACCACACGATTTTTAACCACGGTCTGACAACGAGGTCACACCTGAACTGACACACCCAACTCTTCAAACATCCACACCACGCCAACGTGAGGACATTTGAAGCCACGACAGATTTAACTTGCACCAGGCCCCTTTGTACACGACGGTGTTTGGATTCGAATTCGCAACTCTCCGATTGCTTATCCATTACTCTTCCACCCGAAAAGTAAAGGGCTATTGCTTTTCTATTATTTTAATAGGATTATAAGCTATTATAGGAGCTATTTTTAATAGGATTAACACTAATAAGCTTTAATCATAAATTTAAAAATTAATTTAAATAAAAATTAATTTTTCCAAAGTATTATATATATATATATATATATATATATATATATATATATATATATTCTACTATAAACTATCTTCAAATAAACCCATGACTCATCGAGCTCTCTGTATGCACTTATCAGGAATTCCCTTTATAAGTAAATAGAAGGTCTCCGTTTAAAATAGCCCGTTCATGTAGTTTTATAGGCGTCTCAAACAATACCGAAAGGTTCTCTAAACGTACTGTTTAAAAATAAAAATGTATTAAAATGTATTAGAAGAACACGTTTCTTGGGTCAAGAAATCTGATCAAACAAGCTTTTTTCAGCATGTTTGTAATTTCAGAAATTGTACTTGCTTCCTACCGTATTTTTAGTTTTATAACCAAGCTAGGTAACATCTTTGCAAACGGTGAGGTCTTGGCAGGATTTTAATTTTTTTGTCGTTAAGCCAATACCAAAGGGGGATGGCGTGAAGGCCGTGGAGACAGAAAGATGTGCGGAATGTTTCGAAGGTTAGTTCTCTTTTAAAAATTAAATCAAGCTGAGTAAAATCCTAGTGAGGTGGATTTCAATTTTTGTCGCCAAGACAATGCTAAATGGTAATGGCGAAAAGGTTGTCCATATCGACGTGCGGGTCGTCGAGGGTCAGTAGGATGCTCACTGCGCTAGCAACTTGCGAGTTATAGATGGTGGAGGTTCGATTCCTCTCTGGGTGTATTTTTCTGTGTCAGTCAGGTTTCCTTGTGTGTATTCATTCTTGATATTCTATGCCTTGTGCCTAGCGTAGTTTGGCCATTGGCGCCATACAAACCCAACCAACCATATAGATGTGCAGAATGTTTTGAAGGTTTGTTCTTATAAAAATTATATCCAAGGTAGGGGTAAAATCCTAGTCAACCGTGGGGCGGCCTTGGTGTGATTTTAATTTTTTATCGCCAAGGCAATGTCAAATGGTTCATGAATGAATGGTGAAGCATGCTGTTCATACAGATGTGTAAAATGTTTGGCAGGTTTGTTCTTTTAAAAATTATAACCAATCTAGATAACATCCTAACTGTGGTGCGTCAATGGCGAGATTTAAATTTTTTTGTTGCCAAGCCAATGCCAAATGGTAATGACAAGAATGTCGTTCATACAGATCTGTAGAATGTTTTGAGAGAAGGTTTGTTCTTTTAAATATATATTAGTACCTCTTATTATTAACAGGATACTTGATCTTATTGAATCTTTTCTTGCAGATTTCTACGACTACTCTGCGGTGGGAGGAGAAAAGCCTCGCAGTTGACACCTATGGGATCATCGATGCGTCGTACCTTTGTCATCCTCTCCTCGTTCTCTTTGTTGGCTTTGGTCCTGTTTCTATCATATTCCGGCGATGAAATCATCTCCGAATCATCTAAACCTGTGCAGATCAAGTGGCTCGTCGACAATCACGGATTCATCCTGAACACGCCCGGTTGCCAGATACCAGACTGGGACCCGTACGACCCGTCAGTGCTGTCATTCATCAACAAAGTCGACTCTCCGTACAAATGTCCGGGGCGTCCCCAGTTCTTGAACGCTAGGCCCAATGGAGTGGTTGCCCTCGACGAACACCTGCTGAGCTTTTACTATGGTATTCATAGGGAAAACTTATCATGTACGTACCGCCCTATAATCAGAGACCCAGGGGGTGAGAAGGAAAGGACAGACAACAAGTATTACTTCGGAAACCCCAAAAAACTGAGATTCAGCGTCCCTCTGAAAGACGAGTTTCTGATGGTGAAATGCACTATGCTAGATTTCCCAAACTTAACCCAGTTCATTCCCCTAGTGCCTCTTAAGCTCGACATTGAGAAGGTCAAGTCGAAAATCAAGTACCCTCTGGAAGAGGATCCTCTGAATGTCATCATCGTCGGAATCGACTCCGTTTCGAAGCTTAATTTTCTAAGACACTTCCGCAAGACGCATAGGTTTCTGAAAGAAAACCTCTCATCATTTGAGCTGAAGGGCTACACCAAGGTGGCCGACAACACATTTCCTAACCTAGTGCCATTACTCACCGGACATTTCATTGAGCATTACTGGAATGAATCTGTGAGAGACATGTTCTTCGACGACGTAGACTTCATATGGAAGAACTTCTCCCAGAGAGGCTATCGAACGTTGTTTGCGGAAGACGCACCCCACATCGCGACCTTCAACTATCTGAAAAAAGGCTTCAGAGATCCGCCGGCGGATTACTACTACCGTCCTTTTGCCCTAGCCGTTGAAAAGTCTCTAGTCCGGCGGGAGAGCAAGGCCAACTGCTTACAGTCCAAGTTCGAAATGGACATCTTGTACAATTACCTGAAGGACTTCGTGAAAACTATGAAAAACCGATTGCTGTTCGCATTTACATTCGTGGCTAGACTCACCCATGACAGCCTGAACGCAGCAGGGTACGCTGATGAGCCGACCTTTCACCTTCTGAGGGACCTTCACGACACTGGCGCATTGAATAGAAGCCTTCTGATCCTGTTCAGTGATCACGGTATACGTTTCGGGCCCATACGGCAGACTTATATCGGTAAGTTCGAAGAGCGGATGCCGTTCATTTACTTATTCTTCCCCACTTGGTTCCTGGAGAAGTACCCCGACCTAGCCTCGAATCTCCGTGAGAACCAACATCGCTTAACGACACCTTTCGATGTCCACGCAACTCTGGTGCATCTGTTGAATGTCACTCGCCAGCCCTCGCCAGAGCTTAATGAGACCTTGTCCGCACTCACCCCGAACGGCCTGAGCCTCATGGACCCGATTCCGATGCAGAGGACATGCGAGCAGGCGAACATCCTGCCCCATTGGTGCCCTTGCCAGACACACCGGCCAGTACCCGTCACCGAACCCGTCGTGGCGAACTGTGCTTTGGCGCTGATCGACACCATAAACGAACTCCTGAAGCCGTACGAGAACGTATGTGCCTCGCTGAGGATGGACAAGATCCTGGATGCCCGTTTCGGGCAGGCGAATGACGTGGTGCTGAGGTTCGTCAAGCACCAGAATGATGTCATCAACCGACACGTCATACTTGGCGAGAAGGTGAACGCTCCGGGAGATTACCTGATCGTAGTCAGTGCGAAGCCCAGTGGTGGTATATTCGAGGGAACTGTGAGATATGATGTTGAGGACGGCACTTACCGAGTGCTGGACGATATTAGCAGACTTAACGTGTACGGGAACCAATCGATTTGTATATCTAGTGCCAGGATCAGGAAGTTCTGCTATTGTAAATCACTGACGCTGTTTCATAAGTTCTTCAGGACCATGAGAAATTCGACGTTGGCGTAATGTAGTCGTCCTGTTCTAAAGTGAGATTATTATTTCTATCCAAATAGAAAATACTATGTTTTTTTATTAACCCTCCAAATGGTTTCGACGAGATATCTCATCCACCAAGACTTGACCAATTTTACTGATGACGAGATATTTCGCCCATCAAGATCTGGTCAGTATTGCCTATGGCGAGATACCTCGTCGAGACAATCACCAGGAGGGTTAATATTAAATATCGTCGGCTTACAGGTGAAATACACTGTCATAGTTTCCCAAATTTTGTTGACCCAACGTCTCCTTTTCAAAGACAATATTTTTCGGCGCATCTCTGTGAAACTATGTCAATTAACAAAAGATTTTAAATGTAGCTGTGGCTATAGCTGTGTATTTTTTGAGTTCCCAAAAATATTTATGCAGTGCTCTGGGTAATTTTAGAATTCGGAAAAGCTACTTTGGTAACAAAACAACTTGGAATTTGAAAAATTCAAAAGTAATTTATTATAATGAAATAATAATCTAATAACACGCACATATAAATTGCAGCACATACACATACTAGATTGCTCTTCATTATTAGTAATTAATATGAATCAAATCAGTAAAATTAAAAGTAATCGCTAACGAGAATGATGGACCTGGTTTGCGACCAATTAATCACTTAATTTCGTCAGCAGCATCTTTCGACCTCCACAGTCAACTATTAACAGTCGGTTCATACTCATTCTAGAGTGCTCTCCATTATTAATAAATATAATATTAATTAAATCATAAAATTAAAAGTAATCGTTAATGAAAAGGATGAGCCTGGTGTGATACCAATATGTCTCTAATTTCATTATCAGCATCCTTCAATTATTATCATATTATGAGAGGTTCTTTGTTCATTTAAAATTATGAATGGACAATGCGTCACTAGTGAGTGTATGCTCAAATGGGTAGTGCTTCAAACATTTTAGGGTACAAATATTTTCAGAATCTTATCGCTCACTCTTGCTCCTCAACGCAACGCACCCCCCCCCCTTATTTTCCATGGGTCTGACATTGCCCCAAAATTTCTTCAGCGGCCACTTAGGAAAACTATGCATTATGTAAAAAAAAAAAAAACAATTTTGAAAATACGAAGGGGAAATTCCACTCACTATATCAAAAAAGAAATCTAACATTCATGCAACACAAAATGACTCAGTGGATTTCATCAGTTTAAATATCCCCACATTCTGGTATGGAGAAGCTAAACTCTGTTACCTCAAAAATTTTGTCTTTATGTGTTTCACTTGCAAGACGACGGTATTATGTTTCTTTTATTTATTTTAGAAGAATATCAGTATTTCGGATATTGCACTATCCACATCTACTTTTCTTTTTATATTAATTTATGGATATCCTTAGAAAAGTGAGTTTTATTTATAATCTGCGGATAAAGATTTCAGAGTGTTACTGCATAAACTGCTGTATATTGATTGCATTATTTGTTCAGAGAATCACTTTTATTTTCAAAATTAAAATGCATTTTCGTATGGGATGCAAAGAAATTGAGAAAAGCCTAATGTATTTCAGATACTCGAAGGAAAATTCCATAAATAGCTCATATTTTATAAGTCTCATTGGTAACTGAAATCTTTAATGCTTGATTGAAATCAGAAAACTTATGATTTAAAAGTTGGAGTTGAAAATGTTATTATTTGTTTTAATTACGCAATAGCACAGGAGATTTTTTTTTTTGAGAAAAGAAACTCCTGGTATATTTTGGGTAATAAAGTTTTAGAGCATAATAGTGAAAAAATAATCTTGTATAGTCGGATTTGTATGATGTTAGAAATCTCCCAGAATGTGTATGATACATATGATTTAACCAAAAAAAATTTCACGCAATGTGCGATTCATAGGATTTACACAAAATCCTCTCCCAGAATGCGTATTATTCACAGGATTCATCCAAAAAAATCTCATAGTGTGCATATGATTCATCCAAGAAACATCTCCCAGAATGTGTATGATTCAGATCAAAACACAATATACTCAACCTTCCTGATGGCTGTCTTGGGGAAGTATCTTGTCATTAGTAAAACTGACCAGATCTTAATGGACGAATTAGCAGAATTGTTCATATCTGATTGGACGATCATGATAATCGTCGAAATCACTTGGAGGGATAAAAAATGACTTAAATTGCTTGTAAGTTATTAAAATTTTGAAAATGGTATTTTTTTTTCAACATGCAAGTTTTTTAATATTTATTATACCAATTCCTTTTCTTTTCTGTAAAATTTTGATTCATTTCTTTCCCATTGTCGAGACTAGGGACTCCCTCAGCAGCGAAATTTCTTTCGTTATACGATTTAAGGTTTACAATCTTAACCAGATATCAGACTTTCGTGGTGAATGTTTTTAGGGAGCTAATAGTTCCCGAATTTCATTGAGGAAAGGAATTACTGGTATATTTGAGGTTTTTGGTCATAATAGTGAAAATAGTCCTGTATTCCGTGTAGTTTGATTTGTATGATGATAATAATCTCACAGAGAGAGAGAGAGAGAACGTGTATCATACATATGATTTAGCTGAAAACATCTCCTAGAATGTGTATAATTCCTTGGATTTGCCCAAAAAGATCTCCCAGAATATGTATGATTCAAATCCAAAAACAGTTTACGTTATAAACAGTTAAAATTGCTTGTAAGATGTCGAAATTTTGAAAATGTACATTCTTCTTTTTCCCTCCTTATGGTTGTCTTGACAATGTATCTTGTCATTAGAAAAACTGGCCAGATCTTTATGGATGCGATAGCTCGTCATTAGAAGAAAACTGACCAGATATAGATCGTGTCATAATCTAAATATTACCAGCATTTTGATGACGAGATATCTCGTTATTAGCAACATTATTCAGATCTTGATGGATGAGACGTCTCGTCCGAACCATTTGGAGGGTTAACATTCATTAATTCTTTAACTCGCAAGAAAGTTTTTATTATTTACCATACCAATTCATTTTTCTTTCGTGTTGAAATTTTGCTTATTTTCTTTCCCGTTGTTGAAACCTTAGTGATTCCCTCACCAACAAAATTCCTTTCCTAATACGATTTAAAGTTTCCAATCCTAACCAAACATCAAACTTTCACAGTGGATGTTTTTACTGAACTAGTATCACCCTAGTCTATTTTTGTGACTTATATTCAGTCTAACTAGTGTGGCTGGCTGCGTTGCGTATGACTGCATTCTCTACCTACGGTTGATCGTTACTTTTGCTACCATTTATAGAAAGCATGCCTGCTACCGGAATCAATCATTTGGTCGGCTACCCAGTAATTTTGGTTACTGGTCAGATTTGTGTGTGTCACTTCATTTATCTGTTCTGATTGTTAGGCAGGCGGATCATAAAAATACAGAAGGTAATTCATATTTACTGACGGAGGAATGAGAAAATAGCTATCTTCTGTCATACATGTAATTTCTTTGCACCAAAGCATATCCCGTGTGTTTCGTTTACTGTGATGTTTCAAGTTAATTGCTGATTTGCATGGGGCTGTATTGTTTTTCTAATTCTTGTTTCTTTAAGGGAACGGTGAACTTTCAAAACAAAATTTTTAAGCTGTCATCTGATTGTTTTATAAACGTGTAACAGACTGTTTTACCAGAGTCTGTATATAAAGTTTGGTCCAAAAATATTAAGCTATGCTGAAGTTGTTACATGATGCAGGGTCAAACACTTTGGTAAATGATGTCTCGTGTATTAATTTTCCATGTGTTTTCAATATTTAAATTTACACCAATATAGTTTTTGTATATAGATAAATCAAATTAACTTCCCCATTTGGTAAGTGTATCACTCAATCGTAAAGTGAATACATTTGTACTTAAAAACATAACATTTTGCAAAAAGCATAGGTTCAGCAAAGTTTAAAACCAAAAATTGAAAATTTAGAAGCATATAATGGTTTTCTAAATTCCACCTAGATATACAGATTGAAGGAATATACAAAATTATTTTCAAGGAAATGAAGAAAAACCTAAAATCTGAAGAATGTCAGTAAGTCCCAATCGATGAAAACTCGTTTTTGTGATAGACTTATGTTGATCTACTGTTTCATGTTGAACTCCGTCAAAAATAATCGCAATTTAAAAATTATTTTGCTATCTACTGAGTTTGATATCAATTAATTTCTAACACTAAAAGTAAAAAATCAGTTTTTCTATCGATTTCTTTTGAGTTTGAAAGTTTACTGTTCCCTTAAATTTTCAGGGGAAAGGTATCCTAGAACAATAACCTAGGATTAACAGCACAGAAATTTCAATGTAGACCAATATTTTTATGATTTTTCAGTGGCACAAGTAGGGTTTGAAATTAACAACGTTCTCATTACCGTTAATTTACCTACAGAAACTATCAATATCGGTTTCGAACTCAGGTTTTTACGTTAGTGATTTCTCTTTAAGATCCTGTCCGACAGCAATGGCTTGATTAAATTTGGCCTTGCGCCAAGAAAAAAAACCAACTATTTGAACTGAATATTGCTACTGCGATAAAGGTAATAATACACAATATATTTGTTATCATGTAAATAATTGAAACATTTGCAACTAGTAAGAATACCTGAGAAGATCTAATTAAGTTTCGGATTCCCTTTAGGCTAATGGTAATTCAGACCATTTTCCAAAAGGAAAAGAAACACTAAGAAAATCTAATGAAGTTATGGTAATGATAATTTTGACCCATCCTCAAAAAGAAAAGCTGAGAAAATCAAAATAACTTTCGTTAATGGGAATTTCGACCATTCTTCAAAACTGATTATCTATTACCTGTTCTTAAGCCTAAGCTAGTCCAAAATACAGACAGGTATAAAAATTTTGTAAAAAAGTCCCTTCATAAGTAATTGTTTATGTGCATTTTTGAATAATTCTAAACACATTATTGTGTGTACACATTTATTAGATATGTTATTTATTTATGGAATTCGTAACTAGTAAAAAATAGTAGTAACCAAAACATAGTTATTAAATAAATAAATTCAGCACAGTAAGATAAGAGAGAGAGAGAGAGAGAGAGAGAGAGAGAGTGTACAACAAATAAAGTGCAAAAAAATCTGAAATTAAGTTATCGTTATTCGGCAGTTTTTCTTCTCAATAAAAAATAACCTAAATTTTTTTTTTGTAGAAATAAGACATATCCACCTGATATCCCTAGTTGTGCCACTGCAATTAATTTTTTTTATTGTTTTATTTATTATACACGCGACTCTGATTTTGATGACCTAAAAATTGATTTCGTATGTAGCCACTGATTTTTAATACAAATAATTATAACTCACGCTTTGCTTGATTAAGGTGAAAAAATGTTTCTTGGTAGATTTTTATAAAAAATACTTTGAGAGTTTACAACTTTTATTAATAAAATTTTAAACATAAATGTAACATTGTACTAACAATTGAAACACTTACACATTTCAGGGATTTTTTTCATCAAAATCTACCGTGTGATATTTTTCACCTTAATTAAGAGAAACGTGGATTTCAGTGATTTGCATTTTTTATTAGGCTTATACAAAATTAATTTTTAGGTATTCTAAATTGGAGCCAAATCTCCGCCTGATTCATCAAGAACTATTACATCCTGCTTATGTCTGATTGAGAGTTTAACGGAATTTTAAATCCTAATTGTTTACATCCTAATTACCGGCAGGACTGAAAGCCAAGGAAGCAAAATGTTTATTGGAAAATGTGTGTAAGGTTCTTCTTAAAGTGAAATTTTAGTTATGATAATATTTGTACGTAAATATTTAATTTATAATTGGCTCACGGCTGTATTCACAAGTCCGAGTTAACCCGCAGATCAACGATTATCCCCGGGTTATCGAAAAAAACCGTATTCACAATGCTTGAAAGAAGATTGACAATGCAAGTGTTGCTTCACTTTAGACCAACACGCATCCATACTGACAGGTACAAATATAATCAGATTACATTAATTTGTCGAGGCAGTGTATAAATTTTTTTTTTTTTTTCAAAACTTAGGTTTCCATAAAAATCCAATTTGTAATTAAATACCTTTGCATTTCTTCTCCCAAACCCAAATTAAAAATGCAGTATGCGTTCCATTTAAACACAATTTAGAATCAATTCTTCCGGCGAAGTACGTGTTTGACTAGTATGAATGCAGTTTCGGGCGTCGTAACAAATATAAACAATGTTAAGTGATCGTGAGGAGACGGTAGTAAGCAATCACAGAGACCGTATCATCTCTTAACCCGCCGTTTGAGAATACGGTTCTTGATGATCCACGATTTTACTCTGACCCGCGGTCTAGTTAACTCGAGACTTGTGAATATGGCAGTCAGTGTTGTGTAATTTATTATTTCCTTTATCAAAAGAAAATTTCTCCTTTACGTAAATTGTGTTTTGTTTTATAATATCGCATTTCATTTTCAATCAAGATAATCCAATTCGTGCTCTAAGGTCTTTCAATTATTTCATATTTTTTATTCATCCTTAACTGTGAAATTCCGAATTGATTCTGAAGAAAATTGTCGAGTAGTACTTCAGTTTACAGCTACTTATGTGATTCAGTGAATACTGTTCAACTTTCCAAGTGGTTTCGACGAGACATCTCGTCCATCTCGATCTGACAAATCTTGCTAATGACAAGATATCTCGTCATCAAGACGCTACAGATTTGATGACCAAGATGTGGTCAGTTTTTCTTATGACGAGACGCCGAGATAACCACCAGGAGGGTTAACAGATATATATCATAGTATTTATTTGATTTACTTTTATATTTATGATCGTAAGACATTCCACTACATTAGTGTGATATTTGTTTTAATGTTATATTGTACTCAAACGAAGATTGATTACTTGGATTTCTGTGTGTAATGTAAGAAATGTTAATATCCGTACTTATAACAAGTCTTCCTCAATTGAAAACTTTTCGTGTGTGCACAACTGATGTATATAAAAAGAGAAAGGTGTTTAGACATGTGAACTTATACATTAATAAACATCTTGATTTGTGAAGCTTATGACAATGAATTATTCTCTCGAGTCATTTATGATGTTTTTTACCATGTACTGGAATTTTCGATCATTTTAGTCTGGAGCATAAAGGACCTATTTACAGCTCCTGCACAAATGGACCGCATGAACTCACAATGCTCAATCTTGATATCTCCGATTTCAACAAAAATTGGTGAAAAGGTACTCTTAAGATAGTGGAGAAAAAAATCAAGTTTTTGGAAAAAATTGTTAAAAAATAACCCCAATTGAGAAAATTTGAATTTTTGTCTATTTTTTAAACTTTTGCAACAACTCTGCTTTTAATATCTTTGGGTATACGTATGCTATAAGGATATTTTGGTGTCAATTGAAAACTTATTAAACAGGGTTTAACGTTTTATGCAACTTGGTTAAAAGAATATTTTTTTTTTAATGAAAAAACTAATAATTTGATTTTTTTTTTAAACTTACATTTTAAAGATTCTAAAAGCAATAATCATATAAGTTAATATTAGGGTCATGCAAATGTTTTATTTTTTTCTCCCTGAGGGCAGTACGTTGTCCCTAGTTAAGTTTTGCCAAACCTCTGGTGAGTCAGTGTGTGTGTGAGAGAGAGAGGGAAGGAGAGGGGAGATAGAGAGAGAGGGAAGGAGGGGTAAAGAGAGAGTAGAAGAGAGTTCATTCTTGATTAAGACTAAGAGAGAGAAAACCAGAATATATGTGAAAAGTGCAGATTCAAAGCTTCAAAACAAATACTGCAAGATATTTTACACATCCAGTAGTTTACCAAATTTTGTGGTCAGGACATTTTTGTAAACAGGCGATAGTGACCCAAACAAATATTAATAGAACTTAAAGCTGACAAAAAACGGTACTCAGAACTTCCGTCAGTAATTTACCAGTGCTGGTAGTTTTCAAACCTTTACATATATTTAAATGTTTAAAACATGTAAGACACAATACATGCAAATCCTGCAGGTTTTCAAAATTTTGGTCAAGACATTTTGATAAACTGGCATTTTTAACCCAGCTTTTTCAAAAATTGAAAATAAAAACGGTATATTCAGAACTTCCGTCAGTACGTAACCGGCATTGCGAATAACGGCAATTTTCAAACCCTACCGGTTGGCGTGGTGTGGAAGTTTGGAGAGGTGGGGTGCCAGCTCAGGTGTGACCCCGTCATCTGACCGTGGTTCAAAATTACGTGATGTTGTCCTCGAATCTTTGCCTTCGGGTTTGATTCTGGATCGTTATGTTGCTCCAGTGAGAAATTAATTAAAATACCTACCTTCAAACCCTACCGAAAATTGAAATGTTTTAAGCAGCTATCGCAAGGCTATTTGCAAATAAATCCAGCAGTTTTTCCAAATTTGGTGCTGAAGACAAATAGCTAAACAGGCACTTTTGACTGAGAGAAAATGTCAGTCCTGCAAAATGGATTTCGAAAGGGATCTGGAATTGCAAAAGCGGCTTTCACTCAAGGAGCTCCAACATAGGAATACCACCAGCCCCGTTCAATATTTTATAGGCTATTTAATACCCGTCTTCTCCTAAAAATACCCCATTTCTAATTCGGTTTCCAAACCTGACACTTCCAGACCGCTATGTTCTCAGGCATCGTGCAAGCAATCTCTGGAAATAGATGTAGATGAGGGCCGTTTCAATAACGACGCTCTCAGCTTATTAAACAGCCGATTGGGTTATGCACGAGTGATTTTCGGGCAAACCTTTAACAATTCAGTTTGGAGAAGTGTATTTCCGGACTATTTAAATCCGAAGATTTATTGATGAGGATTATTATAGGACGGCGTCAGGTTCATTACCTATTCCTGATCTTCCGTGAGTATTGATTTTTAGCTAAGGGCATGGAAGAGTGATCTTCATAATGAATTGAGTACAAGAGTTTTCTCTGCTATTTCAAAGGGTTTAACTCTCCCTTTTGAATATTTAGTAACGGGCGACTCGAATAACTCAACTGAGTGATTCAGTCGTGTTTTGTTTTTACCCTGTTTTGTTTGAGTCGGCTAGAGGGGATTATTGCTTTAGTTTGGTTAATACATTTGTTCCCTAACTTTTCAGTGCACAGAATTAAAAATGAAGGTGAGCAGTTGAATTTACGTCATGCTGGAGCAACTATAGAGAAAGTATAAGAGTAGAGGGGCAATGGTAACCTTTTAATGCGCCCAGGATCATGAGACCAAAAGTGGTTGTATTGTGACCCATAGATTTTTTCGTCTGCTGGTTGGAACCTAACATTCATAATCTTATTTGTCTGTGGGAAGACGTCTATCCGTTGATCCATCATCCGATTGGTCGCCACTATTCAAATGCATATTCACACGCCTACCCTGTCACATGATGTTAGATAGCCAAACCCGGAGATTAGATACCAAATCAACAAACAAGTCAATATTTCACAGAACAGTCACGTGACTACTAGTCAACATGTCGGTCATACTTTTTGAAGCTCCTCTTAATGAGCAATGCTCAATCAACTCATAGTTCCCGTCTATGAGAGCAACGGGGTATTGGCGAAGGTCCGGGATCAATCCCGAAAGCAGGAATCCGAGGACGTGACACTTCGTAATTTTGAACCACGGTCAGATGACGAGGACAAAACCTTCTAAGTTTGAACTACGGTCTGATGACGATGGCGACGCCTCGTAATAACACACGATAAGTTCCAATTCTTAATTGGTTCGAAGGCACAATGTGGTCCATGACATTCTCCTTGATTCAGTTCCATCTTGTCACGTTATTGAATTTAAATCACCAGTTCTTAATTTTGCAAATACCAACCTCCTTATCTATACAGAGAATCCATTCAAGCTTCATTCTTTAAATAATTTTGCAGATAGTTTGACTATTTTCTGACTTTTCAGGGTTTTTTCTTATTTCTTGGCTCGAGATTTCAAGTCCCTCCTAGGGCCGTCAAGGTGGCCCTTGGCTTCCTTCCCTTGTCGCTGATTCTGTTCTATCTTAACCTGTTATTGACTATAGGTCTTCAGTTCGTAGTTTTGAAAATACCAAAATCCTTGTTTACACAGAAATTTCATCAAGCCCCCCAACCAAAGCTTAAGCGACACCAAGCTATAAATGTAGGAGGGAAACACTAGGGAGAAGGGTCTATTCATCCTCCACCGGATACACGAGTATTCAGCGAAACTTGCCAGCCCGCGTTTGACAAGCGATGTCCATATTTCGTTTTCACAACGACCAAATAGCAACTTACTGACAAGACCCTTAGCCGAAGCCTCTCGGGGCCTTCCTTATATCTGTAGTGACCTCAGCTTTTCAGAGCATACGGGCCGCGCCCCCTAGTAAGAAGGCCCTATGGAATCGTCACCTCCTTTGTATGGCCACTAAAGTTTGACTGCGTTTTGACGGAGTGAACCAAAAGTTGTCTTCTGCCATTTTTGCGGGATATAAAAATAAATAAAAAATTGCTTAACCATTCAGGTGGTCGTCTCGAAAAGGTCTCTCGTCACTAGCAGAACTGATCAGATCTTGATGAAATAGATATCTTGTCATTAGAAGAAGAATGATCGGATCTTGATGAACTAGATAACTTGTCATTGGAAGAAAACTGACCAGATCTCGATGGACGAGATATCTCGTCATTAGAAGCAAACTCAACGGATGTTGATTTCGTCATCATGAAAATATCGGCAATATCTGGATTGACGAGATATTTCGTCTAAATCTCTTGGAGGGCTTATCCTTATCCCTCTTTAGGATTCACACGCAACACTAAGAAGGTTAAGGATAACCCTTAGAGGGATATAGCGCAATGCATAATTTTCCCTTACAACTTGCAATCTTCCCTGCGTGACTAACAAATTTTGACCAATAGAATCTTTCCAAAGAATTCCACTGTAAAGAAAGGAACAATAGATTATTTCCAGTGGATTTTACTCTAAGAAAGGGAGAGGGAGAAAATTTTCAAAGGATCTTAATCTAAGGAAAGAAAAGAGATAGAATGTTTAAAAATCATTCTATTCTACAGAGTGGGTCCATTGAGAATCGTCGAAAATGATTCTATTCTTAGGAAAGGACCAATAGGATATTTCAAAAGGTTGAAAGAATGATCTTTAGAAAGATGCGGTTATTTAGTCATTTTAGTCAGAAAGTATGTTTGGGGGGGGGGGGTAAAAGCAGCACTACACTGCTCGGAAATTAGCGATACTCTGAGTAAACTGTTGGGAATATTAAATAAAATGGTTATTTGGCTCAGTTTTGTTTGAGATCATAGTAGGCGGTTGAAGATGAGATGAGCTGATAACAGGATGATACATTTCAGTTTTGGAAAAAAAATCTTTTATTAATAAAATAAAAATGTAAAATTAAATGCAATTTAAATAGTTATTTTAATTCGACTGTACTTTTTTATTCAAAAGAGTTGCTCGTTTAGGCAGCGTGGACAAAACAATTTTGGATAAGGTGGAATTAAAGGTAAGAAGAGATCTTGCAACTCATCAAAATCAAAGAGTTCGGCCAAGAGAGCAGCATCAGCAATCAAATTGAAAATTGAAATCGAAGAGAGAATACATCGATGTTGTAGCTTATCCGTTGTGAGCGCCATCTATATACTATTTTCTAAACGAAGTTTAGACTGAATGAATATTATTCAATAAAACAGCATTAAAGTAATATACATACCAAAATTTTACGCTATGGTATAAAATGTATGCATTTAAATACGGTAAATAAATTAGACGAATACACAAACCTCAACACAAAACACAAACAATGGATTTGAAGTACTTAATAAAATACACTTTTACCCAGATATTAGGAAAATGGGATGCTTGAAAACACTAGTTTTCTTTCTATCATTACGAATATTTTGATTTTTAATGGATCATAAACAATATAAAATGTTTTGTTGACGTTCAATGTATCAGAGATACGTTTTTAAACATGTTTGTATTTTACAGAACCTAGGAATTAAAAAAATTGAAAACATTTTTATACATGCATATTTGAGCTAACTAAACATAGATATTTGTTTTTAAAATATTAAGGGAAATTCTACTGATGTACGTATGCTTTTTCAGCGTCGTATGAACTAATCTTAATTTCTTTGTTGATGCACATGTTACAAAAGTTAAATGTGTTTATTTTAGTTTTAGTTTCACTTTTAAAGCTAACAAGGTTTTAAAGTGGTTGTGATGTTCTACTACAGATGGCGCCACGTTACATTTGGTTTGTTAAGTTGCTAATTAACCCGTTTTAGCTTGTACCTCTTTTCTTTGCCTTTTTTTAAGCTCAATTTTGCGATTTGATCCATTAAGAAGGATCCTCTTTTTCTTTCGCCGAAATCACCACCATCTTGGGACTTATTACTGAAGGAATCGTGCAATCAATTAATTCCAAATTGTGTTCGTCTTTTTATTATCTTGTCAAGTATTCACAAAAAATTCATTTTGATGAAACGTATTTTCTCAACTCCTAAGTGATTTTAAACAAAACAAAAGAAAACTGAACAACGTTTTACTTCATAGAAAAATTGCAGATTTCATGCATGTTTTTTTTTAAGGTTTGAGTAAAAATGGTGGCTTGTTGTTAAACCCAAAGTCATTAATTTAGCTCACAAAGTTGACTGAAGTTTTTACTATAAAAATACGAAAACAAAACATGGCACTTCTCTTATACGATTGACAAAAACAGGATGTTTGCTCGACATGCTTTAAAACTTTTAAGTTGACCTACCAAAAATGTTACAGATATATGCTAACCTCTCGCAAAAAGGCTGTTCTCAGAAAAACGCGTTTGAATTCTATATATGTGCACGTCTGTTAATGGTATTTAACTGTGCTAATTTTGTGAATTTCGACTTGAAATTTGACACACATGCCTCTTTAGCCTCTAAAAAAATAACATTTTGTCGAAATACGACATAGGGTGTATTGAACAAAATGTTTGCTTTCATCATTCTGAGACAAGCAATTGTGTTTCTTATATAACAGGGGTGGTAAAGCATAAGGTCAATAAGAGCCGCATTCCGGTTTTTCATATATTATAAACAGCCACACCATAGTTGCATAGTTATTAAATAAACAAGTTCACAAATTTAATTTAATTTAATTATTATGGTTACATATTCTACACCAGTCTTAAGTGCTATGTAAAGTACACATATAAGGAAATATAATTAAGAGAAAGAAAGTGCAAAATAATTATTTCAAAAAATAAAATATGATAATAATAATGTATTGACAAAAAGTATAACATTTAAAGAAAATATTTGGTCAAATCTTTGAAATTTGGCGTAAAATTTGTTAAAGCCACCCGCAGCAATTCTGTGAGATGATGATTGGTCAACTGTGAACGATATTTCGACTTCAAGAACTTTATTGTGGAGTACAAAGATTCACGGCAATATGTTATACCAAAAATTGAAATTAGACGACATGCAGCTTTCTTCAAGTGTGGATATTTTGATTCTGGCACAAGCTTTCAAAATTCAATTATAGAAGTAGATTTGTGCTGCATTTACAATGCCTAATCCTCTTTCATCTCTAATAAGTCCAAGATTCTCCACCCACTTTTTCAACAAGTATTATTTAAGAAATTGGAATACCTACTTTCAACCTACTATTTTTTTTAAATTAAGTAATCGATTATTCATTAAACCCAACTTCAATGTCGCAAAATCGTTTATTAAACAATCGACTTTATATTTTTCAATCAACAGTTTGGAGAATTCTAGCATAAATAATAAATTAAATTATCAATAATATTTTTTTAATAAAAAGGAATTAGAAAAGCAAATTCTGCAAGAAAATGAAGACTATTGCAAAAAGACAAACATAATAAAGAAACAGTTTTTGAGAAAATACTGAAGAAAGAAATTACTTCATATGAAATGGAGTCAAAGGAAAATATTTATCTCTCATGTACGACTACTTAATGACGGTTAAACCAACTAGTGTCGAAGCTGAAAGGGCCTTCTCGGCCGCTGATTATATTTGCAGTTTATTGAGAAGTAGGTTGGGGAATTAACCCTTCTTTGCATGATTTTTTCTTTATTGGTGAAATAAATCAAGGTGGTATAATTCATGTTCAAAATTAAAGGAAAAATGGTTAAAAAATCTTAGTATATATTTATAGTATAAATTTAGCAAAAAACAATATGATGGTATCATGTGGTATTTTTTAAATTAAACGCAAACTTTTTCAGAAATTGCTCTAAAAATAACAGAAACACATGTTACAAACCTTTCTTCCACTCATTTTCACTTTTTTAGCAATAGAAACTCAAATATAATAAAACAAAATTAAAAACGAAATCATACGTTTATTGCAACTACAACAAACAGCGGAATGACTACTTCAAGCTCGTTTTACTGATAGTGACACTTGCTTATTTTTGACAGCTATGGTTTTTTTTTTTTTTGCAATGGACATTAAAAAGGTATCCAGACACGATCAACTTAAAGTGAACTTGTTCTTTTATATAATTTTTGGGCATTCAATGTTATGATGGAAATTTCCACCATTATGCAAAGAAGGGTTAATACAATTTGTTTCCTTAGATCGTTTTATCAAACTTAAAAGTGATTTTCATTACTGTATAACTTCGATTTAAGTAATTAAGAACAATTAAGAGTTCCTTTTTTGTTATGTTGACCAAAAACTGCTTAAGATTAGATTTTTATGATAGTATGAAACAAGGTTAGGTACAATTTATATGTCATTTGCTCAACGACATTAGAGATAGAGACTGCTTAATTTTAGATAATAGAAAAGTACTAAGTATAAAATAAACTGATGTTTTTGGTGTTGAAACTAGTAACACTGATCATCATCAATAGTTTAAAACGTACTACTAATAGTAGAAGTAGTTACTATAGTTAATTGTTGGTGATTGATTTCCTACCTGTGGTAATTATTAATTCAGTTGATTTTCTAATGCTAAAATAAACGTTTTGTTCGTCTATTTGGAATAATATCCTTTTTAACTACTTTCACTCAGCCAGTTTTGGAAAAATACGTACTGGTTAGAAAGACTTATTAACAAAGTACCAATCCGGCCGGATCCAGTCGGATTAGTATCAATCCCTAGGCCTACCCGTTACTAATAGTCGGGGAGCTGATGACGAATTTGGGGAAGGTTTTTTAGGCACTGTGAAATTGTAAAATAGTAGTATATCAATGGTAGTTGAATAGGGCATCGAGAGAATATTGAAAAGTAAACTTAGGTTAATACTTTGATCGAATAAATCGATAAATTTTGAAAATCCGCCAATAAAAGTTTTTAACAATTTGGTAACTCTCTTGATATTATGCTCTTCCAAATCGGATGTTACGTCCTGTTTCTTTTGTAGACCGGTAGTTTCATATGTAAATGATATAACAGTAAATCGGATTTATTGGCTCTTACACCAACGTTGACGAGCTGAGACGGAATTTGTAAAATTTATGACACAGACTAATCTCTTTGCAGCTTCAGCATTGATTGTTTGTTCCAGAGTCAGATCGATTGGCTGTCTTGGAAAAGATTTATCAGTTCTCTAGATTCCGAAATATCCTTTTTCCATAGTTTATGCAATATCAGGATGAGTTTCTTCAATTTTCATTAAGTTGTCGTGATATGTAACCAACCAACGAGCATAATTCGGCTGGTTAAAAAAATAGATTAGAAATGTATGGCAAGTTGTATTTAAATAGTGCAAAATCTCCTGTTCTGATACTACGGCTTAACATGTGATAATAGTTAATTAGGTATATATAAGTCATATAAAATTGTGCTGTTTTTATTATAATGATCCATTCAGAGAAGCTTCTCTCTATGTGCAAGATAAGAGGTCATAAGCTCAAACATATCTTGGTTTTCAAATACAGTCGTGAGAGACAATCTACCCTTATTAAATTGCAAAAGTTTCGAACGTAACTCGTCCCCAATTGTGAATCCCCCTTTTTCGAGAAATAATTTAAAGTTCGTAATTTCTAACCCCAGTGTCATAAATGGGTGCAATCTTTTACATGTATTGGAATGTTTGCCCGGGAGGAATGATTCAACATATCCACTAGCTAACAACTCGCAATCAACAGCAACATTCATTAATCCACAACCACTAATAAATTTCCCAATAGCTTATTGACCAATTATTAAATCAATTAAATCATCAATATGTCTGAAGGCAGAATTTATTTGAAGGTAAAACAATTATTATCAATATAGTAATTAATTATTACAAGGAACATAGTTATATACATGTGCTTATGTTAATACTTAAAATGTTAATAACACAACTGTATTTAAAAAACCTCAAAAAATAATATAACAATGAACTCAAAACAATTTTCAGCGTGGTCATATTTGCATGAAAAAAAAATAAACTTCTCCAAAATGCTTTGCAAGCAGCCTCAGCTGCACACTAAACACGAGTCACGTGATTCCTCAGCAACCAATCAAAGACCGGAGAAGGCCCTGGCAGCTGACGGCATCCAGCCGATACTTAAGTAATATTTTTATTTGCGTCGGGTTGTTATTTAAAACCGTCGTATTCGTCTGGCTTTTTGCACATATTTTCAATATTAATTAATAAACATGCTTTAAGAATTTCAGAGTGCCTAAAGAATATTTTTTGCGTTTAGTATAATACAAGTTCGGGGCAGTCGGATTATACTTTAAAATCGTCTAAGCAGTCTGGGATTTTTATTTCTGGATTCTATAAATGCTAAAATAAGGTATTAAAAAAATTTCTAAGTGCCTAAAGCAGGGATTCCCACCCGGTGGTACTCGGCAACGTTTCAGGTGGTACGCAAGGATGATACGAGCGACCAAAATATTCTACGAAGTTTGTTCGATTTTTTAGTATGTACACAACCACACGTTATAGGAAAAATGGGATTATATGAAATCAATTTTGTGATTAACGTTTTTATTACATTGTAATAAAGGACGCTAACAGTAGCACATTATTTAAAGAGAAACTTTGTTGCTGTCAAATCGTTTTACGAAGAATTCCTTTATCTTTATGTATGGGAAATACGCACGAGATAATTATTTGTTTTTAGACCTGTGAGTAAAAAATAAAACTGCAATTTTCAATAATCTTTTTCTTTTTTTCCTTTATTAAAACATTATTAATACGAAATACACGTGCATTAATCATAAAATATGAAGCTTTCTTAGTATTTTAATTAAAATAAAACTAGCCATTGGGCACTTTTCTGACATTATATGTTTCTAAAAAAATATAGGATTCGTGGTACGCCAAAAATTTCTAAAAATTTCAAGTGGTACGCAGTTACTAAAAGGTTGGGAACCCCTGGCCTAAAGGATACTCGGTTAGATTAATTTTTTGCAAATGTCATATACTGCGCAGTAGCGAAATTACCCCAAACGCCTTTCCCTACTCTCGATGCCCTATTCTACTATTATTTTACAATTTCACAGTGCTTGAAATACCTTCCCCAAATTCGTCATGAGGTCTTGGACCATAAATAGAATAATAAAGCACTTTTTCTAAAAAACGTGCAGTGTCCAAATACATTTTGACAATCCTTCGTGCTGCCATCTAGGGAGCATTATGAGTATGTTTTGTTCTCAGAATTTCTGGTTACATATCCTCGGCACATGGACGAATACTTTACGAATCCTACATAAAAGCGAATGGACATTCATGTTTGTATAGTCTGATAAGAAATTAAAGTTTACCCTAGAGGGATTTTTACTTTAAATGCGCTTTTTTAAAGGCTCTTTGATATTTTTGTTTTCGAAAAAGCCACCGATGCTTTATTTTCTTCTCCTCCATGAGGATAAAATCAATAATTTTTCAACTAACACACATTTACAATCCGTTCCTCAGTTTTAGTTAGGATGACGGTCTTCAATACCTGTAAATGACGGACCCAATTACAGGTTAAGGTGCTCAACGTCAGGTCAGGGACCTAATACCAGGCCAGATTCTGGAATCCAACATCCAGTTCAGAGGATAGACCCAAATACCAGTTCAGATAACGACTCCCAATACATGGAATATATGACGGATCCTAGTGGAAATCAGATGATGGACTCAAGTACGAGTTTAAAGGACGGACACAAATACCAGTTTAAATGATGTTCCCAAAACCAGGTCAGAAGACGAGCCCAAATATCAATTTGGATGACGGGCTTCCAATGACTCGTCTGTCTACACTAGAAATGTTCCAAAGTCAGCATCTGCCTGTCTGTCTACCACGAGAATTTCTCATAAGTCTGTTCCTGCCTGTGTGTACCATAGAAACGAGACTTACCTCATTGTTTATAGGGCAATGTTTCTTAACTGCCCGGCGCTGGCATCAATTTCACCGGGCCGTGAGACATTCTCCTGGAATGTGTTATTTTTTGTTTTCGAAGCATTTTTTTATGAATAAACATTCGAAAGTACGAGACTAATATTCGTGAATGTGTCGAAAATCTCATACCCGGTATGCCTAAATAACAACAGTTATTCAGAAGTTGAGATCAACCTTGATATAGGACAAAATATTTGTAAGAAAACTGCGGATAATCATGGAATTTAATCTTAGGGCCAAATTCAACTTTCTTCGACGAATTTTGTTCAAATATGAAAATTCTACTCGAATTGTACTACTGTACGAACGAATCCTACTGCACCCTCGGTTTTGAACTGTCCGTTATCGGGGTACTGGAATAGAGGTGACGTTGTTTTTTGGCGCCTCGACAGAATGAGAACCGTTGGAATTTTCAACGTGAACGGACGCAGAGCTGGTCTGCTCCAATGAAACCGTAGGACTAAAACCATTTCGTTTTGAATTAATTTAGCCTCGAAATTGACCTAATTTATTCACCTTGTTATTGCTGTAAATTTAGTCTAATTAACTGTGCTGTTTATTTTAAAACTGTTTTCAATTGTGTAAAGCCACTTACCACGTTTTAAATATGTCTCACGACGTCACAATGGGTATGTGAATAAGACGCTCAGATGTCAATGATTTTTCATCACTATCATATTTGAGCTATTTGCTTCGCGGATGAGAAAAATAAACGTGGTGAACGTGGCGTTTCATTGCGAATGAGGCGAACAGACATGGTGAACGCAGCGTCTCATCCCGAATGAGACGAACTGCATCGCGAACGGGACGAACTACATCTGCATCATGAATGAGACAAATAGACATGGTGTACGTGGCGTCTCATTGCGAATGAAACGAACTGAAGTGATGGCCTCATCGTGAAACGTCTCATGGTGAATGTGACAACCAGATGCGGTGAACATGGCGTCTCATCGCGCGAATGAGATTAACAACATCGCAAAATAGAAGAGCAGCCATGATAAACGTAGTGTCTCATCACGAATGAGACAAGCTACCTCTATCGCGAATGAGACGATCACATGGTGAGCGTGGCGTGTCATCGCCAATGAAACGAACTACAACGTGAAGGAGAGAAAATACATCGTGAATTAGACAAACTACATCGCGAATGAGACGAACTACATCGTTAATGAGACGAATAAACATGGTAAACGTGGCGTGTAATCGCGAATGAGACATGGCGCATAGCTGTGTGTTGAGAATTCATCAAGGTACTCGAATTGGGCGTCGGCTCTTAAAACCCGTACCTTTGAGGGAAAGTTGGAGTCTTCACTCTTCTGTTTGTTGCGAAAGCAGCATTGAATTCTTATGTTTTCTGTGGCAGTGTTGCATGCCTATCGCGTGAAATCATTCTTGCCTGCCGATGTTGATCACGTTCACCCAGTCTTTTATGGTCACACACTACTGCCGCAAATTACACATTTTTACAAAATTCTTGTCACACTCTTGAAATGGTAGTAGGAGAAAATTCTCTTCGTCCGAAATGCTATGATCCATCTCACGAGCTCCTACTGTTAAACGCGTCGAAAATCGCTTAAATCGTTATAACTTGCCATTCTCTCAGTGGAAAGGCTCTGGATACGTCCAAGTATGTCTATCGCTTTTAATATAGTCCAGATAGACGTAACCAATGACGCAGGTAGGGTTGCCATGAATTTTTCGTCGATTCATCTGTACCAGCTCTTTGTCACTTCGGTGTCATAATTCGAGCGAAATAAACATGGAGGACTCTTTTTCAGTACAAGAAGGTTTAGGTTGTTTGGAGGTTTTTAGGTTTTATGGCACAAGGGCCATATTGGGCCAAACTATAGACTTGAAATACAAGTAGACTGAGCATTGCTATTGCGAGAGTTTCAAAAAGTGTGACCCACGTGTCGGCTCATAGTCACGTTTCTGTCAGGTCAGTGGCGGATTTGGAGTTATAGGGGCTATAGCTCAGGGTGGCAAAATATTTTTGGAAAAATACCAAAGGCTTCAAGTCATGACAATAAAAACAAATAATAAATAAAAATTATGCAACCAATTTAAAAATAAAAATGACATATTTGAATTTTGAATGACATTGTATGAAATTATGTTTATGTCGACAATGTTATACGTCGATCTGGTTCCGGTGTTTAATTTATCCCAAACCACTGTTGAACAAAAATAGAGCAACACTAATGATTTTGTGCTATTGATAAATCTATGGGGGAGAAAACTTAAAAGGGAGAGAGTGAGGAGATAGTTGGTTCGTTAAGGGGAGGTAAGGTTTAGAGGGAATATCATTACTGACTGCTGACTGCTGAGGGCAAGGCGGTGGGGGCGGCAATTGCAATTGTGACGATGGTTATCAATGAGAATAGCCTTTTATCTTGTGCAATTATCAGTACATCTAGCATTGTTAGACACGTATACTTTTAAACCATGCAGGGTAACAAGCTACATTTAAACCCCTTTTCGATTTGACCTCGGTCAGAAGATAGAATCGATATCCCCATAGGAATAGCATTGAATACTATTACGATCACTGTTTGACCAATCCACATCATATTTGACACATTTAATGTTTTTGAAACCTACGGGAAACATAGGCTACATATTAACACCAGTTCAAATTGCCCTGGGTGTGAAGAGGGGGCCAAAATAAATTTTAAATCATCATAGGAACAGTGAGTATTATTACGATCACACTGTTCAAACAATCCACACCATATTTGGCACACTCATGCTTTTGAACCCTGTGGGAAACATAGGCTTTTTTATAACCCCCTTTCTATTTGTTATGGGTCTGCTGATGGATATAAAATACGAATCGAAATCCCTATAGGAATAATATTGAGTACTGTTACGATCAATTCACTGTTTGAGCAACCCACACCATATTTGGCACACTCACTGCTTTTGAAACCTCGGGAAACATAGGCTACATATTAGCCCCTTTTCGATTTGTCATGGGTGTGCAGAGGGAGTCAAAATAACTTTAAAATCCCCATAGGAACGGCATTAAGTATTAAAACTATCACTGACCAATCCACACCATATTTGGCACTCTTATACTTTTGATCCCTGCGGGAAACATATACGAGATAATAATCCCTTCTGGGTGTGTAGAGGGGGCTAAAATTGATTTGAACATCCCAGTCGGGAGCAACATTGAGGAAAATTACGATCCATTACAGCCAATTCAACCAGAACAACGTCTGGTGATTCTGGCAGTATTTATCAAAACAGTTTTCAAAACCTTTTTAAACCCAAAGTATGTGCCGTGATCTCTGTCCGCGAGATCAACCCAAAACTACTCACTAATTAGCAACACCCCGATCATAAAATAAGTTTCCTGCTTCCCTCCCTCCCTTCTCTCCACATATTCTATCACCAAATCTTCCCCATTTCAAAAAAATAATCCCTTGGCGCGACTTGGCGCGACTCGGCGCGTTTTCCCTCTGCGTCCCCTTTTGCCTAGCAACCCCACCGCTTCGCCGGTAGGAGAGGAACTTTTGAATGGATGATGGCAGTCAGCGTTACGGCTTCAGCACTGCTACTGCAAGCATTGCCAGAAGATGTGCACCGTCATGAAAATAACCCCGATTTGGACTAGGATACATCGTTGGACTGCTTGACATGCCCAGAACGACTTCTTCGTAGCATCTACGTGAATGACAGTAGCCAAGGTAACCAATGTTCTTACGTTTCCTCCGAAATTTCAGCTACCCGTACGTAGGGGTCTGGGATCTTATGTTACCCCTAACTCGGCGAGGGTAGAGCATGGGTAAACTGAACGCGTGTGTCAGCCTCCTCTTTGTTGGGACAAGTTACTGCAGGGACACGTTTTTGTCTTCATTTCAAATTGTTCCCCTAAAGCCGCGTCCACACCGGAGAAGCAGAGCAAAACATGGATGATTGATTAACCTCGGAGACAGGTTCGATTGGCAGCTCGTTCAGTGTAGACGGTGAACGAACATTTTGAGCACGAGCAAAATGATCCGCTTCTAGTCGGTACATCAAAGGAAAGCAAGTGCTCGTGCTCGCTCTATTTGGACGGCGTTTTTTCGTTCCCTTGCTCGACGTTCAATCAATCACCGGGGTCATCGTTAAGAAACGGGTCGGGGATCGGAACATAGAAATATTTATATTTCTTCGGATTGTAAAGTGATACTATTATTTAAGTAGTCTATTTGTAAGCATTGTGTGTTTTGCTATACATAGTTGACGATTAAAACTTAGTTGTGAAAATGTAATCTGCCCATATTAGTGTCAAAATTGATGTGTCCAACCATGTGTATTTAGATGGTTTATATTAGTGGTCTTGGGGAACTTTGCACGTCAAATCTCTGCTATTATAAAATGAAGTGTCCGACCTCCACTACGCAATGTCCGGACGAATCTATTGCACTTACAATAATGAAATTTGGCACACGGGTAGTCCGAAGTTTTTGCAATTTTTGTGTCCAGCCTGAATTTTAAAATTCAATCTAAAACATTTAAAAAATAATTTGTTGGAATTTAATTATTATTGTCTTCTTTGGAATAAAAGTTGCATAAAAAGTTAGCAGATTCTAAATGTATTTTTTCCGATTTCATTTTACGGAGAAAGATTTGTCAGCAGACTAAAGTTTTAACTTTAGTTATGTAGTTCTTTTTTTTTATCTCCTTGATCGTAAAAGATAGAGTACAATTTTCAACGGATATGAAATCTGCGGAAAATTTCACATTAGATCTATACCTAAAAATATGATTTTCGATAAATGAATAATTTTAAATTGAAACTTATATTTTTTCCAACACGAACGCCACTTTCTGTGAAGAATGACTTTCGTTTGATTCGAGATATCACAGATTTCATTTCCTACGCTCAAACCATTTCACAGCGAAGAAAAGCAAAACAAATAAAAAAAACATATTGACTGGCATTGTTAAGTATTTTTTTGTAAAATCGGGATCGTTAAAGACAGATGAAAATTTCAACAGATTTGAAATCTGAATAAAATCTAAACCCTTAAATCTCTACCTTCCATTTGATTTTCTTTTAATAAATAATTTTTCAATTAAATATTTATATTTTCGCAAGAGATTCTGACGTCACGCCGATTGGATCTCTTCGCAATTTGAATTTGGCAATGACGAGGTCATTACGGCGTTGCCCGAGGTGTTTGTTTGCGAAGCAAATCATAGTTCATAATATTCATAATTTAGTTTGCGAAGCAAATCAAATTAGAATTTGCTGGGAATCTATTCCAAAAGGCTACGAATTTCCATTTGGTTTGTGAGGCAAACCAATGCCATGATTGCTGTTATCCAATAGGCTTCGCAAACCAAATGGGAATTCTTAGCAATCACCACGCAGTGGCTAGTTTAAGATAAATAAGAGGTGGATATTTAAAATGCATTTAAACTTTTTTGCAATTAAAGAAAATTTAAAATTGTTGCACTGCAATATTAATACGTTTTACCGAAAAATGCAGAATTGAAAGAGACATTCAAAATGTTGGAACATATGAGTGAAATATTCAGTAAGAAATTTTTATTTTGTAGGGAAATAATCTGCTAATATCAATTTTGCAAGTACGTATGTATATATATATATTAAAAAAGCGGTTGCCGCAGCCGCCGTCGCAGGATTGAAAATACGGTTTGTTCAAAATTGTACAGGGTTAACGATAAAGTGGATTATTTTCCGAGGCGGCTATTAGTTTAGGGTTTATTAAGTGTCCCAGTAGGAAAAGCGTAATTTCTACTGCGTGTGAGCAAAAGACATATACATTTTCAGTCTTTTGGCTCCTGAGAATATTTTCCATCACGGGTGTCACCAAATGTCGCCTTTTTTGGGAACTTTTCTTCCTATTTCTCTTTAATAAATCTTTAATGATAATATACGCTGCACTCGCGACTATGCGCCGACTTCGCAAAGAACGGGACCTTAAAACAATTTGCTTCAAACAATAAGTTTGCAGTTTAACTTCAACACACAACCAACCAGATTGATCGCGAGCACATGGAACATTTTGTGTCCGAGCTGTCAAACCAGAAAAACCAGAGAGATTGATTCACCAAACCTGTCTCCGAGGTTAATCAATCATCCATGTTTTGCTCTGCTTCTCCGGTGTGGACGCGGCTTTAAACGTGACCTACGAATACATAGCAAAACACTACTTGATATAAATATGTTTCTTTGCTGTCAACCACCAATCTTAAACGATCAAATTTTATGCATTACCAGTTAAATATCGTTCTCACTTTGGAACATAAACCAACATTGCTGTGGTGTTATTTTATAAATTTCCCCCTGATGATTGTTGTTTCTTAAGATGTCAACATTGCTGGATTCAAATTTGATACGTATTTTTTTGCTCGATATTTGTCATCCACCAAACAAAGCGACAGCGGACATTCAAAACAAAAACTTTTGCAGGTATTCCATTGTTTTAAATTTTGCACGGGCCGTTTTTGACCAAAACGCCTATTTGTAAAGTTCGTCCTAATATGTAAAGTTGTGCGAAAGTTCTTGCATAAAATGTGAAAAATTTTGGTAAGTAAACAGAAAATGATAGGTCTCATGCGCTTTAATTTTACACGTATTGTCAAAATTTCAATTCACGTATTAGTTTACGTACATTCACCTCGGCAAGAAAAGTGACACAGCTCAAAATTGCAGAATTTGAGAAATATCAACTTAAAGGATACTACAAAACTTATAATATCGAAATAGTATAAGCTTCTTTTAAATTTTAGGTAAGTATTGGTGGTAACTTCTATTATATTCTATAGAATAGTAATATTATACGCTGGGGCACCTCATACATATTTTTCAATGACAACATCAAAACTTTTATTTTTTGACTTGTGTCACTTTTTTTGTAGGGTGCGATACAAATAAAGCTGACTTCATTTGGTGAGCGCATCGCTCAATTGTAAAGCGAAAAAATATACTAAAACCCAAAATTTTGCAAAAAGCATATGTTTAGTAAAATTTTTAATCAAAGTTCGGAAGTGCGATGAATTTCCCTTTTGCACTTGGATATAAACAGATTTCAAGGATTATCCAAAAGAAATTAAATAAATCAATTAAAACCAGATGCTCATGGAACATTTTGAAATCAGTAGAATGTTAAACTCGATCGCAGAAAAATGCGTTTTTTAATGCAATTTTTGTTAATGCGATTACGTAAAAAAAATCGTAATTTTAAAAGTTCACTGTCCTTTTAAGGCATTTGTATATCTTTAAAGCGCCATTTTCACCCAAATTTCACGTTTATCAAATTTTATACATACTACAACCCTAGATCTTCAAATCAATTCGGATTTTACTTCTACGACCATTAGATTTAGAGATATAAAAATTTTAAGACTTATTGACGCCTATATTTGACATGGGGTTTACATTGTTTTTAGCTTTTTCTCAAAATGCAATTTTCGCTAAGGGTTACTCCGGAAAACCCAATGTCTCAGAATGCATCTATTAAATTATTTCGAAAATTTTTATACATGTTCTGATGATTATAAAACAGGGTTTTTGAACTATTAAGAAATGTGCATTTAAAAATATTGAGCAAGATGTAAACCTGAATAAATTTTGCATTTTGTTCTTTTTTTCAGTTGACTGACGTTTAAGTCCACATTTAATTTAAGTATTAAAATATAGTAATGACTAGTTCAATTCTGAATCAATGTTTTAAGATTATACACCAACTGGAAAACAAATAATTTTTTTTAAATATGACGTTTTGTGGAAGTGGTCTTTTTGTCTGTTTTTTTACACCTTTTAACTCCATTTTTATTCAAAAAAAATTTAAATACAACTGCCCTAAAATGCTTTTACTAGTAGAAAATTGCCTCCGAAGGTATACAAATGCCTTGAAGGATCCATGCATCCAATACTAAGTTGAAACATTTAAATGAACATTAATTAAAACATCTATCTTTATTCAGTTTTGAGTTTATCAGTTGAGTTTTGAAGTCATTCAATTTTGAACATAAATTACAATGATCTACAATAAAAAACGTTTCCTTCCGACAGGTTTTTGGATGTTTCTTAAATATGCAACACTACTTGATCAAAATGTGTTTTATTTTCGTTGCTAGGTTATTTTTCCTATCATTCAGGAAGCTTAAAGGATCCAACGTATTATATGAAGTTAAAAATCTTAATTTACGTTTGAACATAAATTTCACTGTTTTGAATTCGAACTTCCCCTGTAATGTTTTTGGATGTTTCCCAAGATGTCAACTGCTCGATCCAAAAATATTCATTTTTTGACGTCAACCCATCGAGTTTTAAGGGATACGATCCAAGAAATTAAGGATGTATATACCAAAATAAAACCATGCAAAATTTTACCCACATTTAAACATTTCTTTAATATTGTGGATGTTTCTTGAGATGTTACAACATTGCTGGGTTCAAATGTGTTATCGGTGTTTTCAGAACACCCCACTCGAATGGTTCCTGAGATTATTTCTAAAATTTGTTCACTTTTGAACAATTTTAAATATTTCAATTCCTTTTTACCTGATCGTGTTTTCTTTTTTGTAAAAATCGAATTGAAAAATGATAACCTGTTTTACTGAGTTTTCTCTTCTATGCGCAACAGTAATCGAATTTTACCCTTATAAGGATATATTTATTATAGCTCGCACTTTTGTTCTGATAATTTAATCGACAGTTGTAAAAAGGGGATATGTGACATTTTTCCGAAAAATGATTTTATTAGCGGATGCATACCTTTATACCAAGACCCACATGCTGTGTAAAAAGATATTTCCATGATGGGAATGACAAAATGGGAGAAATGAACGGTCTAATATTCGAAACTTTGTAAAAAGGTGACATTTGCTGCACATGCCACCTTTTTACAACTTCTGGTTGACAAGGACATCTGTAAAGCAACGGTTTCCTAAGAAAGCAGAGCCATTATGTAGCTGTGGATAACGTCACTAAAACGTTGTTCATACAAACAGATTGCGTTGGTTTCCTAGAGCATTGTTTGTGAGCGGAACGAAAATTAGCGGAGCCGCCATTTGCATGACAATCGTCATAGCGGTCTTAAACAGTTGGGAACGTTTTTTCTCTTGCAGCGGCAACATTTCATTTCCTGCGCCAAACGATTCGAGCGGAGGGAAGCAAAACAAACAAATTTTGACTGGCATTGTTTAGTTCGTTTTTGTAAAACTGGATCGTTAGATAGATTAAAAATTTCAAAGGATTTGAAATCTGCGGAAATTTTTACACCAGATCGATACCTTAAATGTAATTTTGTTTAAATAATTAATTATTTAATAAATAATTAAATAATAAATCTGTTTTAGTATCGATTTGGCGTAGAATTTTACGCTGATTTGAAATCTGTTGAAATTTTTATTCTATCTTAAACGATCCCGAAGTAAGAAACTTGAGCTAGAGAATAAAAAAGCCACTTTGTTTTGTTTCTCGAATAAAATAAACGACAACAGCCGTCTGTTTTGCCTATTCTCCAACGTATTCTGTCCGTCTAAATTGACACCCCTAGTCTCTGTTATAAGGGCCGCCTAGTTATGCCAGCGGCATCATGATGTATCACGGCTGCTAGATAACGGCTCCGCTTTCTTAGGAAACCGTAGCTTTAGCAGACGAACAGTTACGTAGTCTGCCAACAGAGCATTCTACAAATCCTTTTATGTAACAACTTGTGCATTTTGATTGTTTGGATTGGAAGAGTTAGGTTAAAAGTGTTGCGTGCAATGTGATTGATGGACGTATCAGAAAGAGAAAAGAATCAATTGAGAACTGTGCCAAATAAATGTTATAAAGAAAGCGAGTACTAAACGAACAAGCTACGCAAACCATGCTGGTAAGTAAATATTTTGATGAGCATCAATCAAACGCATTCATGGCTGATTTTTCAATGCAGGTAATAACTTTAGCTGCCAGATCGACAGGCCCTGATTATGTAACCGGCCCAAACTGGATTGTTTCTCCAAGCTCGCGTAGGAAGATTTTTCAAAAATAAAAATCGATTTTAACGAATTACCTGATAAAGATACACAAGATTTATTTTTAAACTTCATTTATATTAGAAAGGGATGTTACTTGTGGAAGAAGTGATACAGGCACGTCCACAGACGGATCTATGCAATCCAAAGACAGAAAAAACGAAAATGTTTCTAGCACAGCATGTATGGCCTTAATTGTATGTGTATGGCCGAAAAATGTGTATGGCCTTAATTGAACTACAAGTGTTTGAAACAGTTGAAATCTTTTTCCCTATTTGGGGTCACTCCTTCCTCCTTTGTGATATGGAGTTTGGGACAGTGAAACGTCTTATTCGAAAAACTGATGGGATCTAGTCCCCTGACGAATATGAGGAGCTTATGAGAAAAACGGAAGATTTAATGTTATAAAAGGTTACTATCGAAGATGTAAAAGAATTTAAGAGTAAAGTGGTGGCCTTCATTTTATAAGACGGATTTCCTATGAAAGTTATGTCGGGCATGTAAATAAAAGGACTAAGTAGCTTTCAAGATATTTTCTGTCCGACACATTATCATCAACGAGCCTAATAAAGTTACAGCATCGATCTACATTCATGGTTTAAGTAATAACATTTCACGCTGAGGAAACCAAACGTTCTCACTGGATTGCCGGACCGACCAACGTACAGTACAGGAATGGTCCCAATCAATGAAAAGAAGGTATCTGATCTTGGAAAATGCCTCCAGTACATCACGGAGCAACACATGAACTTTTACGTCTGTAATGCTGCAGTGGCCAACTACCAGTGCAGAAGTCAGCAATAGTGAGGCTGATGATTAATTTTTATTTTTCCATTTGATACTCATTTTTAACTTTTTTATAACAAAATCTTAGCTTTTATAATGTCATAAAAACATTCTTGAAGTTTTATTCCTAAAAATAAATAATTTTGTTCATAATATTTTTTTTTATTCTTTTTATAATAATTTCAGTGTAACACTAGATTAAATGTGTAAAAATGGGAAATATGCGAATTTTTCGAAATTTCGTGGGGGCCTCTGGCAGAAACAAATCTTATGAATTACACTTGGATTATAAGTAGCTATATAATATCAACTATCTGAATTTTTTTCTTTGGTTTATGATCACCACAGTTAAAATTGTACACTTTTTAATCTCCTGTAAAATTTGAGTTTTGTAACATATCCCCTTTTTACATCTGACGATTCAATTATGGTGCATGATTAGTTTAATTTGCCTGTAAGAATGTTTACGTCAATAACAGTGCAATTTTATTGAAAAGTCATTTTGCCGAATAAATTCTATTTCTCATAGAAATGGGTGACAGATTTTAAGGCCACATAGAATAAATGAAGCCAGAATATCCGTCACTTTCATAGGAAAAATTTGGGTGTGTTTGAACCAGAGGTGAATTGTTTTACTGATTATAAAAAAGTATTCGCGCAGTGCCGATTTTCAAATGCTAAGTAGGTACAATCATCTGTGACAACTTAGACAAATCCTTGAAACAATAAGGTTGTATGCTTCTGTAAAATAGCTTTGGAACACGAAATATGGATACTAATTAAAGTATTTGTTTGTGAAAGGTCCAACGACAGGAAATAATGAATTACCGTTTTGGTAATTTTTCGGAAGTATTAAGATAGTAAATGGATATCTTGCTGTATATCTTTTCGGATTGAACTTTGACAGTCGCCAATAGCCCGTTGTGTTGCTCCAGTGCGATGTTAATTCAACTACACCCATGACGATGTGCACGGTATGCAATGGTATTTTAGCTGTTAAACATATTTTACGCGTTTGCCTAAATTTTGGAGTTCGCCGACAGCACCAGGGCCGTCGCGGCTTGGTGGGTTTGCCCACTGCACTAGCAGCCTAATTTTAAGTGTGTAAACGAAGTGTGTTGCTTATGTCCAGTTTATTCCGTTGTTTTGTTTTGGTTGCTGTCACTGCAGAAAACCCCGCTTCACACAGATAGGTTGTCGGAAATGGTAATAGGGATTTAAGTGCTGTGGTGGCAATCTCAGGGTATTCCGTCATGACTTTAATCCAGAACACCGGCAGAGTTGTTGTCTCGAACGTAGTTTTAAGGCCGCCTTCATTTGCAACTTCCAGCAGTTGATCTTCTTGCATAGACATGCTAGATTCGCCTGATTTGTTGACAAATGGGTTAAGGATCCATTCCTTACTAGTTCGTGGGTCTTTTGTGGTTGGGAAGTAGCGATAAAACTCTTTTAAAAGCAAAGACAGGTGATCGTGCACCAACTGGGAGAATGAATGTTTAGGCTCTGTCTCGCCTAAAATCCCCGCTAATGTCTGAAACCTGTCCAAAATGCCTCTGTTCACGCGCCGTCCCTACAACTTCAGTTTGGCTTTAAATGCAGCTACTTTGTCTGCGAACTTGAAAACATCTGTCACATTTGTCAAAATTGGAAAATAGAGACATACAGAATTCAGAAATCACAATTGAAGCTCTAGTAACAGAACAAATTTCAAGTTAAGATTTACCGCCTCCTAATTTGTGTGGACATTTCATAAATAAGAACCGCACAAACCCGAGAGAAATACACCACAGTAAATAAACTGGAAATGGGAAAAATAAATAAACTGGTCACACTGCTGCTCCAGTGTGACGTTAATTGAACTACCTACCTTATGTGTTTGGTTGTTTTGCCTATAAAAAGACCAAACCTATTTATGAATAATCAGTTACATAACTAAAAGAGATTGACCTAACTTTTAAATAACACAATCGCATTCGAACTAGACATGGCATCGCGTTTAAAGGGTTGATTGAGTACCGTCATTTATTTCCCGCTCTCTCGAAAAGCATTTTTCTTTCATGCATTCTTATTATATTGCGTTTTACTTTGATCCACGCGTATTGCTTTTTCTGAAATATGCCCACATTAAAGTGAAATATACACAGGAAAGGAAAAATTGCAGTCAAGGTCTGGCACATCAGACCTTGACTAATAACTTCTCGAAGTGCGTTAAACGGCCGCGGTAGCCCAGTTGGTAAGAATCGAGGTTTGCGAATTCGAAACTAGATCTAAACAAAGAACGTCGTGTACGTTAGGGCTAGTGCGTGTTAAATCTGTCGGGGCTTCAAATGTCTCCACGTCTTCTATACAAATACATATGCATAGTTTGCATAAGGGGCCGTTTTATATTAAATTGAGCACCAACTTCATAATTTCCAATAGCCTCTATTTTAACACACAATTTCGTATCTCTATCATAGTTTAACTTCAGGTACCAAGTTTCATGTCAGTCTTGAATTCAGAAGTTTGGAGCTTGTACTGTTAAATCAGCTTCTCGGACTGTATGGATACCTTCGTAAATAATATTCCAATTGCGCTGATATTTTGTAGCATGTTGCTATTAAGATACCCAAACAAAATATACATAATATTTTATTTTTTAATTAGTTTTTAGTTTGTAATATTACAATTATTAAATTAATATTTTTTTCCAAAAAATTATGAATATGAACCTTGATATATTTTGACAGAATATTTAGACAGATTCAGAAAAACTTAATATTACCATTCAAAATTTCAATTCTTTCCTCTGGATAGTTTTTGCACTACATTTAAATTTTCGTCAATATGATGATTTAAGGGGTCATCGATAAGTCGAAAAAATTGTGACAAACCTGAGGAATGTAAATATTTTTTAAATTTGTTTGGAAATATCATTTATGTCATAACAATTATTGATAGCTATTAATATTTTTGATGATAGTTTCTCGATAAGTTCCTATATAACTGTTATTTTGTGAACACGTATTTAAAATGCTGTCCTAATAATGGAATATCTTTTTCTGAATTTTTCGTATTTGAATAGCAATGTCATGTCAAGAATGAACTTTTTTTTTTAGGTTCTTTGTAGGCTTTTTCTCATTGTCAAGCAACAAATGAACAGTCGCTGATTAACTGCAAATAGTCTCGATTTATGAATAGCGACTTTCAATCTGGAGATGATCCCCGGATAGGCAACGGGGCTTTAACATTTATTATCGTTATCTCTGAAGATATTCAACTCATGAAATTTCATGTTTCGACTGATTTGAAGATATAGAATCTCTGAGTAAGGCATCTAAATATGTTGTTGTCATTAGAAATTTTGTTTATGCAAAATCAGCGCAGTTTCTGGTTTCAAGTGTTTCGTTTGAGTGCGATAAATGATTATGAGTTGTCGGAGTCATCATCACCTATGGCGATCGCATCTATCACACAATTTGGCAATGCAAATTTGAATAGAAAAATTGGCCTTACCCATTTTACACTCTCTGATCGAAGAACCTGCCCTCCGTAATATTCAACTTGCAATATTTGTACGGTTCAACACATTTTGACTCAATGTAGCGCTTTTAATAACCATATACAAGTCCGACTTGGAGTTTCAAACCCAACCCTCAAAGACCTTTTGGGAAGTCCTTAAAAAATGTAATTGTAAATTGTAAATGGATAAAGTTTTACTATCAATCTTTATTTTGTCTAGACATTTTTGTCTTGTGTCTGGCGCAGCTTGGCCATGTGTGGCCTTTGCGCCATAAAAACCCAACCAACCAACCTTAGAAAATGTGTTTTTATTGATCACTGACATCGGTTTTGCGAATTTTATTTGGATTTTATATGTACACTAGCCACTGCGTTACCAGCACGACGTTAGGTCAGGTGCGACTTCTGCTCGCTGACGCTTGCCAACCCCTGGTGATTGCCAGGTATTCCCATTTGGTTTGCTTCGCAAACGAACTCCACAAGCAACGCCGTGATGGCCTCGGAGTGGCTATTATCAGCAACGTAAATCAAAACACGCTAGAATCGGAAAACTTGGCATGGTTCCAAAGGCATTAGGACGAAAAACACTGGTGACGTCAGCGGTCGAAAATCGCAAAGTCCTCACCTTCAATGACATCACATTCCGGAGAGAAGAACGAAAAGTGAAAAAAAAACTAATAAATAAATTAAAAAATGTTCTAGATTAAATTTTAAAATTCAGGCGCTACACAAAAATCGCAAACAATTCGGACTACCTGTGTGCCAAATTTCATTATTGTAAGTGCCATAGATTCGTCAGGACACTGCTTACAGAGACACAAATACTTCCTTTTATAATAGTAGAGATTGGGCTAGTCTCAATTTAAAATAATAAATAGTTTATATCAGTCTTTATTTTGTCTAGAGCCTTTTTTTCTTGTGTGGCTCTTGAGCAATAAAAACCCAACCAACCTATGGCAATCGCTGTAGTCCAGAAAGTTGGCTGGCCAAATATGGCCTCTTGAGCCATAAACCAAATCCAACTTGCGGGTTGGCATTCGAGTAATGTGGTTTTTCGTCTGCGCTTATTCGAAGACGCGAAGTTAAACGTAACCACTGCATTACATTAACCACCATTCTGAACACTAGATTACTATTTCAACACGAGAACTATTGAGACCGCTTCTGAACTCCAGGTAGGCCACGGTAGCCCGTTGGTAGAGCATCGGATTAGCAATTGGAAGGTTGCGAGTTCGAATCCGACCCCAAACGATTTTACAAAGGGGGCACGTTAAATCTGTCGTGGCCGAAAGTCCTCGCGTTGAGTTGGTATGGAAGTTTGGAGAGTGGGGTGCCAGCTCAGGTGTTGCCTCGTCATCGGACCGTGGTTCAAAATGGTTAGTTCCTTTCGCCAACAGCTCGCTGTGTTGCTCCAGTGCGACGTTAATTAAAGGTAATTTTAATTAGCGTCGTACTAGAGCAACACAACGGGTTATTGACGACGGTCCGTGAACTATCCCCTAAGGGAAAGATCCGAGGACGACACCACTTATTTTTGAACCTCGGTCCGATGACGAGGCAACACATGAGCTGGCATCCCACTCTCCAAACTTCCACACCAACCCAACGTGAGGACTTTCGGCCACGACAGATTTAAGGTTCACCAGCCGCCTCTACACCATACGCCTACAAATATCAATGCACTGACTCTGATTCGAACCAGGAACCTTCTTATCTATAGGCTAACACCTTAACCTCCCGACCGGTTGGTCGGCACGACGGTAATTAAAAAACACTAGACATATATAGCTGGTTTCCAGCTTTTCGTTGAGTGCTGGGAGCGATAAGTGATTATGAGTTGGCGAAATAATCTAGCGATCGCTATTGTCCAGTTCCGGCAAATTGGGTAGCCAACCGACGCCTGTAACCGACATTCGAGTAAAGTAGTTTTTCATTTTCCTGTATTCGTTAAACGTAAACAATAAGTTTCCACAGTGAGCACTAGATAACTGTTGCAACACGGGGCTTCTGACCTCCAGGTTACCTTAAAAATAGCCCTAGAGAAAAAACGATCAATTGCAACCTTGAGGAAGGGATCTGCTTGGTACTACGGGTTCGATCATTCGCCAGCCACCTACGTTGTGCGCGTGGCTCAGGTTCCATTCCTATAACTTACCCTGACTAGTTGGTTAGTTTTGAGATTTATGGCGCACGAGATCCTTATTCGGCCAAGCTGCGCCATGACGCGACGTAATTGTGAAAACAATCGCTTCACCAACCTGATGTAATTAGGGCCATGTTTACCAGAGACAGTAAACCCCATGGGAAAAGAATAAATCACTAGGGAACCAGGATAGAGGAGAAAGATCATTTCCGAATTCTGGAGTCGCTACCCCATGTTTTTTTCAGACAGTGGACCCCATGTTTTTTTTCAGACAGTGGACCCCATGTTTTTTTTCAGACAGTGGACCCCATGTTTTTTTTTCAGACAGTGGACCCCATGTTTTTTTTCAGACAGTGGACCCCATGTTTTTTTTCAGACAGTGGACCCCATATTTTTTTTCAGACAGTGGACCCCATGTTTTTTTTCAGACAGTGGACCCCATGTTTTTTTTCAGACAGTGGACCCCATGTTTTTTTTCAGACAGTGGACCCCATGTTTTTTTTCAGACAGTGGACCCCATGTTTTTTTTCAGACAGTGGACCCCATGTTTTTTTATCAGACAGTGGACCCCATGTTTTTTTTCAGACAGTGGACCCCATGTTTTTTTTCAGACAGTGGACCCCATGTTTTTTTTCAGACAGTGGACCCCATGTTTTTTTTCAGACAGTGGACCCCATGTTTTTTTTCAGACAGTGGACCCCATGTTTTTTTTCAGACAGTGGACCCCATGTTTTTTTTCAGACAGTGGACCCCATGTTTTTTTTTTTTTAGACAGTGGACCCGTGTTTTTTATTTCAGACAGTGGACCCGTGTTTTTTATTTCAGACAGTGGACCCGTGTTTTTTATTTCAGACAGTGGACCCGTGTTTTTTATTTCAGACAGTGGACCCGTGTTTTTTTTTCAGACAGTTGACCCGTGTTTTTTTTTTCAGACAGTTGACCCGTGTTTTTTTTTTCAGACTGTTGACCCGTGGTTTTTTTTTCAGACAGTTGACCCGTGTTTTTTTTTCAGACAGTTGACCCGTGTTTTTTTTTCAGACAGTTGACCCGTGTTTTTTTTTCAGACAGTTGACCCGTGTTTTTTTTTCAGACAATAAACCCCGTGTTTTTTTTAGACAGCGGACCCCATGGGAATGATTATATCATTGGGATACCAGGATGGAGAAGAGAGAACGATCGCTTGGGCATCCTGGGGTAGCGACTCCATGTGTACCTCCAGAGGTAGTAAACCCCATGGGAAAAGAACAAATCACTAAGGTACCAGGAAAAGAGAAGAAAAAGTCAGGGAAATGTCTATTGGGCATCCTGGAGTCGCGACCCAATGTTTTTTTTTTAGACAGTGAACCCCATGAGAATGATCAGATCATTGGGATACCAGGATAAAGAAGAGAACGATTGTTTAGGTAACATGTGTTCCCCACCCCAATTTTACTAGACAGTAGACTCCATGGGGAAAGAATAGATCACTTGTGACTTGGGTACCAGGGAAAAGGACATAGATAACTGAGGCATCATGGGGTCGCTACCCCATGCTTTCCAGGCAGTAAACCCCATGGAAAAATGGATCACTGGGGTACCTCGGGATCATGAAGCTCATACACACCTAAAGATGTGCCCTTGAAGGGAACCATGATTGTATTTCTCTTTAGAGTTAAACTTGCCTTGAGTCTGTATATCCATTACTTGCTCTCACGGGGGCCTATCTTTAGGTGTGTACGGGCTTCACGAACCCATAATACTCACAACCAATGAACAAATGTTTCTATCGATACGAGGCCCTCAGAAGCGAATTTCCTTTAGTTGTATGTGGTTTCTCGGACTCGAGGTATAGTAGTAATCTATTATTTTCCCTCGGGTTTTACTGTCTCTAGTAAACATGGGGATCGTGACCCCAGGATACCCAAGCAATCTCTTACTTATCACTCCTTTTCACAATTACTTTACCTGCTGACTTGGAAGAAAAACGGATTAACAACAAACTGTCGTTTAATCTGTCGTGGCCTCAAATGTCCACGATGGTGGGTGTAAGTTTGCAGAGTGTTGTTCCAGCTCAGGTGTGACCTCGTCATCTGACCGTGGTTCGAAATTACGTGTTGTCTTCGAATTTTTCCCGTCGGGTTGATCCCGTAACGTCGTCAATGGTCCGCTGTGTTGCTCCAGTGCGACGTTAATTAAATACCTACCACAGTTGTCGGTCTTGTGTTTGGCGCAGCTTGGGGCAAATAGGGCCCCCGCGCCCTAAGAAACAAAGCAATCATAACACATCTCCAGTACACGACATCGACGATTTTCCCGCTTGGAAACGCGACATCAGCCTCCAAGAAACAAGGAAAACGCTCGTGTCCAGTTATTGGAGTAAACTCTCCATAAAACATCGCAAACAGACCCGAAATTGATGAAATCCTTAAAAACCCATTAGTCATAGGAGTAAGTCAGATCAATAATCCGAAAATAGCAGCCAGTATGAGTCAGTTTTAGTATTCCGCCGCACGTAGGAGATTAAACACGAAATCTTGGAACAATAGTACTTGAAAAAAGGGGACATGACCGTGATAATAAATCTGCAATCCCTCGAGATGGACCATTAGATGAAAGTAGTACCGATGACCTTGAGCGTTATTAAGGTTGGAGCAATTTGAGCTGAAGTTTTTAGTATAGGTCGAAAAGAGTTGGTGTATTCTGGAAAACGGTGATGACATGAGAAATACTTAGATAGTTCGTAGATTGTTGAATTGAGATTGCACTGGAAGCAACACACGGGCTATTTGACGATGGTCTGGAATCGATCCCGGAGGGGACGATTCGAGGACAACATCCGAGTCGTTTCGATCACGGTCAGAGAACGAGGTGAGCACCTGAGCCGGCACCCCTCTCTCCAATCTTCCATTAGGGCCGCAGTAGAGCAACGGATTAGTAATTGAATTCGAAACTTGGTCTAGCCAAAGACCGTCGTGTACATGGGGTGTGATGCACGTTTAGTTTGCCTTGGCTTCAAATATCGCCACGTTGGCGTGGTATGAAAGTTGGAAGAGTAGGATACCATCTCGGGTGTGACCTCGTCATCTGTGATTCCAAATTACGAGGTGTGATCCACGGATCTATCCCACGTTAGTGAAAATATACTCTTCTTCGTGTAGTAAAAAATTACTTTCATGCGACGAATAAAACCTATCGAAACTAGATTGGTTATTTTTAGCGCTCGAGCCATATGTCGTCAAACCTAAAATCCTAGCAATGGACATACACGGAAAGTTTTACTGGCACAAAAGAGAAATACACTCTAGGCTAGTTAAAGAATTCGTGTTGGACATCGCCATCTGACAGTATTAACATTTACGAGACGTCCGCGGCGTATATATCCCATCGGGACAGATCCCGGATCATCGCCAGAAGCTGTTGTGTTGCTCCAGTGCGACGAAAATCGAACTATATGCCTTAAAGGTTTCGTCAGTCATATTTTAGACTGCTTTGTTTTCTAGTCTATTGAGATTTTTAACTATTACTCACTATTTTTGTGTTGGAAACATTAATTTTCTTTACGGGTTTCAACTTTATAAAAAATTTTAACTTTGCAATTTTCATGGCGTTTGTTTTTGTGGTTTTTGGACTATCTCGTTCGGCTGACTGTATAGTTTTTTTAACCGGGGTATATAAGGATTATTTCTTCTGTGTCAGGGGAGAGGTTCAAAATGGCTACTTCTCAGAATCAGGGGGTGTTAGCCTCTAGATCGGAAGGTTCCAATCCGGGTCCGGGCATGGATGTTTGTAAGCGTATGGTGTAGAGGCGGCTGATGCACCTTAAATCTGTCGTGGCCGAAAGTCCTCACATTGGGTTGGTGTGGACGTTTGGAGAGTGGGGTGCCAGTTCAGGTGTTGCTTCGTCATCTGACTGTGGTTCAAAATTACGAGATGTTGTCCTCGGATTTTTCCCTTAAGAGATTGATCCCGGACCGTCGTCAATAGCCCGTTGTGTTGCTCTAGTACGACGTTAACTAAAATTACCTCAGAATCAGAGGTGCAGAAAATGTTTCAGGGCCCAATATTTCCCCAGAACACAATTTGTTTTGTCCGAAATTTCCCCGAAAACGTCCCCATATTTCCATTCCAGTTTAAGCGACTATTAGAGTACAATGTTGATAATTAAGAACTCTCCTCAAGACTATTACTTACAAATTAAAAAAAGAACTAATATTTATTCCAATAAAAAATAATTTTACAATGATGGATTATATTAGTTGTCACCAAGAAATGGCAGCCTTCCTGTCTCTTTGTGAAGGTTGTCAATCACCTTTGACGTCATATACACCTTGAGACGAGATGCTGGAATTCGCAGGGAATTCATTCCAATAGGCTGCGAATTTCCATTTGGTTCACCGAGGGTTAGCGAGCAGTGGTCACAGCTAACCCCACGAAAAGAACTGTCACGGGCAACGCCGTGCTGGCCACGCAGTGGCTAGTGGGAAATCCGAGAGAAACTGCCGTTTTCCACGAGCAGCTTCTTTCACCGATTTCAGTAAAATATAAAGATGAAACCATTTGAAAATTTGCTTCACTGCAAAGAAAAAATAAGGGGGTGTGGGGCGTAAATATAGTAGGTAGCCAAAACATTTGTTCGTCACTGATGACAATTGGTAGCTTTTTTTTATAAACTTGGGCAAAAATTTCCACACAGCTGCCTGAATTTCCCCCGAACCTCGTCCGTGCGTTCGGACATATTCTGCACCCCTGCTCATAACCTTATGTTGAACTAGCAAAAGACACGACCTTACTCGGTTTGAATTCGTTTACTCTAGATTGAAGAGATGATCAAAATATATTATCACTTACGTTTTACGTAGAATAAAATAATATTTTAACATCTTTCGCCATCTTTATAATTTCTACAACTTACTTTGGACACAAATCCTACACATGCACATCCATTCATGTAATACATTTCACATACATCGCACCCTTGATGTATGACAAAGCCACAAAATGACAAAAGTTGACACTTAGCTAACTACTACAAAAGACGATTTTGAGGGATATATGGAATTCATTTTCTTTAGTTCTTTTCATGTTCAACTCAATTAATAAAAATGACGATTTAGGCGAATGCTCTCGTTTTCATAGTTAACAAACAATATATTTTTTAATTGTGTCACTTTTGCATCCAGCATGCGACATTGTCGAATTTCGCCATCTTCTTCTGTCATTATGACAAAGAACTTTTAAATGTTTGAAAAGTTATCGTTAGGATTTTTTAAACATTATTATTCTTTTAATAACGGCATCGTTAATGACTTAAGATTTGATTTATTCTGACTTACCTGCCACTTTAAGTCGAATACTTTATGGTGGTGTTGCGTGCGATAAAAATAAAATGTAATTTATAAGGAATATTTAAAATAGAAAACAGCGAAATAAAAAAAAAATTATAAGTTGTCGGGTAAAAGTGTTCTTAAGATATTAATTCGTTATACTTTTCTATCTCTTGATCTCGCACAGTTGCCACAACGTACAACTAAAACGTGTTCAAAATTCAGAAAAGTGAAATTAATTTAAAGCGATAGAAACGGAAAATATCGTCGCTCCCAAATATTCGGAAATTGTTTACATTGTACAAAGAACAAAAAATAAGACTCGAAATAAATGAAGTATCGGAGCTAAAATTCCATAAGAAATATAATATTTTTTAAAAGTAATTGCCTTTTTAGCAGTACTGGTAAAGCAATCAAAGTAATCGTAATACTCAATATACGTTCCAATTTTTCAAAAACTACTACATTATGGTTGATTTAAGTATACTTAATCAGGTATTTTAGCATGAAACTCATCTAAATATAACAATAAAGAAATGTTTAATATTGCATTCACTAAACTAATAAATAGTGCATAAAATAAAACACATTGCAATCAAATATCTAGGAATAAAATTCACGCGTGATGCCTGCACAAACACAAAATCGAACATAGAATAGAAAGACGGACAAATAGACTTTCGCAACCTAGTTCACTCACTAAATGAAGATAAGTACTCACTGTATGCAAATTTCCATGAAAATATATTAAACCGTGTGGACGTGTGTATAGGGCACATACAATACAGACAGACACCAAACGCGCAAGAGGCGGATAGAAAACTTGAAATGGGTCCAAAATATTCAATGTACAAACACTCCATTCTTATTTAGATATTTCGCAGTCACAAATATTCAAGACGAAACAGAAGCATGCTATAATTGTAATTTATATTCGTAGATTCATTTAGTCTTGATTTTTAAGCATACTATACTATTTTTTAATTAATGATTGACTTGCACTTGACTCTCCTTTGGACCCATCAAAAGTCAGACTTAACCCCTTTTACCTGGACATGAAAGATTTAATCTTACGTTGCGCGCAGGTTGTATACGCTAATGCACATTGTGTGATAAAACCCAAAATAATCAACTCTTTAGAGCAAAACAGCCCCAATGCAAGCGTCGGTGAGGTTTTTAGTCTGTATAGTTATTCTCGCATCCCTGAAAACAAATAAATTTGAAACTTCACTTCACTCAACTTTTTGGAAACGTTTTAGATCCTATTACGCATAACTTTCTGTTCCGAATATATCTTCCCTGTCAGTCTATATATTGTAGGTCTCGCATCCACGAAAACAAATCCTTCGAGTTGTAGGTAGTGCAGGTTAGATTCCTGTCAGGCATAGTGAGTGTCAATTACTTGATATTGCATGTCGTGTCTGGCGCAGCATGGCCAGATATTGCCCTTTGCGCCATAAAACCCCAAAACCAACCACGAATATAAATTAAGTTTTAAAACTTCACTTCAGTCAACGTTTTGGCAACTGAGGAAAAATGTTTAAATCTAATGACGCCCGTCTTTCTGCCCCTAATATCTTTCTCTGGCCTCGCACAATACATACCCCAATGCTGAGCCAGTAACTTAATTTCCTGTAAAGTGATATCACTGCATCCTGGTGGTTGTCATCTTTTAAAACGTAATAGCTCTTGTCCCTGAGTAGGGGCCTCCGTGACTCAGTGGGTTTGTCTACTGCGGTAGCAATCTGAGTTGTAGTCGGGGCAGGTTCGATTCCACCCTCTCTGTATTTCTCTTCTGTGGCAGTGAAAATCATGAACCAAATTGAAATTTCTTGAAAAAAACTGGAGGAGCTGCAAAAATTGACGTTTAGATGTACTCTAGAAAAAAACTCACGGCTGAAATTTGTACGTCTTTTGCTTACTCGCGTTAGAAATTTTGCTTTTTTCGACTTTGACACTTAATAAACCCTTAACTAATAGCCGCATCGGAAAAAAAAATCTTCATCTTGTTCCCTGTACAATTTTGAAACAAACCATGTTAATTTTGTAATTTTCTGATGCGTTTTTTCTCGGGAAACCGTCTAAGAATCGAGCAAAAAAAGCGAGTTTTCAATCATCCTGCGACTGCGGCGGTAAATTTTTTAAATACAGAGATAATTTCAATTAAGGAGCTATGTTTTCAAAGTAGGTGGTCGTGGTCGGCCATAAGTCGTCTCATACTATCCTGAGTTAGACCGCAATCCTACGTCAAAATTTCAACTAACTTTGACCCTATGAAATGAAATCCTATCTACTGTACTGTTTTATCCAATACTGTAAAACTGATGAGGAAATTATCCGATTGATTATTAACCTTAAAATACCCTTTTTTACAACTAAGTGATCAGACGTTTCTATACACACAATATTCCATTTAAACTTTGGACCCTTTAATACAATCGTATATTTACGCTATCGAATGAATTGATTATTGACGTTTCGAAATAATCATGACTAAATATGTTGGATAGGAAAAAGTAGAAATGCTTGAGTAAATTAATTCCCATTCAGCGATTTCCAGTCGATCAAGATGGACGCTGGTGTGATTTGCGGTTGGCAAGCCAGTATACATTGTGCAAAATGTATTTCATTTCATCTCTTTTGAGTTAAGACGATCTGCGTCAGAAACCTGCATACGTTTCTATAGCTTTTACCATTTTATTTCCGACAAGCAAGTTCTTTAACCATGCTACTATCTCTCCGATATATCGTGATCTTTTACCCCAATAAGTGCGATACATCGAGGGGTAGGTATATTAACGTCCTACCTGAGCAACACAATGGGCGATGGTCCGGGATTAAACCAGAAAGGAAAGTTCCGAGAACAACACATAATTTTGAACCAAGGTCAGATAACGAGGCAAGACCTGAGCTGGTATTCTCTAATCTTCCACGTCAACGTGAAGACATTTGTGGCCACAACAGATTGCTAATCCGTTACACCTCCATCCAGGCTACCGCGACCCTAATATATCGAGGGAAAACTAAAAAACAATATCTAGACGCGCCCCTAAGATACTTGCCTGATAACGGAAATACATATTGCGAAATTGTCGAACATCACATAGAATAAGTGTATAGCGTCCTCAGAATATGACATTTGTATGAAATTTTGATGTCCCGGTTTATGGGATTTCTACATTCAATTTTTATACATTTCCTTGCCTAGTTTGGTTGCCTGGCTTGGTTAATCTTCCTCTCGTTGCACTCTTTTTTTTTTTACGATGTTCTGAATTTTTAAATTGTATATAGTACATCAGTCATATTTCCAAAAATGCGTAATTTCTCCAAGATTTTTAACGTTTACCTACCATTCTTAGCGTTGAAAACAAAAAAAAAATCTTCCTGTAAATATGTTTTTCAACTTCGATATTTTTAACTGGGCTTTTTTACAATAATATTTGGAATTGTAACTTTTAGACCATTCATTTGATTAATTTATCTGTTTTAGCTGATTGTATTGAGTACATTTTGATCTTGCGTTTTGAGTAGCTTGTCCGCTAATGGACCTTGTGCCATAAAACCAAATCAACCCATAATTTATTTTGTTTACGTACTCACTCAACTATCAGATGGACAAATTAACTCTTTCTTTCCGAATTTCAATTCCATGTAAACAGAATAGCTATGTTAACAGTGAAGAATTCTTAGGGATACATGCATAAAATTTCCCAATTCAAATAAAATTAACAGGCATATTACATTAAACAAAATGAAAATATTTAACGTCCCCAATTATAAAGGGCGTGGTGTGAAAATTACAGGGTGCCAGCTCTGGTGTTGCCTCGTTATCTGATCGTAGTTCAAAAGTACGTAGTGCTGTCCTCTAATCTCCCTTCCGGTTTGATCCCGGCTCATCGCCAAAAAGCGTTGCTTCCAGTGTAAAATACCTCTACCTCTTTTTCACAATTACTTGACATTGCCTGTCTTGTGTTTGACACAGCGTGGTCAATTATGACTCTTGTGCCATAAAACCCCAAATCAACCTTGAATTATGATAAAGGGGCCTCTAATGTCCGGAGAGACTCAAAAAGACTTGATCCGCCACTGGTATCAAATATACAAAACGCGTCGCTTTAATGCAGAGAATCGCGTTTATACGCACGCATGCATTCAATTTACTATCACATGCCCTATGACCTAAACTTGCAAATAAGGTGTTTGAATATCCTGTCTCCTATAACACGCACATCAACTTGCGAAGGGGTTCCGGTTGATCAAACAAGTCTGTTTTGACAGATATATGGAGGTTGCTGTGTACTTTCGTTGGTTGATAGGTGTTAATGAATGTCAGTCCATGGGACATAGTGCGCTGAACTAAAGGCAGTTGATCAAATTAGGTAGGTGTTTAATTAACGTCACACCGGAGATGCATAAAATATCGTTTATATGCACGCATGCATTCAATTTACCATCTGCCCTATGACCTAAACTCGCAAATACGGTGTTTGAATATCCTGTCTAGTATAACACGCACATCAACTTGCGAAGGGGTTCCGGTTGATCGAACAAGCCTGTTTAGACAGATATGTGGAGGTTGCTGTGTACTTTCGTTGGTTCATAGGTGTTAATGAATGTCAGTCCATGGAACAGTGCGCTGAAGTAAAGACATTTGATGATATTAGGTTGGTGTTTAACGTCACACCGGAGAGCAATACAACGGACTATTGGTGACGGTCCGGAATCAAACCCCAAGGTAAAGATTCGAGGACAACACGTGACTGACACCTCACTTTAAACTTCGTCTTCGAAACTTTTTTTCGATCTTTTGTCCATCCTGAATTTAAAAATTTAATCTAGAACACAATTTATTAGTTTTATCACCTTTCGTCCTTCTTTCCAGAATGTGACGTCATAGCTACCTCTATTGAAGTAAAGGAGATGATTTTGCGATTTTCGACCGCTGACGTCATAAACGTTTTTCGTCCTAAAGCCTTTGGAACTATGCCATTTTTTAAATTTTGACGGATTTAATATCTGCGGAAAATTTTACATCAGATCAATACCTTAAATGTGATTTTCTTTAAATAAATTATTTTTCAATTGTAACCCGTGTCATGTCGGATGGAGGTGGGACTCATTCTTAAAATTATTGTAATATCTTTTTAATGTTTTCAGTATCAATAAGATTTAATGTGTTCATTCCTATTTTTGAATTTTTATCTAAAATATTTTAAAACTAATTTATAGACATTTATTACTGCCCACTTCTAGGCCATCGCGGCGTTGCCTGTGGAGTTCGTTTGCGAAGCAAACAAAATGGGAATACGTAGCAATCATCGGGTGTGTGCAAGCGTTAGCGAACAGTGGTCATACCTGACCCCACGAAAATAACTGTCACGGGCAACGCCGTGCGGTTCACGCAGTGACTAGTCGCTTGTATGTACAAAATCTCTTATTCGCACGCATTCATATAACTTTCCATCATTTGTCCCCTCTGATCTAGACTTTCAAATTAGGTGTTTAACATCCGGTCTCGCGTATAGCGCATATCTGCAAAACGTCGTATGTCTAAAACCTGCATTTTTCAGGAGAGCAAAAAAAAACTAATCGTTTTTCTTATGGTTTGATTCTATTGTATACATTTGGTTGTAACTTTTATTGAATCAGCTGATGACCGAAGAGTTTTTGCCACCAAGTGGAAATCCCAAAATGCCGCATCGAGCAATACTACAACAAAAGAAAATGGAATTTTTGACATGCGACTTTTTGCCCTTTGAGTAAGGCCCTGTTCACATGAGGCGCGGAAAACGCGCGTTGGCGAGGCTATCAGGGTCCCGCTCTTCAAGGTCGCAAAGATAGATACTTGTAGGAATAAATAAACATAATTTAACGACGGAACCTTGCTATCCTCGCCATATGCGCGTTGAAACGTTTTATTACCGCTTTATTTAGAATAACTTGGAAAGAACCCTTATCTATTTGTTTTACATATTGTTCACACATTGTCTGTGCATCCGATCGAAATTGTACGCAGGCGGCCCTAACCGTCCTCACGGTACTATCAGGCTTTGGTGATCAATTTCAGACTAAGAAATTTTGCAATAACTTCCACAATTGAGAGTAAACTATAATTTCCTTAGCTCCTCACAAGATAATGCACCACACCAAACTTTACAAGCGCGGCCCTAACCAGCTCTCTGCACGGTACTTAGCAGCCCAACCTTATTATGCAAGTCTGATCTGTTCACAATGAAACACGCTGAAATTAGACGGAGACGTTAAAGGAAGAGGGAAATAAGAATTTGCGCGTGTGGAAAGATACTTCTTTTCATTACGAGACAGCATTATGAGGATCGTAGGGTCAAGGCGAAGGAAGAATCTCGCTTCTGTGTTGAATCCGGAATGAAAAACATGCAGTGATGTTTTCCGCTACCTCTAATGAGTGGGTGCTCTGTAGAAAAATATCTATTGTGTGGGATTGTTAAATCTTGAGATTACGACAGGAAAAAGTGCTCACGGTAACTCCTTCCTATTGGGGATTTAGCGCCGTGGAAGCCCAGTTGGTTGGTGTGGAAGTATGGAGAGTGGTGTACCAGCTCAGGTGTTGCCTCGTCATCTGACCGCGGTTCAAAATTACGTGGTGTTGCCCTCGAACCTTTCCCTTGGGGGATTGATCCGGGACCGTCGTCAATAGTCTGTTGTGCTGCTCTAGTACGACGTTTACTAAAAATTACCATTACCCATAAATTTAGGGGGGAGCGGTAGCCCGGTTGTTTACAATCCAATCAATGACCGTCGTGTACAAGGGGGATGGTGCACGTTAAATCTGTCGTGGCCTAAAATGCCCACACGTTGGCGTGGAATGGGAGTTTGGAAAGTGGGATGCCGGTTCAGGTGAGACCTCGTCATCTGACCATGGTTCAAAATTACGTAGTTACCTCTGATTTTGTCCTTCGGGTTTGATTCCGGACGGTCGCCAATAGCCCATTGCGCTGCTTCACTGCGACGTTTATTAAGATATCTACTTCGACATATTTTAGTTTTGTTAGGCTGTTTGAGAAGTTTCTTATGATTCGTCGTGGTGCAGCAGTCCGTCGCCAAAAAATCGGATACATAAAATAAGTTGTAGAAATATTTTAATCTCAAGCCCGCATGGTGGACAAGTTACGGCCTCGTATATTTTGAACCACCCCTCATTTCAGATATGGCCCTCCTAAAAGCTTTACCTGGCGCGCAGACCAGAATCCGCTATAGAACCCGAAAAGAACCAATCCCGCGGTAGCGCGTGTTCGAAGAGTAACAGATTTACAACTTGAGGGTTGCGATTTCGAATCCAACCAAAGATCATCGTGTACAAAGGGGACTGGTGCACTTTAAATCTGGTGGTGGCCTCAAACGTCCTCAAATGGCGTGGTGTGAAAGTTGGAGAGAGTGAGGTATCATCTCAAGTGTGACCTCTTCATCTCACCGTGCTTCCAAATTACTTGTTGTCTTCAGATCATCCCACTTCGAGCGTTGACCCTGGGCCGTTGCCAATAGCCCATTGTGTTATTGCATTGTGTCGTTAATCAAAATACCTATCTCATTTGCTGTTCTTATTTTATTCGATTGCCAATAAATGTCGCTAATGTTAGTTAGCTTTTGGAACACCGGAAATCATTTTAGATGTATGTCTTCATGGTAATAGTCATTAAATCGAAATATATTCCGGATAGCTTAAATCTGATAATCTACGGGGGGGAGGGGAAATATATATATATATATATATATATATATATATATATTTATTGACTACGGTCCTGGATCTTCAACGTTATGGGAAAATTGTGGAAATAAAATTTTTTTTTTTTTCAATTCTTATTTTCGTCTGCATAATAAGTAGTAGTGCTTAAGTGAAGTACACGAGTACTTTGGTGTTCCAATGCAATGGTTGAACATAGATGTATTGGAATACAACGAATACTTCAATACCAGAGTATACGAGTATTTTAACGTATACTTTGAAAAAATATTACTGTGTTGGAATACGAAAAAGAATCTAATTCAACGAATGCTTTTAAAAATCGAATTCAACGAATGCTTTTAAAAATCGAATTCAACGAATGCTTTTAAAAATCGAATTCAACGAATGCTTTTAAAAATCGAATTCAACGAATGCTTTTAAAAATCGAATTCAACGAATGCTTTTAAAAATCGAATTCAACGAATGCTTTTAAAAATCGAATTCAACGAATGCTTTTAAAAATCGAATTCAACGAATGCTTTTAAAAATCGAATTCAACGAATGCTTTTAAAAATCGAATTCAACGAATGCTTTCAAACATCGAATATACGAGTGTTTTCTAGCATCGAATATACGAGTGCTTTCTAGCATCGAATATACGAGTGCTTTCTAGCATCGAATATACGAGTGCTTTCTAGCATCGAATATACGAGTGCTTTCTAGCATCGAATATACGAGTGCTTTCTAGCATCGAATATACGAGTGCTTTCTAGCATCGAATATACGAGTGCTTTCTAGCATCGAATATACGAGTGCTTTCTAGCATCGAATATACGAGTGCTTTAGTATTCAAATAATTTGGATGAATATTACTACTTGTATATTAGAATACAACGAAAATGAATCGAGTAAACGAGCGAGTACTTTTTTTAATACTTCGATCAAAAATTTTACTTTCTGTTATGAATGAAAACAGGCGAGATCGAAGAACACTCGATTTCCTGCATCTCAATACACCTGCCTTTATCTAAAAAAAAGGGTGTGATTACAGACTGAAGTCGTGAGCGTTATTCAAATTGCTGTAGCCAATTAGCAATGTTGAAACAGGGAAGTAAAACCAAAAACTAGTCGTTATATAGGTGGTTTTGGCCAACATCCAAGTCTTTTATGTGGAAGTGGGGGGGGGATATAGAGAAACGAGCGCTTGTTTGCCAAACCTTGGAAAGGGACAACTCCTTGCTGTCTTAATCACTGTGTCGGTTTACATCAAATATTAACAGAATTGAATAGTTTGAGATATATTGAGAAGTCTGAAAAATTAAACTGTTGGGATTCATTTTAAAGAACTGTGATGCATGTTACACGGAATTCCCTCAAGACTGAGTAAAAGACGAATACAAATTTCCATAATTTTAAGTCGCACAACTTTAATTTTAACACATCACACAACACTCGGTTCTCAGACGCACGACGCGAGAAATCAATACCACATGCCGAATCAGACCCTACCACAATAGTCCCCCTAGTTCGGAGATGACTTGAGAGTCACGAAAGATTGCAGCTGATGCAAAGTATACGGAGCATTCAGAACCCGTGTGACCTTCAAATGTTGTTTCTACCGCATTACAATTCATGCAGGCGTTAACAATGTATATCGTCATGCTAATTAGCAAAACTCGTAACTTCACTGTTATCGTATAGAAGTTACGAGTTATGCTAATTATTATGACGAAATGTAATCGGCAATGTATGTAAAGCGGGTATTCTATAGAATGTCTAGGTAATATATAGAATGCGTGGCATGTATGCGCAAATTATGAAGTATCCGAATTATTTTAGTTTTAAATATATAGATATATGTATGTATATGTACTTCTCCCTAGGCATTATATAGAAAGAAAATGTGTGAAATATTAATAGTTTCATACTTTGCCCCCAAACGCCAGGCATTCTATACATTGCCTACTCTTTTGTATACTTTGCCGGTAACATATATTAAGTTTCCAAGTGGTTTTGGCTCGGTATCATGTCCATCAAGATGTGACGAATTTTGCTAATGACGAGAGAGAGACAGATCAAGACAACCATCAGGAAGGTCAATATATCGAACTATGAATTGTTAGGGAAATATAGTAAGGTAAATTTTTTTACGTTTAGATTTTCAAAACAAAAATATCTTCTAGTTACATTTAGAAACATTTATTCGTTTAAAACGAACCTTAAAACGGAAAATGTTTTTGTAATCTTAAAATTATTCTAGCACTTGTTATTGCTCCAATTTCTTTGTATGAATATTGTGTTTGGCATAGCCCATCCTGTTATAGGCAATAGACCCAAACCAAACCTGTGCATAGGAATAAATACCCTATTCTTTATTCCACCTAGGTGTATTTCTCTTTTCTGTGTCAAACTTTTTCATGCGTGTGTGTGTCTTACTTGATATTGTGTGTCTTAAGTCTGGCACAGCATGGCCAAATTTTGGCCCTTGCGCCACTAAACTCCTAAACGCCCATTTGTTGTAAGGCCATTCTGACACGACCATCTCACGGGTGTAAAAATCATAGCGATTGCGCATGCGTCAATTTATTCCGGTCCGGACATCTGTTGCAACCCTTTCTTTACGAGTGGTTAGTTTGGCGAGGACGAGGATATTTTCACCTCGCGCCAAGCCCAGCATCTGTCGTTGACATTCTAGAATGGATGAACAGAATAAATGCGATTCTTGTGACAAAACTTTCCAGTATCGACAGAATTTATTACGTCATATACTCCACTTACAAAAAAGGTAGTTTAAGGTAGAGTGCCTACGTTAACTCATAATTACCAATTACTATCCTAAAATTATTTTAAAATTCCAAATTTGAATTGTGTAACACTGTACATGTAGTTACACATTTAAAATAGGATAATATTTTTTTCCTGAAAAGTTTTAAAATCTAGCTAATATAAGTAGAAGAAATACGTATATCATAAAAACAATTACAAATTATAAAGTAATTTATTTTTCAGAAACTCATAATGTGTGTGTTTAGTACTTAAATAAACTTTTAAATTATGAACTAACACAAATTAACTTTTCGTAGAAAGATAGTATAGAATAAATAATACTTAATACTTATTTACTGGTCGTAAATAAGCCGTACTTATACTAAACTATAAAAATAGGATACTAAACTGGCCGTACTTATTACTTTAACATCTGGCTGCAAACTCAAAAAATCCTCGTATTTTAAGCGATAAATTGCCAAATTTGGCATACATTTCCCCCGAACCAAACATGCAGTTAAAAATTTCCAACTCCATACGCATGCGCGATTGCTATGATTCTTACACCCGCGAGATGGTCGTATTCTGACTAATCACTTGAGTCGCCCTCTATCAGTGAAAATTTAAACTAAACTTTCACCACCGAAAAAATCACCCTCCTTGAGCTACCCTTTTATCGGGTAAACCCAACTTCAATTCTTGCGATTTTGACAAATTGAAATCCTCACAAATTTGGGACGCTCTGTATACATCACTGCGTCTAACTGTCGTCGTAAATGGACATGAATGATGTTTCCCTGTCCTGATCATAATCGGTAAAACTTGTCATGAGACGTCATTAAACGCTTGCAGTTGCACGCCAAAGAATCATTTTCCTCACACGGCACTCGAAAATAAGCACGTGTTCGCTGATTCCGTAACCAAATGAAAAGTTACGATTCTTTTACGAGCCGCTGCATTTGAGGTGTGTTTGATTTCTGAATTTATATTTGTTTTGAAATCTGGCATTGGCCCGAGTGTTCCACTGCCCTGCTAATCATGAGGGTTTTACACTAATCCGAGGGTATCGAAACTCGGTTCAGCCTAATACCGTGTACACGGGGGTGGTGTACGTTCAATCTATCGTGTGCTCATGATTGTTGCTCAAATGTCCTCACGTTGGCGTGGTGTGGAAGTTTGGAGTCGTCCTCAAATAAAGGGCTTTATTTACTTCCAGCTTTTATTGCTATCGTGAACCACGATAGCTCGGTTGTATGAGTAGCGAATTAGCTAACTGATGGTTGCGAGTTCAAATCCAGTCAAAAGCCAACGTGTACAAAGGGGAATGGCGCGTCTGTCGTGGCCTCAAATGTACTCGCGTTGGAGTGATGTGGAAGTTTTGAGAGTGGGGCGTTCTCGTTATCCGACAGTGGTTCACAATTACGAGGCGTTGTATATTTCCCTTCAGATAGGTAGGTTTATCCGGCCTGCATACTACCAGGTCTGTATTCCATATTTGGTCCTTCAGACAAGTTAACTGCGAATTGTAGGTTTGATTGCTACCTGGCTGTACAGAGGCTGTTCGCACATTTTTTAGACGATTTTGGTTAGCGGTAATAAAAAATCGTTTGCTGCAAAAGAAATAATTGCAGTTGTACTATGTTTTTAAAAGTCAAAATTATCGTCTGCGGCTTGAGAGGTTTGTTTTTATTCAAAATGGCGTTTTTAACGAAGCAGTGGTTCGAAGACTATATTTATGCTCTTTCCGAAGAGAAATATTCATATTCCGTTATCCCAAAACGATGTGAGAGTCATGGTTTTGTGATATCTAAAGCGTCGAAGGTAATATCGTCAACAAAAAAGGGAAAAAACGTCAAATTGGAGCCTCAAGTGGGACAAAAATTCCAAACAAGTATCCAAGGAAGAAACGGACATCTACGACTATTGCAAAGGTACGTTGTTTAATGTTAAAAGAAAATCCCCCTAGTTAAAGGACAGTTGCAAAATCATTAAAATGCTCGGTGTTCACTGTAAACAAAATGATAAACGTTGATTTAAATCTTAAGAAAGCGAAAAAACGCAATGTGCATCGTCTTTCTCCAAAGCATATCGCTGAACGCAGGATACGCTGCCGAATTCTATATGAAAAACACTTATCCAAAGAAAAATGGAAAAAAATTGTCACAATAGATGAATAATGGGTTTATTTAAATGATTGCAGCAAAACAAAGCCATTTATTATCATAAAAGGGGAGACAAAAATTTAAGTACATGTTTCACAGAATCGAAAGAAAGTTTTTTTAAGGGATTCATGATTGTTGCTGGTTTTTCATATAATGGCAAGTTAAAAATAAAGGAAATGGAAAAAAATGTCAAAATTAACTCCAAATACTATCATGAATATATTTTATCGCCAATTTTTCTGAATGAAATACTATCGCTTTACCCACAATGCCATCAATCTGTGGAACTCCAGCAAGACAAAGCTAGCAGTCACGCATCAAAATCCACTGTAAATTTCCTAAAAGAAATGGAACAAAAAACCGGTATCAAGGCCATGCCCTTCACTGATATCCCTACTAAATCTCCCGATGTATCACCTATGGATTTTTGTGCTTTCGGACTTTTAAAATCTGCATTATCCAAACGTCGTCCCACAACCCTTACAGGACTCTGGAAAGCTGTTCAGGAAGAATAAGATAGAATACCTCTTCTGACACTTCCAAAGGCATTATTATCCTGGAAATTACGGTGTCGAAAGATAGTTCAAGGCTATCAAATAGAACATTTAAAACACAATAATTTTATGTAATTTAGTTTTGTGAATACAATATACATCGGAACATCGGATCATATATACGGATCATCGCCAATAGTCCGCTGTGTTGTTCCTGTGAGACGTCATTTACTATTACCATGGACAAACTTGTGTAGCGATATTTCCGAGAAAGCTAGACTTTTTGATTTAAGTAAATACTTACCTGGGGTAGTGAGGAATAATCCGTTGTGTGAATTTTTTTTTTTCAGTTTTAAAAATTGTTTTCAAAATTTTGATTATTTTCCACTAAGCCTAAAACTGTATTTTCCAAGAAATAAAAGGCGACAGCAAACGCTCCTAGCACTTCGCCAAAAGCGTTGTCGAAAAATAGGTGTACCCTGAAATTTTCTCGCTTCAAGTTATTTTTTTCTGATAAAATATATTTCGGAGTTGGGGAATTTTTATACGCCAAATTGAGCGCTTTTCATTTAATCCTACAACCCTGCCCGTGATTGACCACAAGTCACCCTTATACTCTCTGAACGAGGGAGTTCCGTAATTCGTGATAAATTATGCAGCATTTATCTTTGCGTGAGACAGTCACGATTTGGCATCTTTCCACGCCGTAGTCGAAACTTCTCGGAAAGGAAAGCACGACCGAGAGAATAAACACGTTATCCATGATGCTCGATTGGTGGGGTTTCGCGGTGGAAAAGTTCCGCATACCGAAATTCTTCTCAAAAGGCCTGTGACTTAGAGTTATAGCTTTTGACTTCTGTTTTCGTATTGAATCTGATGTCCCATCAAGTGACAATCAATTTTAAATCCAGACAATGGATTATTTTTTCTATGGAAGCTTTCAATTTTTATATTTATATTTGTATTGAATCTAAAGTCGCCAGGATGACGAAATGAATGTTCAGGTTAGAGGATGACGCATATGCATATCGAAATAAGTATACTGGGGCTTTTAGGGGATGACTGAGGATCCCTTCTTCCATTCTATATATTCAACTCAACACGAATTATAGTTCCAAGATTACTCGGTAAAACTCTCAGCACTGATTTTCACGCATCTCTAAAATAAACACTTCATCTATATGTTCCAATTCTCAACAACTTGTCAACACAACAACAGCTCAATAAAAGACCCAAAAGTTAAGCACCTCCAGTCGTGGTCAATAATTGGGAAGGAGACCAACCAACCAACCAAGCTTCCGCGATCGGCTATTTCCTTTTTATATTTTCACACATTATTTGATTTTAATTACACCCAATACTCAATTTTTTCATTACTATTTTTACGTTCTGGGCAATTTACCTTTGAATTAAGTCATTCCATCAACATTATTCCACCGGAGGTTGTGGTCCTTCGAGGTCATGTACTGGTGTTGGCTACACACACACACACACACGCCCTACTGAAGAGACAAATGCAAAAACGAGGGGGTTGCTGCGGAATATCCATTTACCCCATCCCCTCGTAAACTTGACAGACTTCCCCTCGTAAACTTGAAAGACTTCCCCTCGGTAAGACTTGTTATCGACGCCGAATTCCCGTTAAAAGAGGAATTTCAAACCCCCAAAGAAGAGAAGCCATGACGCTACTGGGTGTTATTTTATTCCAGATAGCTTGCGGGATATTCATTTGTAATTTGAGGTACTGGGTTAATCCCCTTAATTTTTGGACAAGTGTTACCTGCACCGTTTCCAATAGCCATTGTGTTGCTCCATTACGACGTTAATTAAATACATACCAACCTTTGAACAAGTGTGTCAATTCCTGAGTTTCTATTAAGTTAAGTTTTTGTAACAAGCTTATATTATTTATGGTATTTTTTCATCACAGATGTTTTGAAACACGACAAATAAATATTCACTACTGTGCGACGTATCATCTGGTTTCGACATCCAGTTGCAGAATGTAAACCTTTTGGATATTCGCAGCCCTACTCACAAGTCCGAGTTAACTCGCAGATCAACGTTAATACCCGGGTAATCGAAAAAACTGTATTCACAATGCCTGATTCGTGGTTTAAACCGCCGTTTCGGTGTTACATTTTAATCCTCCGAAATCGGCGATTTAACTCTCGTTTGAGTGTTACGCATGCGCAGTACTATATTTTTGCGAAAGAAACAAAATGGACGATACACTTTATTTTGTGCTAAATTACAGTATTCTTGCGACGACGCGCATTTAACTGGTCATATATGAATCGGAAAAAGAACACGATGACATCTCTACTATTATGAAATGAAGTTTGACATCCCTGTTCGGCGTGTCCTGACGAATCTATGGCACTAACAATAATGAAATTTGGCACACTGGTATACCGAATTTTTTGCAATTTTTTTAGACCAGCCCGATTTTTAATATTTAATCTAGAACATTTTAAAATTAATTTAATAAGATTTTTAAACATAGTTTTTTTTCCTCCGAATGGCAACAGTCTCCAATCGGTATTGACTAAATCCGTATTTACTGTGCGTGTGAAGCCGGCCGATTACTGGACATCCTTTATAAAAATTTATTGCTTTTTTTTAAAAGCATATTAACTTTTAGTTAGCGTTAACTTTTAGTTTGGATAGTCATCATCTATAATATAAGTATCTTTTTATTGTGCTTCCTCTAATTTTGGAACTGGATCACGGTTGTGCAAACGTTGTTTGTTATTGTTTCTCTTTTAGAGTACGATAGTTTGGATTTTGATTTTTAAAACATATCCAAAAAATCCAAACTAAAAGTTAATATCTTTTTGAAAGTAAAGCGTTATTTAATTTTGATCTTTTATGCAATTTTTGGTTTGTTTCATTTATGCAATATTTTGTTTCTGTATTGTACTTCGGTTTTCGTATAGTTAATTTTTATCATTTTGATTTGGATGTCTTATGGAAATTATAGCGATATTTAATCTTTATTTTAAATTTAATGTAGAACATTTTAAAATTAATTTATCATTATATATTTGTGTTATTTGGTTTTCTAAAAATATCAAGTCTTCAAATGGTCTTTACTGCACTCCCACCAATCTTCGATTTGGATCATTTATGCAAACTAGGAACATTTCTTCTATGTATTTCTACGCTCACAGGATGATGACGCGCTCTTCGAATTACAACGTTTTACTGAGAAGCAAAGACATGTTCCTTCAATTTATTGTCGACATGTATTCCAAGATTGAATCGGAAAGGGTGTTGTACATACGACTGAATCAGAGGACTCTGAGAGTGGAACAGTATGTACATTTGATAAATGCGTTGATGAACGGAGGAAATGTCGCTATACTAAAACTGAAGTACACAGAATTCGCTAAACTTCCAAAAAGATATCCAAAGCAAAAGTTAAAGTTTATGCTTTTGTAAATTTATACGTTGCATAAATTATCAAAATTAAATATTGCTATGCTTTCCAAACGACACCCAAACACAGAAACAAACAAAATATGCATAAAAGATTAACAAAATTACGGCATTTAACTTATAACGGCCTTTTTTAAATTACGGCCCACAATGTTTCGTTATACGGCCCAAAAAAAATGATGTTTTAAGCTTCTATTTAGTTTCAGCTTCTCCCTTTAGGCGGCACTGATACATTTTGCTCCACGAAAATATGAGGAACATTTGGCACAACATTGTCGTCGTTTTACTGTGTTGACACTTTAGTATTGTTAGACCAACACCACTTCACAACTCAAAGTCCTATCGTGAGGCTACTTTTAACGCGCTGCGATACGAACTGCAGGCAGTTCAGACTAATGGGTGAAGTCAAACATAAGGAACTTTTTCATATTTGTCATATAATACATTCACTACCAAAAGTTAAGCATGGAGAGGAAAATGTTAATTTCCAGATGCCAATCTGAATTGGAGAGGCTGCAATTTGCTGCAGAGTTGGATGGAACTATGCAAATGTGTTATGTAACAGCCAATCACTGTTTCGTGTCGAGAAGTATGAAAAAAAAGTCAGTCGTATAAGAAGCCAGCATTGTGAAGGGTTAGAGGAGTTGTATCTGTTTAGAACTTTCGTACGATTAGTTTTCAAGACGGATGTGTTTCTGTGGCTTCCACAAGACGAAAAGCAGATAGTGAGCTCTGGCGTTCTGTGGGACACCTTGAAGAAGGGCAATCAATCACTGATATTGCTCTTTTCTTTGGCGTTCATTCCGTCATTTCACGATTATGCAAACAAGCCAAACAGTTGTCCAAAGACCTGTGGTCCGCTGCCCAAAGGTTACGACCCCCGCGGAAGATCAATATATTGCTGTTGTAGCAAAGTACTGATCATGCATGGTTGTGCCAAAATGGAATTCTTTCCCCAAGAAATGAAGATGTCAATGTCATCAAAAAGCAACTCTTGCGGGAATTGCCTGGTAGTGTTCAAATTTACAAATCTATCGACATTACGCGATACACAGATTGAGGCCTTAAAGTACACGACATTGTTTTTGAACTCATTGGAACCATCTGAAGTACTCTCGCACATATTGGAGCTATAGATTGGAGCACTGATTATGCTTCTCACAAATCTGAATCCATCTTCACCCTGCAATGGCACGATACGGTCAAGAAACTCATGCCAAATATTATTGAAGCCACCATCATGACTGGACATGCCGCAGGCGAAGACTTATTCATTCCTAGGAATACCAATCATCCCTTCTGATATCCCATTCCAATTTTAAAAACTTAAGTTCTCGATTCTATTAAGTTTCGCTTTGAGCATCAACAAGGCACAAGGACAATCGCTGAAAGTCGTATGACTCGATCTCATTAAACCGTGTTTCTCTCATGGTCAACTGTATGTGGAGTGTTAGAGAGAGAGAGAGTTTGGATACTTTTTTACTTTTTATAAATAGATATGACTTAAATTTCTTCCCCGATATGGTTATTTTAATAGTGTAGAGGTATATTCTCTCGTGGAAAAGTAATCAAGAAACAAAATGCTCATTTTTAAAATTTGTTTTCCTCTCACACATGGGACAGACTTATTTCATTGAATTTAATTAATTGTTTCTAAAGTAACTATGGAAACAATGCCAAACAGTTGTCGAAGACCTGTGGCCCGCTTCCCAAATGCTAGGACCCCCGCGGAAGATCGATATATTGCTGTTGTAACACAGCACTGATCATGCATGGCTGTGGCAAAGGGCAATTCTTTCCCCAAGAAATGAAGATATCAATGCCATCAAAAAGCAAGTCTTGGGAGAATTGCCCGGTAGTGTTCAAATTTACAAATTTAACGGCATTATGTGTGACACAGATGAGGCCGCAAACTGCACGACAGTTTTTAAACACATTGGAGCCATCTGGAGTACTCTCGCACATATTAGAGCTAAAGATTGGGGCACCGATTATGCTTCTCACAGATCTGAATCCACCTTCACTCTGCAATGGCACTAGACTGTCAAGAAACTCATACCAAATATTACTGAAGCCACCATCATGACTGGACATGCCGCAGGCGAAGACGTATTCATTCCTAGAATACCTATCATCCCTCCTGATATCCCATTCCAAGTTAAAAAAAACTTCAGTTCCCGGTTCGTTAAAATTTCGCTGTGAGCATCAACAAGGCACAATGACAATCGCTGAAAGTCGTAGGACTCGATCTCATTAAACCGTGTTTCTCCCACGGTCAACTGTATGTGGGGTGTTTGAGAGAGAGTTGGATACCTTTTTACTTTTTATAAATAGATACAACTTAAATTTCTTGCCCGATATGGTTATTTTAATAAGTGTAGAGGTATACTCTCTCGTAAAAAAGTAATCAAGTAACAAAATGCTCATTTTTAAAATTTGTTTTCCTCACACATGGGACAGACTTATTTCATTGAATTTATTTGTTTCTAAAGTAACATTTTAACTTCTACAAACATAGCTAATTTTAAAAATTCAGATAATCAGTAAAATAATTTACTTTGTACTCAAGAAAAAAAAAATTACCTTTAATATTGGTCTATTAATCTATTTCATTTAAAATTAAAAATGACCTCAACCTTTAAAAATATTTCTAATTTTTCTATCTCCTTATTATCGGAGTAATTTGGGGTTAAAAGATACTGCGTTGCCCAAACCAACACATTTCATTGTTGCGTTAAAAATAAAATTGTAAAATTTTAAAAATATTAGACTAATTTTTTCTGTTTTAAGTACTTTCTTACTCCTTTTTGTATATTCGTCATGTTTTTTTAAAGGGGGTTTGAAAAATAATTAAAATTCTCTATGTATATGAGGAAATATGATAAGTTTATAAAAATCAAAGCGTGGGTCATTTAAAAAGCCTGCGTGGGTCAGTGACTGACCCGCGGGTCATAGGTTCGCCATCCCTGTACCAGAGCAACACAACGTCCTATTGACTACGGTCCGGGATCAATCAACATTTTGCTATTCACGACGGTGCGGGTAATTGGTAATTTTTAGTTTACGTCGTACTAGAGCAACACAACTGGCTATTGACCACCGTCCGGGATCAATCCCCCAAGGAAAGTATCCGAGAAAATTGGGTAATTCTTAATTAACGTTCTCGAGTAAACACAACGACCTATTAACTAGGGTCGGAGTAAAATTCAATTCAGGAAAGATACGGGGACAACATCGCGTAATTTTTTGAACCACGGTCAGATAATAAGATAACTTAAGCAGGCACGCCGCTCTCCAAGAGATTATGACGTAACGCCCATTTTATTAATTCGCAATTCCAATTTGGCCGCATTTCACAATGACGAGGCCATCACGGCGTTGTCCGTGGTGTTGGTTCGCATTTAGTTTATTTAGATCGCATTTAGCGGATCAACTGATCCTCAGGTTAACTCGAGACTTGTGAATATGGCCGTTAGTCTCGTTTCAAATAACTGAAAAGAAACTCATCTGTGGTTCATGACTAATTCGTTAAAAGCCAAATCTGAGATGTAATTATGCAATTAGTTTTACTCCCTGCTTTCCCCAATCTGCTTAAGTTAACCACTCGATGATATAAAATGGCGGATAATGATAGCTAACACCTGCTTTTCTTCTGATATGTTTTCTGAAGGAAGTCTAGGCCTTCTGTTTTTTATAGTCTGTTTTTAGATTAGAAAGGGCGTTTCGTGCGCTTGCAAAGCTCGTCTTGTCAAGATTAATGCCAAAGGCATCGCAATAATCTGGCATGGGTTCTCGACGTGGAAATAACAGAAATCCTCAAATGAAACGAAACCAGTTTGTTAAATTGCATCTGTCCTTTCGATGTAGGTGGGTATAAGTAAATGGCCCATAATTAGAACTTATGTTTACAAAATGTTCATGTACACTAACAAGGTGTGGCTCTAATAATGCTTCCATGCAAATAATGGCGCTAAAATGTAGATCGACGTGAAACTAGTCGAAAAGTTCAAGATTTTTTTAACTCTTTTTTTTTTTATGCCAGCTGTAGAAACAAACATAACAATATACAAACTGACTCTTGCTACAGTTTAGCGTCTAAAGAACAAAAAAAAATTACAATGAAAACCGACTTGTCACAACTGGAGTCTAGAATAAAACAAAGTTATTTAAAGTGCAAACTAACTATTGCCACAACTGGCGTCGAAGAAAATAAAATACAAACGGACCTTAATTCTCCGTGAGGCAAGATATGAATGGGATATCAAACAAAATTATTTGACATTCGCACACAAAAGGCATTTTCAAAATTGTATTCCTTCAAAGTAATCTTACTGGTTTTAAAACTGGCTTATTTTGTGACGCGTAACCGCGCAGTAGGGTACTAATTGGATGATTGGCCTGAATGAGAATTAATTCCAAAAACTGACGTTGCTTCTTACGTATTCTTTTGTTTGCACAGAAATGAGACTAAACAAAGATTTCTCATGTAAATACCATTCTTTTTCATCGCTTGACTTTTTAATTCAACCATGATTGCTTTGCTGTACTTGAAGTACAACAGAATTAATGAAATAGTATTGAGGTATACAGTTGATTTCCGTATTGCCTTTTCAATTGCTAAAAATGGTTGAATTACTGTTTAAAATAAACTCCTTGTCTAATGCTGGGGAAGCGGAAGCCTGTTTGAAAGAGTAACGGATTAGCAATCAGAGGGTCGTGAGTTGGAAGCTCGGACTAGGCAGACTGGACGCGGTAGCTCGGATGGAAGAGCGAACTTGCAACCGGAGGGCTTCGAGTTAAAATAAAATCAAAGACCATTGTGTACAAAGGGGGCTGGAGTACGTTAAACTGTTGTGGCCTCGGATGTTCTCACTTTATCGTGGTGTGGAAATTTGGAAAGTGGAGGGTGCCAACTCATGTGTAACCTCGTCATTTGCCCGTGGTTAAAAAAAAAAATTCCTTCCGGGATTGATCTCGGACCGTCGGCAATAGCCCGTTGTGTTGCTCCAGTGCTACGTTAATTAACTGTACCGCTTGAATTTACCTTGTGAGACAACTTTGCTGTAGCCTTGAGATTTAAAATTAGAATAACCAGACATACCATCCATTGCGGATTTTCATCTCTTTGGCATTCTGGCGAGTAGTGAAATTATTACAAAAAATCTCACTTGATTATAAAAAGCTGCGATCGTCCAAAATCGCCACGCTGTCTGATTCCCCCCCCCCCCCCCCCCCCCGAAAAAAAAATACTGCCAAATTGGCATCTTAAATCAATCAAAAAATTCCAATCCGTACTTTATCGACATTAGAATGTGATAATCTTTACGGCTCATTGTTATCATTTGGTGTAATGGATTGACAATATAAATTTAAATTTTGCCAAAACCTTCACTCTTAACTAGAATTCCAAAATTCGAGCTTAAAAAATTAAACCCTTCGGCCAGTGGGTAATAAAAAAATAGAATTGATAAAAAGTGCACATGAGTGCCGATGGCTGGAGCTGACTACGGCGTTCAGATGGTGCATGCTGAAAATGCAAATTTTAACACGAAATTCCTTCACAATTTTTATCCATCCTTTATGCAAGTGGTGTTGCAAAATTACGTGGTGTTATCCCTGGATCGTCGTCAATAGCCCGTTGTTTTGCCCCAGTTCTACGTTAAGGGTACAGTAGACTTTCAAAATTGCAAAAATCGAACAAATTTGCGATATTTTTATTTTGTCCTATAAGTAATAAATAATACACTGTCTATCGTATACGAAAAGAATTTTTTCGATATCTCTTTAATTTGCCCTAAAATTAGCGTTTTTAATTCCTACACTGAAGAACCCACGCCCACTTGTTTACGTTTTTAGCAGCTGCCAGTGACGTAAACAGTCCGAGTTTCGTCTGCTAGATTCGAGCCTTACATTTACTTATTACCTACTAGTTTTTATCTTTTCATTTCCAGAAAAAGCTACTTCAATCTCTACTTTCTTTTGCGTGTTTGTTTATATTTATGAATTCTACATCTCGCCGCTTTATTACGAATATCTAATCGAATTTCAAACAATATTGTGTTTGGAAAATTTAGTTTCGTTTTGTTTCTTTAGCTTTCTTCACCATTTTGAAGTTGATTCTTTTTATTATCTTCAACGTTCATAAATTAAATGGACAAACTTAGTTCTCGCTATAGGAAGCCAAAAGGGCGTCCTTCCAAAAGCCGGAAAGCGAAAGCTGAAAACGCTAAGAAAAGATGGGCTCAAAAGGTGCCTGAAAATCTTGTATCTACATCAGATCAACATATGGATATCGAACCAAATGATTGTGACTATGTGATAATGTGCAAGAATATGTGGTCCACATTGCTGAAGAACATTCCTTGTCCTGACTGCAAAGAAACATCATTGCATGTTACACAGAGCATGTCACATGGATTTTCATGTAAAATTGGACTCTTGTGTGAAACATGTGGCAAAGATTTTGGCTCGGTGTTTACTAGTGAACGTGAAAATCTAGTAAGACATTTCAAGTGAACAATAAACTTGTAGAATCATTTTTAGCCATTGGACGAGGTCACGCAGCATTGGAGACTTTCTCATTGGTACTTGGTACCCCTTCAATGGACAAAAAGACATTTACGCGGTGCATGACTAATATTTGTGAGCGGAATGAAACCGCAAAAGTTGAAATGCTTGAAGTATCCCGCCAAGCCATTCGAAATGCCCATATCAAGGCAAAACCAGAATTAGAAGGAAATGATGTGCTTGATATAAGTGTGTCGTATGACGGCACTTGGCAAAAACGCGGACATACTTCCAATGTAGGAATTGGTTGTGCAATCGATATCCTCACTGGCCTCGTCATAGATTTTGAAATCTTATCTAAATACTGCCAAGATTGTGTTGTTTCTGCTCGGGATCTTGGTTCCAACTCGGCTGAGTATGAACTTTGGTATCGTGGCCACAAGGATGATTGCGAGCAGAACTTTAAGGGTCTTCTGGCAGTATGGAATGCCATGCTGCTTATATTATGTGGAACAGGTCCATAACTGAATGCGGTTTCCGTTACACATCGATGCTTTGTGACGGTGATTCAAAAACCTATCAACACCTGAATGATTCGAAAGTATATGGCCCTTCTGTTGCTATATCCAAAGAGGAGTGCATAAACCACGTCTCTAAAAGACTTGGCACAGCTCTACGCAACAAAGTGAAGGAGTGGAGGGTAAAGAAAGTGACACTAGGAGGGAGAAAGGCTGGTAGTTTGAAAGAAACTAAAGAAGAATTTTAAAGCTACAAAACTATTATAGAAAGGCTATAAAGGACAATGCGCCTGATGTTGACAAAATGAAATCGTCAATCTTTGCTACCCTACACCACTGCATGTCCACAAATTCAAAACCCCAGCACACGAAATGTCATCCAGGCAAAGAATCATGGTGTTTCTATCAAAGAGCTCTTGCACTGGGTAAAAAGCCGAAGAGCCACACAACGATAAAAACTATCCTATCGCAGGAAGTTGTGGAAAAAATTTTGCCTGTTTATCAACGGCTTGCCTCGGATGAACTGCTATCTAGATGCATAGCTGCCAAGACCCAAAACAGCAATGAGAGCTTGCATAGCTGTATCTGGAGAAAGTGTCCTAAAGACGTATTCATATAAAAAAAAGCGCCTCGAGCTTGGTGTTACAGCAGTTGTAAAAGAATACAATTTAGGATATGTGATGTCCTTTTATGTGAGTGAAGAACACAACTCAAGCTCACGTTCAATGATTGCACACACAAAGGAGCATATGAGGTCCACACAAAAGAAGAGGAAATCTTCAGAGGTGTACAAAACGAAAAGAAATGCGAAAGAATACAAAAAGAAAACCTCTGTTGAATTAGAAAAGCAACGAGAAGGCATTACCTATGCAGCAGGTGCTGTTTAGTATATTTTACAGCAAAAGGATTCGCAGTATACCTTCTATACTTTTGCACTAATATTATTAATTTATTTTCATTTGGAACTAAAAAAGATGTACTTATGATGTTCAATTTTTTTTAATGCTTATTTTTATTTTTTTTTAATATTTTTATTGTCATTTTTTTTTTACAAAAATGCTTTTTTCTCAAAATTGTAATTTTTGTCGTTGATCCTATTTCAAAATCAGGACCTATCCTAGGATGTTGGCCGCTAGCGTGCAAAGCCCTAATGTACCGCCTCTCTAGAGAATTTTTCATATTTTGACTAATACTTAACGTTGACGTTATAAACTCATCTACCTGTATAAGAGTAAAAAGTAAAACATTAATAAAAATGCAAATAAAATTTGAAGTGCGAAACGTTATTTTTTGGTCAACTAATAGGTTATAATAGCGACAAAATACTTTAACAAAATAATAAACAAACAAAATACTACCTTGGAAATAAAAATAGACATTTTATAATTAGAAATGCAAAAGAACAGTACTTACTCAGAAAATATAGTCTAATAAAAAAAAGTACTAAAGCGTAAATCTCGTGAAACGGAAAGTGTGAGTAATATAATTCAGTCCTTCTACAAAGACTACCTAATAATTAACTATAAACAACTTTTCTGGCTTTCTGAGAAGCAAATTTGATAATAATTTCGGTGAAATCAATTTTTTCAGAGATTTCGGATTCAATAGAGATGATGGCCAAATCTGAAAGCCTTTCTTGTGTCATATTATTCCTCTAGTAATTTTTAATAATTTTTAATTTACTGAAACTTCTTTCACCTGAAGCCACAGAAACAGGTAAGGTTTAAAAAATTCTTATTGCTAGAGCAAAATTTGGAAAACAGGGAATGAGATCATTTTTGACTATAATTTCTAATATCTCAATTGGCTGTTTTTTACCTGGAAAAATATCTTTGAATGAAGTTATTTCATTAAAGAGCTGCATACCGTCTATATCTTTCACAATACTTCCTTCCTCCTGTACCTGTAACTTAATATCTAAGTCCATGCAGGCTCTCATGAAAACATCATTAAAAATGTTGTGAAACCCATACGGAAAGCAGAATATTGAATGGCACTCAGATAATAAGATAAATCTTTCATTTACCGAAGAGATCACGTGATTAAGAATTGCAAAATAGAAAACAGTCTTGAATCACTGGAAGGGATTTAAAACTGGTTCATCAATGCCCTCGTAATCAAATAAACAGACCTTTTTCCTAAGCTTCGAGATGAGAAATTCGGGATCAATACCTAAATCTCTAGCACGTGTTGCTGAATCGACAAATATTTTAAAATTATCGTCATATCTTTGGGAAACTAAATATTTTTTTAAGATTATTTAGGCCTTCAATGCATTCCGCGATGTTAAATTAAGGATTTTGAAGCATTTTACTCAATACATCAATTCTTGATAATAAATCATGCCAAATTAAAATTGAACATACAAATTTAAATGTTTCAAGACTTTTAATTATTGATTCAGCTCCCATTTTTGTTTTCGTGTCTCTGGTGGTATCTTCAATTAAGGCATTTAATGCGGTAATAATGTTTTTTAGGTCTTGTTTTAGAGGTCTAATAGCATTGATACGACTTTCCCACCTTGTTTCACTTAGCGGTTTTAAAGTTAGACTTTTCACGTGTTTTTTCAGTAAATCCCGTCGATATGGGGACGCAGAAAAAGTAATTATATACCTCTTGTAGCATACAAAAAAAAAAAATCTCACCACTGGAGCTGGCAGCGTCATTAACGACGAGATGAACGGCCTTATTCGCAAGTTCGAGTTAACTCGAGGATCAACGATAATCCCCGAGTTATCGAAAAAACCGTATTCACAATCCTGATCCGTGGTTTAAACTGCCGTTTCGGTGTTACATTTTGATCCTCTGAAATCGGCGAGTTAACCTGCGAGTTACATTTAACGCATGCGCAGTACTATCTTTTTGCGAAGAAACAAAATGGATGACACATTTTATTCTATGCTCAATTACAGTATTTTTGCTATGACTAGACTGAATCTGTCATTACAGAGCACCTTCTTCATAGCAGCTCATCTCCTCATCATAATATAGCAAAAATGGAAAATTTTAAAACATAATTTTATTGAAATTCAAAAGAAAAGTGAAAATAAAGGTAGCTGCGAAAACGTGTTTGGTGAAAAGATAGATGGCGGCACCTCCGTCGGGTAAGAGTGAAAGGTAGAATATGACCATGGCAGATGCAAATTCGTCGCAGAATAAAAATTATTCTGTTGATTTATTACGAATGAAAGAAAATTGACAATGTAAGTTACTTTTCATACCACCAACACACACCCATACCGACAAGTACAAAGATAATCGAATTACATTCATTTGTCAAGACATTGTGTACAATTCTTTCTTGCCAAATTTAGGTTTCCATAAAAATTAAATACCTTTACATTTCTTTTCCCAAACCCAAATTAAAATGCCGCATGCGTTCTATTTAATCACAATTTGGAATCAATTCTACGGCGAAGTGCGTGCTTGATCGAAGGTGCTTGATCAGTATGAATGCAGATTCGGGCGTCGTAACCAATATTAACAATATCACGTGATCGTGAGGAGACTGTAGTATCCAATTACAGCGAGCGTCTCATTTTAATCCCTGGATCACTTCACACACTGTTTGAGAATACCGTTCTTGATAATCCTCGAGTTAACTCTTACCCGCGGATCAACTGATCCTCGAGTTAACTCGAGACTTGTGAATATGGCCGTTAATGTAAGAGCCGCACACGGCACGTATAATGCTCTAGGATTGATATTGAGAATCCGTTTCTGAAGCCCCATTTTTTTCCCCTTCATGTTCGATTCATTGTCGTATCCCTGACCCCGTATATCTTTAACTTCGAGCTGCAGACTAAGTAGTAGCTTCTCTAATAGAAAATTGCACACACCTTCTCCAGTGTGGTATTCGTTACTGGAAAAAATCCTAGAAAAAATTTTAAAATATCTACCTTACCATCAGTAGTGTTCACACATCTAATTACAAACGTTATTTGTTCTATATGGCTAATATCTGGTGTAGAGTCGAGAATTATGATGTAAATTTTGGCTTTTTTGACAATGCGTGTTATCTCATTACGAATAGATTCGGCTAAAATATTAATTATTTAATTTTGTAAATGCTGCCCTAAGTAGTGTGGACCATTGATCTGCCATTCGCGTGCCGACCTTGGTATACATAAATAAGCCGCCGCACAGTGGAACAAAACATTCTTAGGCGTCTCAAAATATGCCCCTTGGTTATTTTATTAAATAGACATTTAAAATTTGGTATCCTTTTCAATGCCGTATTGCTGGCTCTACCACGAATTTTGCAATCAAATGAAGAATGTGTGTAAAGAGTAGACATTAATGGACAATGGACCAACACATCGTGCACTAACATTCTATTTTTCTGAAACTATGCTATGCTATCGGGAAATCGGGACTTATTTTGATTTTTAAATAACTATTTAAAATTCGGCATATTTATTCGACTTATTATAAGTTTTAAAAATTTTTGCTTGATTGATAGAACGATATGCGGCCTGCGGCCGCCCTTTGTTTTGGCCGCCCGCGTGCGGTGCACGCGCTGCACACCGGCTAGGATCATCCCTGTTCAAAATGTTCCATGCGCATTATTTTTTTAATTTGGAATCTTGAAACGTCTTCAGAATGTTTCTTATATTTATTAGAATTGAAATTTGCATGTTTGGAATATTTTAATCCACTAATATTTTTAATATGATAAATATTAATTTTAAACAAGTGTATTTTTCAAAAAAATTTCACGAAAACCTAAATTAGTTATGTTTTTATAAAGAAAGAATAATATCAACAATTTTAAACATGCAAAACTTTAAATAGCTGTATAATGCGCTGTGAAAATGCAAACAATTTAAAATTACGAACATTTTTTTTTGCGCATGGAACATTTTTAATATGTTACTTAAACTAACAGTAATTTTTTAATAATTAAAAAAGTTTTTTAAATTTTCAAACCCAATTTAATATTTTATGTAAGAATAATACTAGAAACACATAGTAAAAATTTTAGTTTTTAGCTAAAATTTAAATTTTAGTTTGCAATTTTTGCCTCGCGGCAAATATTAAAATTCAATCTAGAACATTTTAAAATGAATTTAATATTTTTTTCACCTTTCTTTCTTCCTCCGGAATGTGCCGTCACCCGAACCTCAAATGAAGAAGCACCAAAATTTAGACTTTTCTCCCTCACGTCACTATTAACGTCAGCCTTTGGAACCATGCCAAGTTTTTTCACCTTCCGTCTCGAATGGTCGCAAACAGATTCGAATGACCTTCGTTTGATTAGAGATTAATTCATTTTGATTTCCTGAGAAACTGATTCGAGTGAAGCAAAAGAAATTATTAAAGTTATTACTGGCGTTCTTCAGTGCTTTTTTCTATCTCAGCGATCGTTAAGGATAGTATAAAAATTTTAATGGATTTGAAATCTGCGGAAAATTTTACACCAAATAAGATACCCTATACGTTTGATTTTCTTTTAATAAATAATTTTTCAATTAAATATCTATATTTTTTGTTTTGCGAAGCAAACCAACACCATGGGCAACTCCTCCTTATCCAATAGGCTACAAATTCCCATTTGGTTTGCGAAGCAAACCAATAATCCTACAAAAGCAACTGGCACGGGCAACGCCGGGCTAGTGTACAATACTTTCCCACGCTTCCCACACTTGAATGAATGCTTTATTGTTCGTAACACACATATAAAATTATGCATGAACATTGTTAAAACTTTCAAATAGATGTCAACTTGTTTTTTACTTTACTGTTTGACAGAATTCCTTTCTCAACACTCAACAGATTACTTAGTCCATAGACACCTCGGATTATTTGCCAGTGTCCAGTGCCAAACATTTTTTCAAAAGCTGATCAGTACTGGGAGTAGCCATTAGTGCTGAAATCATCATGAGTACAGAAAGTTTAAAGTATTTGACAAGTTCTGTGATTTTCCTAGGGGTGTATTTACTTAGTTATAAAAATGTAAGATTGGTTGTGAGATTTAAATCAATGATTTTTTAAAAATTATCATTTGATTAAAATCACGATTTTAATCGTTGATTAAAATCTTGACACCCTGATTTGTATCTGTTACAATTTACTGGTGACGAAAATGACATACACCACTGTATTTACAAAGCCAATGACTTACACAATTGTCTATGACTTACACCAGAGTATTTGTCAGCAAAATGAATATGAAGTAAACTTGAGAACCTAGAAAAAAGTAATTGTTTTTACAAATGGACAAAATTCAAAGCCTGAATAAATAGTCATTTATTACTTTCTTCTGGCTCTGGATCCAGTTTCAAGTGGACCAAGATCGTCAGGTCGCACCTCACATTCAAGAGTTGTTCGAAGAGAAAGGAAAAATCATGTTTCACTGGTGGAATGTGTTTCAGAAGGTTCATCATGTCTTTCGCTTCTGTAACTGGTCTTCCTCGAGGATACAGAGCATCTTGATGAACGTTCGCTAGAGATGATGGTCTACCATCCATTGCTTGTAGATTAAACACAGAAAGTGGCATGTCATCATTCAGTGTTACTTTATACAGAAGAGTGTAAGGATGATCTTTCAAAATCCTAATCCATGGGATCTTCAACCAGTTAACGGAGTATTGTTCACGGTGTTTTTTTCTACGTGTGACACAGTAGTAGCGTTCTAAGTTAGCAACAGATTTGAAGTCGTCACACAACTCATTTTGGTCAACATGAATCTATTTTTTCTCCTGCCAATCAGAATAATACTGTGCCAGTCATCAGGAGTATAAATCAGTCTATTCTTTGCGTAGAATTCAATCAAAATTCTGTGTCATTTGGAAGGTAATAGTGGCCACTTACCATAAACTTATGATCAATGATTTCCAAACAGTTGTCATTGATCTGATTGAACTTCATCAAGTAAACAATGGTAACTTCAGGTTACGATTTTGACCTGTACACGATAGTGTACATGTTTGGTGATAGAGCCCTTGATTCAAGATGTTTGATAATGCAGGAACCAACCTCTTGTGACCCACAAAAAGCAATGGTCTCATCCTAGCAATACATAATCCCAGCACCTGTTCCAAGTTCATGGCATCCCTAATTGTAAGAGTACATGTTCCGCTTGTAGTATGCAACAGAATATAGTCAATACTGGGAAAGGAAGAGCTTTTAATAGGTCAAACGTCACAGCATAGACATAATCATCTTCACGCGCCTTCACTGCTTCCTCATTTCTCGCTTATCGCGCTTTTTTTTTTTTGCTTTTCTAAAATGGATTTATTTTTCCATATTTAGTTGTCGAACTATCTCCTCATTTTCACATGCTTGAATTTTTATGTCATAGGCCTCACATTAAGGGAAGAATCCCTATTCATCTACCAAGAGGGATGGGAGTGGCCTGTTTCCGCTTGTTAACCGGACATGACTATCTCCAACAACACCTACATAGGATTGGAGTGGCTACCTACCCGATCTGTCCGCTTTGTTGCGATGGTCTTATGAACAGACAATACCTTGCGGAGTGCTCTAATTTACAGGACATTGACACCAGGGATACTTCTCCCCAAGGACTTTATTCGCTATATTGGACGGTAAGACAGCGTATGGCCGAAAGGCCTTGAGCTGGGCGTAGGATAAAAAACCATTTACTACAGGTATCTTTCAGTGGACTATGGAAATGAAAGTTGAACTCATCAACTCGGCAATAGACATTCAGAAACTGAATCAATACTTTTTCCGTGAACTTTCTTTATACAAGTCGTACATTGCACGCACATTCATTTCGGTTGGTAGAAATTTTCTGTTGGGATTCTCAGTTCTGGTATAGTAAGACTGATCATAGACATGATCTAATATGGTTATGCACCTCTTTCATTACCACGTCCGGTGTCTTATGTTTTGTAACATGGTGCCCTCGGACCATTAGATCCGTCTAGTGGATTTAGAATAATTTCTTCAGAATCCATTGTGTGTGTTTTGTATGAAATCCTACGTAGAAATGCGAAATCAGTCGGCACTCTGGAAGCGTTTACAAACACAGTGGTGTAAGTCTGACTTAAACCACTTTGATGATAAACAAAATGGATGTTTCCTTTAACACTAGAACTTCCACTGCCATTTGTTGGCAGTTGAATGAAGCTCTGACTTATTCATGTTGTTTGTTAACAGATTGACTTATCTAGATCTGGTTTTTTTTTTGTTGCCTCTCTCTGTGTGTGTGTGTGTGTGTGTGTGTGTGTGTGTGTGTGTGTGTGTGTGAATCATATTTTTTGAAAAAGCGACTCGCACCACTGGTAACTTTAACCCGTCCTTTTGATGATGCAGAATCTGTTTAAGGCAGGTATGGGCAACCTTTGGAAAGTTGCGGGCTAAACTTTAGGATATTAATGAAGTCGCGGGCCGTAGATAATAGAATGTTGTGAAAAAGTAATAATGATAAGGTTTATTTTATATATTTATAAAGTAGAATGGTAAAATATGAACAGAATAATATCATATTGATTAAGTATTTATTTACAATCACCAGAAATTAATGAGAAGTTTGAGCTTGAAATTGAGAAACAAGGTAATCAATGTTGGGATAAATCCCACTAATACTCAAGCGCAGAGTGTTTTCCAAATTTTCATCTGTAAACCTGGTTCGATATTTCGATTTTTTAGTTTTCAGCATGGAAAAGAACTGTTCACATTTATAAGTGCTTCCAAATGCACAAATCATTTTTCTTGCAAATGCTCTCGGCTGTGCGTACCTTTCTTCAGCAAGGTATGTTCTTTAGAAATCCCTTAGCTCCACGTCTTCAAATATTGACTTCAAATGTATGTCTTCCTGAAACTCGATCAACTCCATTTGCAGGTGTGTGGGAGCCTTCTCTACGTCACTTTCCATCGGAGTAGCAAAAAGATTAAAGCAACTAACCATGTTTTTAAAGTCGGAAAATCTATTTAAAAAATTGCTCCGACAGTGATTTTAGTTCTTCAGCATATTGAGTGAATCAATATTTTCGTGACTGGATAGTGTGGAAAAAGGATAGCAGCTTCCAGATCGCATTTGTTTTTCCCACAAGCGAATTTTATTTTGGAACGCTTTCAGATGGCTGTACAATTCGTTTACCAACTGACCTTGTTTTTGAACTTCAAATTAAACTCGTTTAAGCGACCCGACTAGACGTCAACTAGAAATGCTAAATCACAACCATTTCTGATCACTGACTTCTGGCAATCATTTTTCCTTAATTTCCATAAAATCTGCTATTTCCTGTCTAAGATCGTAATATCTTTTTAGCATTTTGCCTTTACTTAACCACCTTACTTCGCAAAAATATGTCATATCACCATGTTCTGAAGAAAGGTCAACCAAAAATGCTTTGAACTGGCGATGATTAAGCGCGCGAAATCGAATAATATTGATTGTCTTTATTACCACATCCATAACGTTCTGCAATCGGATGGACTTGGAACACAAGTTTTGTTGGTGGATAATGCAATGTAGGATTATTAAATCGTCTTTTTGAGCATTCAAGTCGATTGCTTTTTCTTTCAAAATTCCGATGAAACCTTTTCGTGAACCGACCATAGAAGGTGCACCATCGATGGAAACCCCTATTAATTTGCACCAGTGTAAACCATACGGTTCAATAGCACTTTTAACCTCTTCAAAAATATCTTCTCCGGTAGTGGTCCCTTTAAAGGCCAGAAATCCGAATATTGTTGATTTGTATCAGTGTTTTTTGAACAATCACATCCACTAGTAAGGAATGGAATCAAGAAGTGCAAGGCCGTTTCTCGGATACAATCAATAACGAAATTTATAATTATTATTCCCGATTATCCGTAGAATTGATTGGCGTGATGTGTCGCCAATAACTTGTTTGGCGACTTTGAAACCTCGTTTTGATTTAATTTCTTCAAGAAAACAGGCTCAATCCATCTCATATATCCAATACTAATTTTATTAGTAATAATAACAATCATATAAGGTAGTATTGGAAATACCTACTGTTACATTTTTATATTAAGGTGTGCCGCAAATAATTCAAGGCATTTTTGTGTGCCGTCACTAAAAAAGGTTGAGAAACACTGACCTACGTAGTTCAGGCTTTTGTTCTCCCTCTCACTCTCTTGCTGGCGAGAATACTTACTTTTTTTCGAGCGCTATTTTGAAATGTTCCGCGGGCCGGATCAAAAGCCGGGGCGGGCCACATGCGGACCTAAGGGTTGCCCATATATGGTTTAAGGCATCAAAGCACGGAGTTTTCATTGAAAATTTTATTGTTTACGTAATATTTCATATGAAGATGGGCCCCTTATAGAGGGTTTTTGCATTTGAATTTGTAGAGGATGTTATTCCCTATTGGAATATCTTTGAATTTGTTCTATCAACAGAGCTCGAAATAAAAGCGTGGTTCGTTTTTCTGCAACTATACCTACTAACAAAGCGTCGAATGATTTTTACGTTTTGTGGGGAATTACGTACGCCAGTTACTTTTTCGTGACAATAGCCAATATACCGATTTTTGTACATTGATTGCAAGATAGCTTACGTAGTCATGGCTGATTGAAACTATTGTGTTTATTTCAACGATAAGTAACATTTACGTAACAAAAGATTCAGTAAGTAATGTCACAAAGACTGCAGATTTGAATGTGTATTGATTGAACTGAGCACAATATTTTGTCCTTTATTTTCTACCGCAGTGTTTGTTAAGGCTCAATTAGAGTTTGAGGGAATTGTATTCGTGCGTTTTGTTGAGAGAGAGAGGGAGAGATGGCGACCTTATCTTTTGTCCCCCTGACATGAGTTTTGCTATGCATTTAAATGCTACACTTCGCATTCAAGAGCAATCCCTGAAATCGACTATTCCTAGGCTACAAGCAGTGGAGCACGCGAATACGTGGTGAAATTTGAAATTTGATGTGCCTCAAACAAAAGGACGATGTGTCCTGTCATGCGTGCCGAATGTTTTAGAATTGGATTGCGACGTCTTGGATCTGCTTCTTGCTATGCATTTATGTGCTGTAGATCTATTCTAGGAAAGAGAGTTATTTCTGACATCTTATGACCAGGGCTTTCAATTGTTTTGCTTGGTGGAGGCAATTAAAATGATTGCTTTGGTAGATAAAAGTATGGAACACGTGTTGGTACTGTATTTGAAACTACAAGCTTTGCTTGGTTGCTGTTCTATTATGCATTTATGCGCTTTGGACCGACTCTAGGAAATGGAAATAATTTTTTCTCGCATATTATGATTGTTTTGTCTGATGAAGGAAATTAAAGTTATTGTTTTGATAGATTAAAAAAAGTATGAAATACATGTTGGTGCAGCGGCTGTATTAGAAATAATTGCTTGACTATTCTGTTGTTTATTTATGCGGTTTGATTAATCAAACTATGGAACACTTATTGATGCTGTGGCTATATTTGAAACTAATCATTGCTTGGCTGTTCTGTTATGCCTTTATACGTTTTGGGCCTATTCTAGGAAACAAATAATAATTTCTGATTTCTGGCATCTTATCGACAGGGCTTTCAACTGTTTTGTTCGATAAAGGAAATTGAAATCATCGCTTTCATATATCCAAGTATTGAACACATGGTGTTGCGGCCGTATTTGCCACTATAACCCCATTGCATGTCTATTCTGTTTTCCCATCTGAAGTATATACAATAATATAAGGACGAAAAATGAACGATATATAGATATAAAATTTGGGATGGGATGCCTTGGTATATTCCAAGGAAAGAAGTAGTGGAAACTTTCCAAAAAATTCTATTCCAAGGAAAAGAGTAATGGAAACTCTTTCCAAAAAATTACATTCCAAGGAAAAGAGCAACGGAAACTCTTTCCAAATAATTATATTCCTAGGAAAAGCAATAGAAAACTTTCTCCGAACAATATTCAAGTATGAGGACGGACCAAAAGAATTTTTCTAAAAATTTACAGATTCAACCAATAGACGTCGTTACTTAGTAGTGTGAATTGTAGGGAAAGCAATACTACACTTCTAGAAAACTTGTCAGATGGTTAAAACTAGGTCCGTGAGACCCAAACCTAGTTCTCTCGAAAGTTTCTTCTTTTGTACCCTCTAATCGGTAAATGACCTCTAGGTACACTATGGACAAAAGTATTTGGATACTGCAGAAATTTGGAGGATGATCCATCTTAGCGTGGTGTTGTTTACCTGGTTAGGACTCGGCTCATTGCTTTATGTACCTGGTACCATGAACGCTGACGTGTACCTTGATGTTCTGGATAATTCGGCCTTGCCTACACTGGCAATACTACGGCGATGATGGTTGTTTCTTCCAACAAGATGGAGCTCCATGTCATACTGCAAAACGTGTGTTGGAGTGATTTCCTGAAAATGAGGTGAATTTGCTTGATTGGCCTATTTAAATCCCCGATCTCAATCCGATCGAGCAATTGTAAGACAGATTGGAACGACAAGTATGACACCGCCACGTACGTCCGTCTTCACAACAATCTCTTCTCACAGCCTTGCAAGAGGCATAGCTAGCTATTCCTGCCATACTTACAGAGAACTTGTGGGAAAATATGCCTCAACGTGTTGCAGCTGTAATACAAGCAAGAGGAGAAGCTATCCGTTACTAAATAAAATAATATAGCACTTTTTCTGAAAAACATGCAGTGTCCAAATCCTTTTGTCCATATAGTATATATGCATTCCATATAATGAGCTGTCATTTCATATAGGACATTGTATGGAAAGAATCGATTCGCTCGAGATCTGGAGTGTGCAAATAAACTTTTTAATGCTCATCAAATCATCTCACTCTTACTATTTTTGCCATCAAGACGTCTTCATTACTCGTCTTCGCATTACCATACGAGTCGCGTATCGACGTTTAGGAATGGATGCAAGCGCTGCATCGTGCCATTATAGTCCCAACAACCTTTTGCCATACGTCATATTTTAACCTTGCCTCCCAGGATTGTCGTGAGGAGGTATCTCGCCACTAACAAAACTGACCAGATCTTGATGGACGAGATATCTCATTAGCAAACGAGACCAAATATTGACGAACGAGGTGTCTCGTCATTTAAACAAGTGACCAACTCTGTTATGGATGTTATCCAATAGCAATCACCGTGGGATAGCGAGCAGTGGTCACACCTGACCCCACGAAAAGAGCTCTCACGGGCAACGCCGTGTTGGCCACGCAGTGGCTAGTGTAATAATATAATAAAGCTAGTTTCCCCTCAAGAATCGGGGGCTCTCTTCCACTAGAAAACCGAATCCTCAAGAATCAATCTCCTTTCGATCTTTGAATCAATCTCCTTCCTATCTTTGAATTAATCGCAAATCGATCTCCCTTCGTTTCTTGAACCTATCCCAGACATGGTCCTTTAAATATGGTTATTCACATAAAAAGTAACTTTTAAGAAACAAAACTCCTTACAAAGAAAATTGAATTAGAAATGTTCTTTTTGTCGTTTGTATTTCATATTTTACTTTTTCTTGTATGGACTGACCACCACAATTTTTGTTGGTGCCTCATTACAACCATTGCAATCATGTTAGGTTTTTAAACTGATTTTTTTCACAGTATATTATTGTTTGGTACTTTTCTAAGTTTCTAATCTGACCTCAATTGCGTGCTCCACTGCTTCTAATTATTTTTATATTCCATATATTTGCTTTGATATAAAGCAATGGATTTAATTCAAAGAAACACTGTACGACTATTTTTTTTTTTAATAATTTATCATGAAAGTCAAATCTATCGAATTTTATTTATGAAATTTGGTTTTTACAAATTGCAATGAGTCAGCTACTCTAAACTTAAAGATAGCTTCACACCAAAACAGAATGAGTGTGTCTGAATCCAGTAGAAACTGACTGACGTATATTCGAGTTTATTGAAGCGGAACGCTACGGATTCAAACAATATGAAAGCTTTTTCGACGAACAAGCCACTGTCGCATCAACCACGAAAACTTCCACAGTGTACCATTCCGTTTGCCACAATAACTTCCCTAGACACGGTCTACCACAATAACTTCACTAGACAAGGTCTACCACAATAACTTCCCTAGACACGGTCTACCACAATAACTTCCATAGACACAGTCTGCCACTCCGTCTACCCGAGGTCGTGCGCTTGCTTCTTTTGCGCACGGCCTCGGTCTACCACGAGAACTTCCATAGAGTAGCAACTAGAGTCTGCAACTTTCTGTTACCGGAAATTCGGATCTATCCCATTCTCCATAGGGGATATGCCCTAAGAAATGCATTCAAGTTTGTCACTGGTGCCTCTTTTGACAACGTAACAGTTTTTGAAAATGTATTAGTTAAGATATTTACTTGTCGCCGAGAAGATGAACGGATATACTCCCTCTTTCCAATGCCAACATTGGCGCGAAGCAAAATTATGTCATGATAATCACTCCTACTCAAAATGAACGAGCCCTGTTTCTCTATGGTGACCGCCGGCACTAAGACTTGGTTCTCATGGCAGACAAACGTATTTTGTTTTGAAGCTCGCTAAGAAGCTATACGTCGACCCGTGTGTTTATTGGATTCAGATTAACGCGGATTTTGATGGTGTGAATGAAATCTAAAAAGTAAGTGAACATTAGTCCTCATCGCACGGATCGGATTAATTTTGTGTATTGCGCACACTACGTTTGGAGAATCGGCATTTTCCATGCGGGCCACGTCTCAATTCTTAGTGTAATTTCTCATGTGAATTTATGGTTGTGATAGAAATTTTACTGTGCTCAAACGCTGTTATGGAAATTGAGAAGTAGTTGTCAGTTGCTTGATAGCAGCAGCAGAAGAGGAGGTAGTTAATTAATGTCTCACTGGAGCAATACAGTTCTCGTGATAAAAAAAAAAAACCTTGCGCCATCAAACTCCAACTATCTTCCTCACATTCCATATCACCGTTTGAGCACTATAAAATTTGTTACCACAGCCGATGTTCACCTAAGAAAGGTGCACAATGAACTCTTGAAGACTGCTCACTTTCGGAAATGCTTATGCTCCTAATTCAGTTCACCAAGTATAGTAAACTAAAGCTGTACACTAAATTTATCTGATTCGTGGCTTTCGAGCGATGCAGACTAGTGTGCGCTTAAGTAAGCTTTAATGGTTAAGTGGATAGATAAATTTAGTAAAGTCTTTCTTTATTTTCAGGAACCAGTATGAGATCGAAAAGGCTTCATCTGTTCCAACGCCGTCCTTTCTTTTTTGTGAGTTTTGTCTTCTGTAGTGTGCTAGTCGTCTTCTATTATCGATTTCAATTCGATGACAAGTTGTCGCCTTTTCTAGCGGACGATGTGGTCACAAGCTTTTTGATTGATACGCCTGGTTGCCAAATTCCTGCTTGGGATCCGTGGGACGCTTCTGTCAAACCACTCTTCAAGGAAGTCAAGCCATACAAGTGCTCTGGAAGACCATCCTTTCTGAGGATATTGCCAAATGCCGTGGTAACAGTGGAAGATGCTCTGCTTCAGTATTATTACGAAGTTGAGCCTCGAAACATATCATGTGTATATCAGGAGATTCGCCGTAACACGACACCGATGGATGAGGATGTCGACAAGCGTGTTTCTTTCGGCGAACCAGAAGCTCTCGTGTTTGACAAACCTTTGGAGGTGGACTTTTTGAAGACTGATTGCAAGTTCGTCCACAGATCGGACTCGTTCGAAGAATTCCTCCCTCTCGTTCCCTTGAAGAAACAAGTGGAAAACCGCTGTGTCCGTAAAAATGCAAATATAAAGGCACAGCGGCCGTTAAACGTTATATTTTTAGGATTGGATTCCATTTCTCATCTGAATTTCTTGCGGCATTTTCCGAAGTGTGAAAAGTTTTTGTCGAGCCACCTTCACCCAATAACCTTGGAAGGGTATACCAAAGTTGGCGACAATACTTTTCCGAATATTGTGCCTTTATTGACGGGGCATTTTTACAAGTACTATTACGACGAGGTTCATAACACCAGTATGTTCTTCGACGACGTGGAGTTTTCTTGGAAGACCTACGCTGAGCTTGGGTACAGGACTCTCCTCGCTGAAGACGCCCCAGAGATCGCGACCTTCAACTACTTCCGAAACGGCTTCAAGAAGGAGCCAACTGATTATTACTACCGCCCGCTAGCTCTAGCCGTGGAAAATTCGGAACTGAAGAAGAAAAGCAAAGGACAGTGTTTCGGGAATAAAATGGAGATGGAAGTCATCTATGATTACTTGAAAAGTTTCACGGATACCATGGGGCAGAATCGGCCATTTTTCGCATTCTTGTTCCTGGCGAGGTTGACTCACGACGTCTTCAATTTCGCCGGTTTTGCAGACGAACCCACGTACCAGCTTCTGAAATACTTGGACGACAGCAAAGTTTTGGACAACTCCTTGCTAGTGTTTTTCAGTGACCATGGGATCCGATACGGACCAATACGCAAGACTCGGATCGGTCAGTACGAAGAGCGAATGCCATTCATGCACTTAGTATTTCCCAAGTGGTTCTTAGACGAACGCAAATCAATTCGTAAAAACTTGAATGTTAACAGCAAACGCTTGACTACGCCGTTCGATATCCACGCAACGATTCTTCATTTAGCCAGTTTGACAGCGGGTGCCTCCGACTTCAACTTGAAGTTGAAACCCGGGATCAGTTTGTTTCGTGAAGTACCAGCCAACCGAACATGCTCTGAGGCTGGAATTACACCACATTGGTGTACGTGCCAAGTGTCCAAACCCATATCGAAAGACCTGCCGATTGTGCAAGAAGTCGCCAAAGCTGTGATACGTGCGTTGAATGAGAGGACTAGTGTCTACAGGAGCATGTGCTCCGTTTTGACTCTTGACCAAATTCTCGATGCGAGAATCACCGATGGTTCGAGTGTTCCTAATACGAATTTGACCAGCGATGAAGTGACGTTCGAAAACTACCTTATTGTCGTATCCGCATCTCCTAGTGATGCCATTTTTGAAGCTACAGTGCGTTGTGGAATTTCTTCACAATGCGAGGTCGTTGACGATATTAGTAGAATTAATGAGTATGGCAAGCAATCTCACTGCATTTCAGATACTGTGGTCAAGAAATTTTGTTTTTGCCTCTGAAAGCAAATTGGTAAATTTTTTTCAAGGATTTTAAATGGAAGTGCGGAGTAAGGATAGATGTGCCATTAATGTAACTCCATTTATCTCGAATTGTGAAATTTTGCTTGGATTCAGTTCTATAGAGTAACTCTCTAAAATCCTTTCAGTCATTTTGAAGCCCAAAGTAACAAAATCCCTTCACTCCTTATTTTTAAGGCACTGAGCAAGAACCACCCAACAGCAAAAATGGGGAGTTACTTCAGCTATTTATATACTAGTAATGCCTAAAAAAATCAACCCCCGAAGTCCTTTCATAAAGTTAAAAAAAAAAAAAAAGTATTTTTATACCAAAACTGATACTTGTTCAAGATTAATTGTCATCAAAAATCAAGGGTATGCTAATTTATAAGTTAGTTTTAAATTGATGTTTCTAAAACTGGGTCAAAGATTGTAGTCGCAAAAGTATTCTCTCAGAAGTCTCACGGTGATCCGTGAGGGCACAGGATCTGTCGTGATCCATGTTAAATCTTGCCACCATGTAAAGTAGCCCTTGAAAACTCAAACTGCAAAAATGACGATTTACTTAGGCTGTTTAATATCCTAGCCAATCAGTTAAAATTAAAAAGTTGCACGAAATGGTTAACGTGCTGCCATCTTTGGAGTAACTTTTAAACTAAAAAAGTTACTGAATTTTACTAACATGTCATTGAGTTTCATTTTCATCCTTTTATTCTGGTCAGTTGCTTATGACGAGATGCCTCTTAGAGAAAACCACCAGGAGGGTTAAATCGTATTTTTTCATTGTGATTTCAACTTAATGTCAGACCTCTCGTTTTAATCAAATTTTTTGGAAAGGTCGTTCTTGCTCTCTCGGTGCCTTGTTTTTCATAAAATAATTGACTCAGGGTTTGAAATTAGCAGTCGTTAGTCTTTAGCACCAATCAATTTCGTTTTTACGATCAGAGACATAATCGCCATTCCTGACTCTTAAATTCCTAGTTAAAAATTTAAAAAACTGCTCCTTATATTAAAAAGAAGAAAAAAAAAACCGCTAAGCAGTCTGCATTATATTTTCAAAATTATAAATTAAGCAAACTTCAAATTTGGACAGGCAAGCTAGAATTTGTTTTTCTGAATAAAAAGGCTCTAAAAACTCAATTAGCCTAGTCACACTGGAGCAGCATGTGATATGACATGCTCATACGTACTCTGCTGTTGTACAGAAAATATGTTGGTACGCATGCGCATTACAGCCAATTTAATAACGTTGGACTAATGTGTAGCTTGACGAGACTCCTGATAGTAAGTAATTTTTCTCTCAGAAATTATTTAAGGTCCAAATGTTTGTACCAGTTTTGAGTGCTGCAATTTGAAAACATAATCCGTATGTAAATTTTAAAGTTTCACTAAAAAGAAAACTCATAACTGTCTAAGATAAATGCCATTAAAAAGGATTTGAAGTCCAGGCTCTAGAAATTTCACCGTTTATATATATATCTAAATAAACAAAACAAATTTGAAATTGCATCCCAGTATAACATTCAGCTGCTGAGGAAAAATAATTTTGAGGTGCTTTTGACCACTGACCTTTTGCTTCTAATTTCGCACCCTGAATTCAAATCAAAACCTTGTTTTGATTTTTTTTAAATAGCTATGTAATCAATAAGCGATATTTATTGAAACCCATAAAATTTTCATTCTAAATCATTCAGTAATGCTTAAAGTTCCTATGGTTAAATGAATTCAAAATTTGAATTGTATTGAACTCCCTGATCCACCAGTTTGTGTTCATTTCATTCAGTTGTTTAGTTAATAAATGTAGTGTGTAACGCCAAATGTGCAAATGCAGGTATGTGTTTAGTTTTGTGACACCAATGTATGGACACTTCGTAAGATATGTAGTTCCGGGTATGAAAACTTTACGTGTGGAGACAAAACTGGAACGTGAATATACATGGTATAGACTATATATCTCGTCCATCAAGATCTGACCAGTTTTCCTTGTGACGAGATAACTCGTCATCAAGATCAGGTCAGTTGCTTATGACGAGATGCCTCTTCGAGACAACCACCAGGAGGATTAAGTCGGTTTTTTATTTAATTGTGATTTTCTGTGGGAGTATGTGTTCATGTGATATATGAAGAGCTTAGACGGTGGAAAAATCAGTACCATTAAATTGTCCGTCTAAACCTCGCTTCCAATTTCAAGTTGGGTTATATTTAAGTTCACAATCTATAATTATAATTGCCTTAAAAAACTAAGAGATGGAATTGTTATAGGGATCAAAGATGCATAACTTTTTAATGCTACACGAAATGTAATTTGCATTGTATGGCTCCCATTTGGCTTTAAAGTCTTATTATTTGCTAAAAGTTCTTAAAAACATTTAAAGCCTTGTTTTTACGAGAACGGTACATACTTTATTTCACCTGCATTTTAAAACCAATGTCAATGACGCTCGCTCAAGGTCAGTCGTTATCAGAAATAGTTGACTTAAGGATTTTTAGCAAACCTATAAATATTAAGTCAGCTAGTTTTGATAACGATTGACCTGGGGTGAGGGTCATTGACCTTTGTTTTTGAATGCAGGTGAAATAAAATATGCAATGTTTTCGTACGATTTAAGGATTTGTAATTTTTTTATGGCTATCAACAAATAATAAGGCTTAGCAAACCTATGAATATTGCTTGCTGAAAATTCGTAAAAGATTTTTAATAGCCTTAGTTTTTACGAAAATACAATTATTTCACCTGCATCCTATAACCAAAGTCAATGACGCTCTTCAAAAGTTTATCAAAAATCGCTGGCATAATACTTATAAGTTAGCTAAAAGTAGTTTTTGGGCCTATGAGACCCTAACACCACTCTTGAAAGTTTCTTTACATGTGCACTCACGGGCTAATCTATTGCGATCAATTTCAAATGTAGCCTTAAAAAGTGAAATATATATAGCCTAAAAACGTCCCAATATTTATTTTGCTTGAAGAGTGAGGAATTCTACATTAGAGAACAGCTTTTGAAATAGCACTTGAATTTGTACTGTATGGGCTAGGATTTTGATGACTAAAAATTGTTGGAAAATGATAATCCAATAAACTACAAAAAATTTGCCTTAAATAATTGCATTTTTGGTAAAACTTTTAAAAATAAGGTGCATGTAACAAATATCTAAATACCCCTTAGCCTGGCAACACGAGAGCAGCAAAACATACGACATTAGCACGTGCGCTCCCTTTCTGTACAGAAAACATGTCGGTGTCCATGCGTATTTTGAAAAGTTCCCTTTAAATGCAGAAACCACAAAAGCCCACCTTAAATAAACCGTTACTTTGTTTAGTCTCGTATATGCGACTTAAAAGCAACCAAAAAAAGTGCCTTGAAATGACCAAAAAACCTGAAAATGGCGTTTTGCGTAAAAATCATAAATTAATGCACGAAAATGCCCTAATGAAAGCACTTGACTGTTTTTCAAACGCATTTTCTATGCGCTCGAATAACGTCTTGCCAAAAAAGATGCAAAATTATCTAAATCTAGCCCCTGAGTAATCGCTCGTAATTGTTTAATTCTCTGTAAAAAATGCACGAAAATGTCCTAACAAAGGCACTAAATCAACTGTTTTATATGTACTCTTCGCGATCGAATAACGTTCCAGTCTGGTCAACAAAGAGTTGCAAAATCTAGCCCTATGTAATCACTCCTGATTGTAAGTTATGAGTAAAAATTCTCTTGCAAATGTCCTAACAATGGCACTTAAATCAACTATTTTTCTTAAAATACATTTCTATTCGCTCGAATAACATTTTAGTCTTGCCAAAATAGAATGCAAAATCTAGCCTTATGTAATCACTCCCGTTTGTAAGGTTTGTGGTAAGTAAAATGCTCTGAAATTCCTTAACAAAGGTATTTAAATCAACTGATTTTTTTTTTATAAAACACATTTCTATTCGCTCGAATTACATTTCAGTCTTGCAAAAAAAAAGATGATAAATCATCAAAATCTAGTCCTAAGTAATCGCTCCTGATTATTAAAATAGCATATTTTAATATCCAAAATAGAATCAAATCACTTAATAAATTTTGTAAGTCTGAACTTTTAAAAAATGAACAGTATGTTTGTGGCTCTAAATTTGACGATAATTTGGAAGTCAAAATGTCGTTGGATTTCAATTGATCTACCTTTCTTTAAGATTTATTTCGATTTTAAGTACTGAATTTTATTTCAACGACGTGTTTATTTTCTAGGCAAATATACTGTACAATTGTAATCATTAAAAAAAAATTTTAATTGAAAAAAATTCGGTTCATTAATTTGTATTGAAATTTTTGACTAATTTTGTATTTTGGTTCCGGATAAACATGCATGAAACTGAAAAACTCGGGATTTTATACTGAAAATATTTTGTTTAGATGTTTTGCTTATCTTCATTGCTCATTTTTCTTTATTCAATTCCTTTGGTAGCCAGAAACACAAAGGCATATTTTTTAGTTTTTATTCTGAATTTACCGTAACTTTTTTCTGAAAATAGACTAAATGCTATATTTTTGTAAAAAGCTGAAATTACAAAGCTCTTTAAATTATTTTTCCTTGCATTCTTTTCAAATTTAACTTTTATAGTATAGATGTATATATTTAAAAATGAAATTATACATATACTTCAACATTATCATTTATATTTTGTGTTTATGAACAAATGCAGAATGCTTTTTATCCAAATGCTATTTTTAATTTAGTTGTCTGCGAGATATCAAAATCTAATTTGTCTACAATAATAAAAACTAGTTCTAGGATCCATTAGCTATAATTAGAATGATCGGTGTACGATTATTTGAGCTATGAATTTAAAAATATTAAATTCTTACCTCCTGTATATCAACATTAAAGCAAAATAAAATATAGATAATTTTAAGTTCAGATTTGATTGTTTATATTTTAGATTGTTTTGATTTAATCATTTTAATTTAATTGTATTTAAACATGCCTTCAAAATAAAATACAGTAACACCAAAAAATGAATACAAAGTGATTTAACATTTTAACTCACTAGAACGTTAAATCGATGAGAACCCTGAGCTTGTTTCATTGCAACGAGACGGTTTCATCTGGGGGTAATAGGAGACAATGACACCCGAAGTGTGTTCCTTATGTCCAGTTTATTCCGTTGTTTTGTTTTGGTTGCCGTCACTGCAGAAAACCCCGCTTCACACAGATAGGTTGTCGGAAATGGCAATAGGGATTGAAGTGCTGTGGTGGCAATCTCAGGGTATTCCGCCATGACTTTAATCCAGAGCTGTTGTCTCGAACGTAGTTTTAAGGCAGCCTTCATTTGCAATCTCCAGCAGTTGATCTTCTTGCACAGACATGCTAGATTCGCCTGATTTGTTGACAAATGGGTTGCGGATCCATTCCTTACTAGTTCGTGGGTCTTTTGTGGTTGGGATGTAGCGATAAAACTCTTTTAAAAGCAAATACAGGTGATCGTGCACCAACTGGGAGAATGAATGTTTAGGCTCAGTCTCGCCTAAAATCCCCTCTAATGTCTGAAACATGTCCAAAATGCCTCTGTTCAGTTTGGCTTTAAATGCAGCTACTTTGTCTGCCAACTTGAAAACAGCTGTCACATTTGTCAAAATTGGAAAATAGAGACATACAGAATTCATAATTGAAGCTCTAGTAACAGAACACATTTCAAGTTATGATTTACCGCCTCCTAATTTGAGTGGACATTTTATAGATAAGAACCGCACAAACCCGAAAGAAATACACCACAGTAAATAAAATGGAAATAATTTAATGTTCCTTGGGCGGCCCGGTACCATTTGGTCCACGGACCGGTACCGGACCGGGGGTTGGGGACCACTGATGTAACACACAATGATATTCAGTAAAATAAATATTAATTTACCATATCACAAATTCCGATTGTTTACTTAAATAAATATTGGTTTATATGTCATGTCAAAAACTCAATTTTTTATTTAACAAATTTATAGGCCCTACAGAAATTTAAATTTAAAAAAAATCCGATTTTTGATTTAAATCAAATAAATCCGATTAATTGATTTTTTTTGGAAAAAAAATCAAGATTTTTTTACACCCTGATCAATGTTACATGGGTAAGTGTAGCGTGGAGCCATATCACCGTTTTGTAAATTTAGCATAGCTTGTTAAACGAATTGAAGCCGCATGGAAAAAAAGCTTTCCCTTTTTCCATGGTCGTGAAATATGTATTAATAAAAAGAATTGGGACCAAACCACAACAAACTCTAGGTTTGAAGATTCCACAACCTACCCCCCAAACAAATGCGAGTCCGGCAATAGCGGGAGGCGAGTGTAGCCACATAGACCGGTGTTCCACGAGTACAATTTCATATGGTTTCTGTGGAAATTAGCTCGTCCAAATATGGCCCTTGCGTCATAAAATTCAACCAACTTTGGAAATTTACTGGTGCCTGATACTATACAGGGCGATTCGAAACTCTTGAGACAAACTTCAAGAGGTGTTAAAGACGAAACTAGGGGCGAATCGGTTTTCGTGTACCAATGTATGGGCACAAGTGACGCATGTAGGCGCAAACACGAAATGTAATTGTTCAATAATGATGTAAATAAACAATTTGCTTCATTTCCTGTGAAATTGTGTTTGTCTAAATGCGTCACTTGCGCCCATACATTGCTATACAAAAAATGAATTTTTAGTGTGCTCCAACACTCTTTAGTGTGCCAACTACAGTGTGTATCGAAATGATAGGTCTATTCGATTTTTTTTATTTCTCTATTCGATTTTCCACACTTCTTAAATGCATCAATTTTCCCCAGCGAAAGACTTCAACGACGACCCATTTCGTTTGATTACAACTTGATGTTAAAATCTATAAAACTAAATTATATTTAATCAAATTTTGTGGAAATAAACGTTTTGGTACAAAGATTTATAAAGGCGGACTTATCTTTTCAAAACGGTCTCAAAATAAAAATTTGCATAAAATAAAAATGAATTATTTATTTTTAACAAATTGCTTCTTAAATAGTTTTACGATTATTGTATAATTATCTACCAAAAAGTGATTCTTATTCCCAATTAAGAGTCGAAACTTTGAAAAATGAGGGTGAATCTATCATTTCGATACACACTAAGTTTGTCCAATGAGTTCCGAATCATCCGGTATAGACTACTTTTCCTTTAAAATCTAGTTTTCGAAAATATTTGCTCCTTGTCCGATTTTTTTTTTATTATAATGTAGACGGAACGCTTCAATTATAACTCCAATATTTCAAAGTTGGAAACATCTGTCTTAATTCTATCATGAAATATAATGTAGTGTTATATTGGATACACCCACTTACCTAATTTATGTTTATCAATACCCATTGCTTCCTGCACGCCTTCTAACTTTGATGCGATCTAGTTAATTGGTCGCTTTTACTAACAGCTCAATTGATCTATTCTACTTGTTATGGTAGTTCAATTGGATAAAAGTTCAAACCGACACTATTTTCTATTCTATCTTACACGTTTCATCAGTTCGCTTTGTCAGCATTTCTTCGATTGTTTTGTTCAAACCGAGAAAGCACTCGCCAGCAGTTTTTAATCGCATGCTAATCACAAATTTTCGATAAAAAAAATTCCTATGACATGTTTGACTTGTACGAAAGAAATCGACAAGTATCTAGCTCATATTTTCATATTTCTAGTTTACATATCCATCATTCATTTCTGATGAAACTAGATGAATTTATTGTGATGTTTTTTTTTTTTTTTTTTTTTTTTTTTTTTAAATATAGTGTGAGGTATCGGTGAAAGAAAAATTTTGATGATTGATGATCCTTTTCCTGATGCTGATCTACAATATTTGATAATCTGTTATTAGTGAAGTGGTTTTACTATCAGTCTACTTTGTATTTCATTGTCTCCACATCCAGTTTGTTATGTGAAAAAAAAATAGAGTTAATTCTATGGAATACATCGTCGGGGTTACTTTAACTGTCATGTCAAAATCAGTCTTTTGTTTTAACGTTTCGGTAAACAAAACAGTCAATGATATAATCTACAAATAATTCTGAAGTCACTCATCCAAGTGGAAGAGGCGTGATCATAGGTACAATTCTACAATGTTTTACAGAAATTTTTCAACTTGTCTGCCTGAAAAGTAACATTTAAACGACATGCAACCTTTTAATGTCACTCCCGCGATGGTAATACGAAACATTGAATCTCAAGCATAAGCTATCCTAATGCAGTATCGTTCTTTTCTTTGTTGTACCAACGATATAAAACATTGAATCTCAATCATAAATACCCTAACACAACTTCCCTTTCTTGCTGTCATACCGACGATATAAAACATCGAATCACAAACACAGGGTGTCCTAACGCTACCTTCTTGCTGACACCCCGACGATATAAAACGTTAAATCCCATTCATAGGGTGTTCTGACGCAACCTTTTCTTGTCACCCCGACGACATGAAACTGAATCCCTGTCATAAGGTACCCTAATGCAATCTCAACCATTCTTTGCATGCTGTCACCCCACATTGAATCCCAATCATAACTTATAATATTGCAACCTCTCGGGGATTGATCCAGGACCTTCGCTACTACAATGTGCGGCATTAATTAATTAATTACCCTTACCACCTAATGCAATCTCATTCTCGTGCTGTTGAGAAATTTTTTTCAGGCCTTTTGATATGTACGAGTGATTTCTCCATATCATTGAAACAAGTATTTTATCAATGTTCCATTCATTGTATATTTTCGTAAGTTCTCTTTCGTAGGCCACACGTGGACCGTTGGTTTTGTATCTTTAAACCCAACCAAGGACAAAATTCTTTATTACAATCGTGAATTCACATGCAGATGTGATTATTGGATATTTACAAACGTGAATTCATGGTTGCAAGAAAGAATTGTGCCGTTAGTTCGGGTTTCAAGAAAAGCCGAAGGTCCACGATGGGGATCTCCTGTACTAGAAGGTTAACGTTTCTTTTCGTAGATCTAGTTTCTTTCTCAAGGAAACTGTCTTGAAATTGATTTATATCTTAATGAGAATTCGTCTTTGTTTTATGGTAAAAAATACTAACCCTCTAATTGGTTTGGACGAGATATCTTATCAATCGAAGTCTGACAAGTTTTGCTAACGAATGGGGATATCTCGTTCATTAAGATTTGGCTAATGACGAGATTATTCGGCCATCAAGATCTGGAAAATTTTGCCAGTGACGAGCTGCCTTCTTCATCTTGGCCTGGAAAATTTTGCTAAAAACAAGAAATCGGCAATACAATGGCGAGATATCTCGTAATCATGGTATTGCCAATATTTTGTTGACGAGAACAAGATCTGGTCTATTTTTGCTAATGACGAGATATCTCGTCAACCAAGATTTGATCAGTTTTGTCAATTTTTAGATACCTTATCTAGACAACCACTTCCAGGGTTAAAAGATGAACCCCTTGAAGCAACTGATTTTGTTATCGTATTTTAAAAGTATCTGTTTTGTATGCAGAAATAGGCAATTCGATTTGATTAAAATCTTGAAATAGCAATTGAATAAATATATTTTTATACATTTTGTATGTAATATGTTTATTTTGTACATAACACACAACATGAAAAATACTAATTTATTGCACCAACGGGAAAAATACATTTTAAGGCTTTTTTTTTTTTTTTTGCTTTTGTCAATTATATAAATATTGTAAAGTTAATTTTAGCACTCTGAAATTAATCAGGTATTCATGGAAAAAGACATTCTACCAAATTTCTAGTCTATCTCGGTATAACCGAAGGGTAGGAAACCTCTTCATATTGGAAGGCTGCTTTTATATAGATGTAATCAGAAAGGCCACATTCAAGAAACTTCAACTAGATTTTCTTAAAAATTTACACTGTTTTGGAAATCTCTGCTAAGTAATTTCAAAGAATGGAAATTAATTTTAAAGTTAACTTTTTATAGCTTTGCGTCTGCTTTGTATTGGGAAGTATTTTAATATTTGGTTCCAACACACACACACACACACACACACATAGAAACTAGTTTCAGTTTTTCCTCTAGATGATATCTGTGACCTCAAGGAGTTATACCTAGTTGCAAAGAAGAAGAAAAACTACGAATTTGTGAAAACTCGTATGTGCAAAGGGCATTCCATAAAAACTGAGAGTGAATTTTTTTACGGAGTGGCAACACCGCGAAACTAAAAAATAAAAGTTCAGGCGATTTTTTCAAACTGTTAACTGTACAATTATAAATATTCTAAATGAATCAGACGATTTTATTTTCTTAGTTTCGTGCTTGTTTAAAGAACTGTTTTGATTTGCCCTACAGAAATGGAGGTGAGTGATTCAAAGTTTAAAAACGAAATGCGTTCTGCCATAAAATTTTGCTATTGTTTGCGGAAAACAGTTAAGTTAATGAAAGAAGCTTACAAAGACAAATGTTTTGGTGAGTCTACGATTTTTAAATGGCATGGTGATTTCAAAAAAGGGACGTTAGTCTGCAAAACTAGCTCCTAATCCTATTTGACCAGAAAGTCTTGTGAATGATCGAAATGTTAACACTGTGTGGGCAATCTTGCAAGGAAATCGGCGAATGACATGTGAAGAGATAGTGGCATCAATTAACATTTCGAAAACGTCGATATTTCGCATTCTACGCAATAATTTACAGCTTCGCCATGTTTGTTCCAGATGGGTCCCTCATCACCTTACTAAAGAATAAATGCAAACAAGAATTCACCAATGTTGTGAGTGGAAACAGATGCTTCAAAATGATCCAAATTTCCTAAAGACGGTAATAACAGGTGATGAAACTTGGGTGCGTCATTTTGATCCCCTAACCAAGTCCGCAACAAGTGTATGGAAACACACTGATTCTCCGCCTCCGAAAAAAATGGGACAAACCAAATCTGCTGGAAAGGTTGCGATGATTATTTTCTTTTATCATAAAGGTGTAATCAATCAGAATGCTGTGCCTCCAAAAATTACTGTGAATGGTGAATATTATATTTCAGTTTAGAAAATTTTGTGACACTTCGAGAAAGCGACATGAACTAGTAGGGAATTGGACACTACATCACGATAATGCTCGCCCGCATGTATCTATATTCTGTTCAGAAATATCTTAGTACATGCAAAATTAAAATCATGCCACATCCACCTTACAGTTCAGATCTCGCATCATGTAATTTCTGGCTGTTTCCGACGTTGAAGGAGAAGCTCCGTGGTAGAAAATTTAATACAGATTCTGAAGTTATTTCAGCAGTGTATAGTTCTTTGAAGCAGCTTCCAGAAAAGGGCTTCTCTACTTGTTTTGAAAAGTGGGTTGAACGATGGAACCGTTGCATTTCATCTGAGGGAAGGTATTTTGAATAAGAATGATGGTTTTTTTTTGTAAAGATATTTTATGATTTTACTCTCAGTTTTTATGGAACACCCTTTGTATATATTTAAATAAAACAGCATACATTGAAGATGTTATTACAAATTGTTTATTAAGAAATATATCGACTTTTACGCTAGCTACAGCCGATCTCCGAGGGAATTTTAAAAAAAAAGGCGTTTTTGCGGTGATCAAAGAAATCTTCGAACTGGATTATCTGAAATAAAAAAAAAGTTTTAGTTAGTTTTAAAAATAATTTGTCTTACTACTATTATTACTTGTATTAAATTATTACTTAATCGAACTAATAAGTTAAATTTTAATGTTTCACAAAATGACGTCTGTCAGAAGATATAGTTTCGATCTTTACGAAAACAAAGATTGTAATTCTTCGCTTAAGTCCATAATTTTGGAAAAAGGAATCGAACGATTGAAGACTAGCAAGTTATGTTAAGAAAAGGTCAGTAAAAGTTTTGGAACGATTGGTTCAGCGGTTATCAAGATAAGGGAGAAGGGGGCTAGTGTGGACAACATAGTTAATTCTACTATTTGTCAGTCAAAATCTGTGCAAGTTTTTGCAGAATAGCAACACTGATATTAACTTCCATGTGTAGTTGCATGACCACACACTTGATAGTTCAGTAGCAATTTATGAAACTAGGTTTTCATGGTGGAAAAGTAAATTCTTGATTTGTCTTTCAATTACAAGATTAGACTATTTTAATTCAATATTTAAAAAAAAAAAGGCTACGGTATGTTATAAATGAATATATTCATTAGCTATTTTGATATTCACTTTTGCTCTAAATGATTTAAATTAACCAGAAGTAGGCCTAAATAAACAAATGCCTCCATGGGGCTAGTGTGGACATGTCTACACCAGCCACATTTAGTTCAGTGGTGAAAACATGGGTTAAATATTACATTTTAGACTATTTATTTATTAAATAAGATTGTTTATGTGAAAAATTCATTACAACTAATTCTATTTTTTAATTTTAAGGCTTTTTGGTATTAAATTAAATTGATTATTGTGAAATGGTAAAATAGTTGCAAGGAATTGTATCGTTTTTTCACACAAAGCAGCTCTTCTAATAAGCAAAGTGAATATTTCTTTTCCCCAGAAGATGTGAAGAACATATCACAAATCTCAAGAAATGAAATTGTAGCTATATTACCATCACCAGATGTTGCCGATAGCACAGTTCGCACTGCATCTCAGTTCACATGTAATGTTAATTAATCCAACTACATTGCAAAATAGAAGCATAATTCCACTTTTACATTAAAATAATTTTCCCACTAAATAAAACTTAAAAATAGCTTTCTTATTGTGTTGATTTGTTTTTGAAGTACATCGATAATATAGCGCAGTTCCTAATTACAAATATATTGGATATATCAATTAAATATGCTTTATTAAGAATAACATTTATAAGGAGTTATACTGTTTACGTTAAAATTGATTTCATTATGGTTTTGCACACTTTCATGGGTTGTATTATATTGTATAATCAGTATTCTAACTTGTCCATACTAGCCCCAAGTCATGAGGCTAGTGTGGACAAAAACTACTTTTTTTTAACAAAAGATTAAAAATCTATACTGCCGAATACTTTAATATATGAACCAAAATAAAGGTAAAATAGTACATTATTGTACAAAAAATAGTTGATGTGTCAAAAATTATATTTAGTACACTTTTTGCCAAATTTATAAAAATTGTCCACACTTAGACCCCTACTTTGATCACCGACTTGGAAAACATGATTTTGAGAAAAATACGTTTAACGTTTTAAAAAGAGTTTACATTACGATACCTCAGTTCCAATGTGTAACAACTCAAAACTATTACTTCGGAGATACTACATAGCATCAAAATATCGAGTTGTTTCATTCGGAACTTGTAACTAATAGTTTCGTACGCTTAACTCAAATCACAAAATTTTTTCTTGTTACTCCTTGGATCTGAGGTATCGACATGATTACAATCGAATTTTTCTACTTGCATAGCATTTTGAATCATCTATCCCAGGCTCAAGTCCTCTATTCGAGCTGCAGCCTCCAAAACTTTGATTTGACGTTGTCTTCGAAGCAATCTTTCTTCTTGCGATCTTCTGTAAGCGATCGCGACCCGCGCTTCACCCGATGCTTCAGGATACAAATGAGCATAAGGGCCAACAGACTCCCATCATTCAACATGTATGCTGATATTTCGACGATTTTTGGTCCAGTAGGAATGATCTTGGGACTGATTTTCCAAATCAATTTACTGTAGCATTCATTAATACTTTGAGTAAAACCACCACATCTTTCTAACAAATTTTTCCTTCTCAAATTTTTTTTAGCTAAAACCGTAACTGTGCCGTAAAACTGAAGATGCACATATTGAACATTTGTAAGAAAAACTAGGTTAGTTTCCCTTCAATTTGATTTATGATTTGTTGTAAATAGTGCAAATTAAACTGTTATAATATACCATTAAAACTGGGACATTCTTTTATGGACACCCTGTATAGTTCACATTCCACCGATTGCGGTGATTTACTAGTAGCATTTATTCTTTGTAAAATTGCATTCCAAATAACTATCATTAGGGTAGTTTTATATTTGTCCATTTTCTTCAGACGTATAGTCGTCTCTACTATGGTAACTTTTTCTTCTCAATTATAAAAATTCTCAGTTAAAGCCTCTTTTATATGGGTGAAACCAAGTTTTATAGCTAATACAACATCTGCTCTTGTACTGACCATCTTGAGTTAGAAACTCTTTTCTCTGCACTTAAAGACGCGCTGTCACAACTTTCCTCGAACCCTAATGAAAAGACATTTTTAACTTCGGGCCCACTTCGGTATTCCGGGGCCCTACACGACCGTTTAGTCCGCCATTGCCAATTTGTAGTCATTAAGTTCAAAAGAGAGCGGGAAAAAGGAGAAGGGGGTTATTGACTTGGTATCTTTAAAAACGATCGGTGTCCGAAACCGGATCCTGAATAGAAATTTTAGTATCCATTAAATTACCTCTTTAGATCATTGAAATGGCCTTTGATTTTCTTTATTTTGGTAAACAGTTCCATTCTACTTGTAGCGTCGGTGGTATAACGGTTAGCATAGCTGCCTTCCAAGCAGTTGACCCGGGTTCGACTCCCGGCCGACGCAGTTATTTTTAGAAATTCAGTTTTTTAATATATAAAATTTTATTTACCCTCTTTCAGAAGCTACTCTATTTTTCCCTCTTCCAAACGACAAAAAGCCTGCAGAATTGTTTTTTATGACATCGCCTAGCAAATTTCAGAATTAATAATAAGTAAATATTTCCCACCAGAACAGTGCTTTTTGTCGTCTAAAGGTTTGGCATCATTCAATATCAAAATTTGTGCACGGTTTTGGGAAAAAATCCTTTTTGATATCTTATAAAATTTCTTGTTTATGTTTTTCATCAATTTTTTCTTTATTGACAATCGCTCCAGCAATTTCGGCATCGTCTATTTTCCTTGAAACATACGATGTGTGACCAAATAAAAATTCCCACACACTTGCAAACACTTCAGTAAATAAAGTCAATATTTTATATATGAACAAAGTCAACATTTTAGTAAAATATTTTATGAACATCCCAATTTTGTAAAACATGAACAAAATTCTCGAAAAAAAAATGTTTACTTATAATAAATCTGTCTGTCTATTGATCTCTCTCTCTCTCTCTCTCTCTCTCAATCTTGTTCACTCAATGTTTCACAAAAATTAAGTAGACTTTAGTTGGCTATTTATGTTGGCCTAACTAGAAATTTTTATTCCAACTTTAAGGGTACTTACCAAGGTATTAACTATATAAGTTTAAGAACTAACTTCATGGCGCCATCTATTGACTAAATTGTGAAAATAACTTCTTTAGCCTTGGCGAAGTAAACATATTTCAACAATATTTAACTAATGGCATTTTTAAAATAAGCGATTCCAACAGACTGTTGCTGTCTTGTAAAATATTTTATATTTACCGAGGTTACAGGGAATTCGAAAACCAGTCCGCATCGGTTTGTTATCTTTAATGATAAATGTGATAACAAAATGTATTGTTTTCTATGTATCTGTATAATTATGATATTTTCTGATATGCCTCAGGGACACATCTCACTTTGAGAGAGTATGACCTTCACGGACAAAAGGAACTCTAGTGATATCTAAGTTTTCCATGGGGTTTAGTGTCAGCATAGTAGAGTGTTTAGGGGTTTACTGTTTAGCATTAGTAAACACGGGGGAAAGAAATCAAGAATACCAACTCGATCTTTTTTAGCTTTCATCCCACTATGTTTGTTCCCTAATCCCTCTTTTTTGTATTTCATGACACTTTTTACTTGACGTTGTCTTATGTTTAGCACAGCGTGGTCAGATATCACAAAACTTCCAAACAATTAATCAACTGATAATTAATAGGTAGGTAGGTATTGAATTAACGTGTTGCACTGGAGCAACACAGCGGGCTTTTGGCGACTGTCCGAGATCAATCTGCCAAGGAAGATCCGAGGACAACACCACGTAATTTTTATCCACGGTCAGATGACGAGGTCACACCTAAGCTGGCACCCCAATCTCCAAAGTACTTGCAAAATGGATATTATTAAGCAGATTATTTCACTTATCTAGATAAAAATTTCTTACTGAATTTTTCTTTATATACTTGTGTTTCTTTCAATTCGTCTTATTTTTGTAAAACGTATTAATATTGCAGTGCGATAATTTTAAATTTTCTTCAATTGGGGAGGGGGGGGGAGGGGCAGAATAGTCGAAATACATTTTTAATCGCCACCTCTTCTTTACCTTATATTTAGAAGTGCAAACGGTGATTGATGGTACGGTGAGTGAGTGAGCCAAAAACGCCGTCCAAATTGAGCGAGCACAAACACTCACTTTTCTTTGATGTACTCGTCATCTGACCGTGGTTCAAAATTACGTGGTGTTGTCCTCGGATCTTTCCCTTAGGGGACTGATCCCGGACTGCCGTCAATTGCCCGTTGTGTTGCTCTAGTACGACGTTAATTAAAAAATTACCAAACTACCTTTGATGTACCGACAAGAATCAGATCACTGTGCTCGTGCTCGAACTGCTGAGTTCACCGTCCACACTGAACAAGCAATCAATCAAACCTGTAACCAGGGTTAATCTGTCATCCATGTTCAGTTCGGTTCGTCCAGTGTGGACGAGACTTTTCGTGGGAATCACCAAACTAATTTTCAAACGCTCCGCTCATCTTGACGTCACTGCAAAAGGAGCGCAGTGCCATCTGTCGGTGGCATAAGGTACTATCCTGCTACAGATTATACTAAATACAAATTATTTTTACGCTCATAATATAAATAATAGCACGATATCAGTAAAACTTTTATTCATTTTTTTTATTTGTGAATATGTTTTTTGAAGATCCAACTAGGAAAATGAAACTGAATGGGGGAGGGGGGGGGTTTGAACCCCCAACTATTTTTTTTTATTTTCGTCCAAATATTAGTTCATGAAGTTCTTAGTGACTATTTTTTTTCTATTCTCTTATACAAATACAAATATTGACGAACAACTACAGGCTCAAGCCCAACAAGGCTGGTCCTTTTTTTATGAAATCCCCAATTCCCACTGACTATCCAATTGTATCTTAAATTCGTACACTCCATTTGAACTAACTATATTTTTTGGCAACGCGTTCCATTTGTCCATTAATGGTAATCTAAAACTATGTGCATTCTTACTAATGTTGCTTTTAATTTCAATAATGTTAATATGTTATGTTGTTGTGATTTACTGTATTTTTTTTTACAAATTTTTAAAACAGTTGGTTCAGATATACCATATTTTTAGATTTACGGAAGGTTTGAATTAGCTAGGTTTTAGCGTAATTCAAGACTGTCCTTAAATAATTTGTAGTTAAACCAAACAATGTGTTTCTCATGTATGATACAATAAAACAACATTGTTTAAAATGACTTTATTGGAAATGAAAGTGACTAACATTTGCTAGACGCAAAATATTTAATAATTTTATCAATGTACTACAAAAAAAATTATTAATATATCATGTGATTTTTAACATAAAAATACAAAAAATTCCCTTAGAGATCTCCAGATGCTTCCCCTTTTAATAAGTGAACAGTCTATACTTCTCGTTACTGACCCCTCCCCCTCATTCATCAACCCTAGTCATGCCTATGCCTCTGAGTACTACAAAGGTCCGCGCAAACGAATTCTTGATACTTACTCGTCAATGAATAGGGAGATATCTTTGGTGTTTCATTTCCTCTATGACATACATTTATTTATTACTCATTAAGTTCTTCTAGATTCACTTTAAAATCACGGTTTCTTAACAGCTTACATATTATTAGAGGTCTAAATTTCTTAAGGGGCTCTTCAAAGCGGCTTTTGATTGATTACAGTGCAATCAGACAAGCCATTTAGCTCTGCAATCATTCAGCTTTATTACACGTGTTAGAAAAGCAGTATGGGATTCCTTGGCTATTTCTTTCCATGTTTCTCTCAAGAATTCTTGATTCATTTTGTTACACACACAGGAGTCCGCAGCACATCTTCTGTACTTTTCTTTAGCAAATGTTTGAGTATTAAAAATAACACTGCGAAAGCATTATTGTGCAGTTTAAAGGTAAGACATATTTAATGCAATTATGTGTTAGACTTTAAATAATACTTTCGGGATTAAAAAAGTCAATAGAAATGTTACTGTAGGAAATATAAGTTATTTTTCTTCTTGATTAAGATTGCACAACGAGTGGTTGGAAATAGTGATATCACTATTTAAGCTTCTACCAACACTGATGAATGATTTCATGTCTTAATATCATTAACAGTTTTATTGCATGTAGTTGTTCAGAAGTATATACTAGTTAATACACTTTTTAAAAAATTATTAGAACCTACAGGCGGCAGAGTCAAAATCGAGATACTTTTTACCGATGTTCTTCAAGCAAATCAAATTTAAATCTAGGAAGTTCAGAAAAATCGAAACGCTTACGAAAACAATTGACGTTTTAATTTCTAATTTAAATGTATTGTAAGTTTTAAAATTCACCATAAAGTCATCTGGTAAATATTGTCAGAACAATTTGTGTGTTTTTTAATCAAGTGTTAATTTATTAATATTATTAATTAATAATTTATATATAGTAATCATATTAATATAATTAGTAATTATGTAATAATATCTACTGTTATAAAAGAAAGTGTTTGTTTGCGTGTACACATTGTTCTGACGGATCTATGGTGCTTAGAGTAATGAGATTGGCACACAGGTAGTCCGAATTTTTTGCAATTTTTGTGCGAGCCCCCGAATTTTAAAATTTAATCTAGAACATTTTTTAATGAATTTGATGGAATTTAATTGTTATTATTATCTTTAGAATGGCATCAGCATAAAGATATGACAGATTCTAAATTTATTTTTTCCGTGTTTTCGTTTCATTTTCAGATGAATGATTTTTTTAGCGGACGAAAAAAAACAAATAAAGTTTTAACTGAAGTTATGTATTTCTTTTTTCTGTCTCCTAGATAGTTTTAAAGATAGAGTAAAAATTTCAACGGATTTGAAATGTGTGAAAAATTTCATATTAGATCGATATCTGAAAATATGATTTTCTTTAAATAAATAATTTTAAATTGTAACTTTTATTTTGTCCCATACGAATTTGACCTTCGCTGTCGAGAAATCAACAGATTCAATTTCCTTCACTCAAACGATTCTAGTGAAGGAAAGCAAAACAAATAATAATCAGTTAGTGTTGAAGAGACTGCCTAAACTGCTGTCTCGCGCAAAATGTGAAATATGTTGCTAACCACTGCTTACAAAACTACATTTATTTTTCTTTAAATTGTGCCGGGTTTCTAATTACTGAAGCAGTAGGAACCGAATAGACTGCTCGAAGGTTTATCATGTCTATAACTACTACCACTAATTACCATATACTGTTTACTATACTACATTTATTATAGTAACTTTTAATCGTGCCGGTTTCTAATAACTGAAGTTGTAAGCACCAAACAGACTGCTTAAAATATTGTTTTAGTGTAATATAACTACTACCACTGATTTCTCTATACTGCTTAATACATTATATTATAGTAACTTTTAATCGTGACGGGTTTCTAATAACTGTAGCAATAAGTGCTGAACAGATTTTTTAAGCGGCTGTTTCGTCCGATGTTACTTCTACCACTGGTTATAACTTAAGATAGTGTTGTTTTTCCAACTGTTGTGTTCCCAAAACGTGGTGTCTGCCTTTCTTGAAATGTTTGATCATCTGATTCACGAATACAAAGTTGTGCGTCATGTCTTACGTAACTCCTAAATCATGATTAATCTGCTTTCGAGGTAAGCTGAAGAGCTCATCTTTAAAAAAAAAAAAGACCTTTCTCGGTGCCTGATTTTACAGTAGTACAGTTATTGCAAAACACTTTTTAAACTGCGAACCAGCATATATCTTTTCTCTATACCTAAAAACACACGTAAACACAAAAATATACTTAATAATATACCTTACTTGTCAAAATAACTTCAATCTCATCAGTTCTGATCACCATATGGAGGCCGCGGTAGCCCAGTCGTTAGAGCAACAGATTAGCAGCCGAAGGGTTGCGAGTTTGAAACTAGATACAGCCAAAGACTCGTGTACACGGGGCTGGTACACGTTAAATCTGTCGTGGTCTCAAATGTCCTCATATTGGCGTGAGGTGGAAGTTTGCAGAGCGAAGTGCCAGCTCAGGTGTTGCCTTGTCAGGACCATGTTTCAAAATTACGTGGTGTCCTCGAATTTATCCCTTCGGGATTCATATCGGACCGTCTCCAAGAGGCAGATATGTTGTCCAGTACGACATTAATTAACTGCCTACCTACTGAGCATAGACGTGATATACACTCTATAACAAAAAAATTGATGCAACAAGGAGTTGTTCGATTGCGATAAAAATTGGTGGATATGAAGAACATACATAGAAAAACTAATGATTCAAATTTCAGAATAATTTATTTCAGGGTTTGATAGTTACAAAGGGAGGAAAGTCAACAAGGCGTTGATCCACCTCTGGCCTGGATGCAAGCTGTCACCGATAACGCCCCAAATGTGCTCTATAGTAGAGAGATCAAGAGACTTAGCTGGCCAAGGAAGTGTTGGGAAAGCTTGAAGACAATTCATAGCAACACGTGTCGTGTACGGTTGGGCATTATCTTGTAAAGTAAGTTCGGGGTGTCGCAAAAAGAACGGTAATACAACCGGTCGTAGAATGTCGTCTACGTACCGCTGTGCTGTGTGTTAGAAATGAAATGACTATCGATGGGGTCCGGCTATCAAAGGAGATGACACCCCAGACCACAATGCCCTGTTGTGGGCATGTGTGGCGTGCGATAGTAAGGGCAGGATATTCCCACGCTGCCCTGGACGTCTCCAGACAAATCTGCGGTTGTAGTCAGGACACAGTTGGAAACGGGACTCGCCACTAAAGACTATACGTCCCCAGGTAGCGCCGTTCCAAGTTGATCGAGCCCGACACCACTGTAATTCTGCACTTTCTTGTTGTCGATTTTTTTTGTTATAGAATGTATATGGTATGGTGAGAATTGCTACTGAGAGCAGTTTCAAAAGTCGCCAACATGTTTTATAGAAGTCATGTGACTGCTCTGTGAAAAAATGACTTAATTTGCCGCATCTTATCATTGGCGCTATAGCACTTTATGACAGGGTAAGTGCCTGGACACGCATTTCAACAGGGTGGTTCTACGGTTATGGGACAAACTTTGAGGGGTGGTACAGCTTACTAAAACATACATTTTTCGTATAGGAATGTATGGTCGGAAGTGACGTGTGGAGGCACGAACACAAAAAATGAGACATGAACAGAAAAACATTGTTTTCTAACAACATCATTGCAAAGTGCTTCCTTGCAGCAATGTTTACAATAAATGCTCAAAATCGCGACCATCAACAGTAATACAAACTAAGTGAATGTTTAGGCGGGTGTAGTGAACGATTTTCTCATAGGCCCATATCTCCTACCAACGCGACTCAATGGCTCACATTATCGTATTTTTCTGGAAGAGGTGTTACCAGAATTGCTGCAAGATGTTCCGACTGTCGTTCGTAATCACATGTGGTTTCAGCATGATGGTGGCCAGCCCATTTCAACGTGGTTGTCCGCAATTACCTGGATGCCAGTTTTTCGGGGCGATGGAATGGGCATGGTGTACCAGTCCGAAGGCAACCCCGATCCCTAGATTTATCGAGCATCGATTACTTCTTATGGGACCATCTGAAGACCATCGTTTATGGGACTCCAGTTGACTCAATTCAGGACATCGCTGCTCGACTATCCACTGCGGCTGCAAGCGTGCGCGAAATGCCTGCCATCTTTTTAACTGTTCGCCAGTTTGCTTCAGCATGTATCAAACCAAGCATGTATTACTGTTGGTGGTCGCAATTTTGAGCATTTATTGTAAATATTGCTGCACATAAGCACTTTGCAAGGATGTTGTAAATAAACTATGTTTTTCTGTTCATGTCTCCTCTTTTGTGTTCGTGCCTCCACGCGTTACTTCCGACCCTACACTCCTATACGAAAAAAGTATGTTTTAGTAAGCTGTACCACCCCTCCATGTTTGGCCTTTGACCGTAGAATCCCCATGTATAGAGTGGTGACAAATGTGGTGAAATCGCCAGTCTGCTACAATGTCGCGAGGAACCAAACTGATGATGAATGTTCATTTCCACCAGTGTGACGAAAGTTGTCTAAGGGTAATTTTATTACTAGTATTGGTCACATGATTCTGGACACATTAAAAGGTTCGCATTGGTCACTACTTTTACATTTGCTTTCGGGTTTTTTCTTTTAATGTTTGATCCAGTTTTCGTATTGCTCAAGGGCTTTGTTTGGCCATGCTGCGCCAGACAAGGATTAGTTATTGGTAATTGGTAATTTTTAGTTAACGTCGTACTAGAGCAACACAACGGGCTATTGACGACGGTCCGGGATCAGTCCCTTAAGGGAAAGATCCGAGGACAATACCTCGTAATTTTGAACCACGGTCAGATGACGAAGCAACACATGAGCTGGCACCCCACTCTCCAAACTTCCACGCCAACACAACGTGAGGACTTTCGACCACGACAGATTTAAGGTGCACCAGCCGCCTCTACACCATACGTTTACAAACATCCATGCCCGAACCCGGATTCGAACCAGGAACCTTCCGATCTAGAGGCTAACACCTTAACCACTATACCGGTTGGGCGGCACGCCAGACAAGGAATATAAAGGACTAAACAAACACGCACAAGGAAATTTTTATTTTCAGATGAGATAAATGCACTCAAAGAAAAATCGGATCTGTACGATAACAACTCGGATGTTGCTAGTGCAGTGGGATACCCACTTAGCCACGATGGTCGCGAGATTGATCCGGAGCCGCGGAAGCCCGTTTGGAAGATTAAGGGATAAGCAACAGGAGGGTTACGAGTTCGAATGCAACCAAAGACCGTAGTCTAAAGAGGAAGCTGATGCACGTTTAATCTGTCGTGGCCTCCAATGTCCTTACATTGGCGTCGTGTGGATGTTTGGAGAGTGGGGTGCCAGCTGAGGTGTTGCCTCGTCATCTAACCGTGGTTCAAAATTACGTGGTCTTGTCCTCGGGTCTTTACCTTGTGGAATTGATACCGGACCGTCGCCAATAGCCCGTTGTGTTGTTCCAGTGTGGCGTTAATTAACTACCTATCTATTCAGGAACACTACGGGCTATTGACGACGAACCCCCGAAGGAAAAAGATACGAGGACAACACATAATTTTGAACCATTGTCAGATGACGACCTACTTATTGAGAGGATTTCAAAATTGAACATCAAGTCGACAAGTAATATTGGAGTCTTGATCAAGGAAAAATGGACTTGGTTGGCCCATGTAACGTGTTATCGCCTCGTTTGGCGATATAATCTCATGCAGCAGAATATTTGTGTAAGAGGTATATTGCCAAACGCGCGCATTTGAAAGGAGTGGTGGCAAAAATTGTGAAATCGCCAAAGTTTACTACTATTAGGAAATTAATCAGTGGACTAATCATATGTTGAATCAATAGAACGACTTTTGATTGGTTCACGGGAAGAAGTCTAAGGGTCACGTTACTACTAGTTATGGTCACATGATCCTGGGCACCTGAAGAGGTTACCATTGCTCACGCCACGTTTATATTTCCACTATGAAGGCTTGGTAGTTTGGTAGGTAGGTATTTAAGTTAAAATCGCACTGGAGCGACACAACGGGCTATTGACGATGGTCCGGTATCAATCCCGAAGATTCGTGGATGTAATTTTGAACCACGGTTAGATGATGAGGCAACACCTAAGCTGGCACCCCACTCTACAAACCTCCACACCACGTCAGGTTATTTAAGAGTACGACAGATTTAACGTGCACCAGTCTCTTTGTCTACGGTCACTCCCTCTACGGTCCTTGGAGTTGAATCAATACCTGGCACCAATATCTTGCCGTTTTGCTTATGACGAGATGCCTTGTCGAAATAACCACCGAGGGGGTTCAAATCAATCGATACTGTTGGGACAATTTCTTTTTCAGATTCGTAAGGGAATGCTTTGTATTATTAGCGTCGAAGAAACGGCATTCTATTTTGGTCGCTTTCATGGGAATAAGTTTGTGAAAGAGCCAAGTCTGAAGTTTGTAAATGTCTATCTCCATCTAGCAACCTTTGATGAATCTATTTTGAACCAGTTGATAAGATGACAGACACTGCCGGTTTTTACTGCGATCAGGTTTTCATCAAAATGTTAACGAAATGTATTTTAATTCGGAACTATATCGATGTTAACTGTTAATTTTAAATGAATTTTCAACTGCAGGACTAGCTGGAGGTCATTCGGACGAAGCTTCTCTAAGGTCGAATACGTTTTTAACCGAAAATCTGACTGATATGCGTAGTTCAATGGGGTTTTTAGCCAGATTTTTTCGACTTCGTAAATTGTAAGTTACTTTTCTGTTTATCCATTATTTTCATATAACTTTCCATATATGAAGGTGTATATATATGATAGCTTTTATTATTTCTGGGTGTGTGTAAATTTGTATATCTTGATTCAAAAAAGGTCGGTTTCGAACATTTACAGTGTGGAACTCATAATATTTACGTAAACAAAACGAGTGTATTTCATGAAAATCTGGAATAAATTTCGCTAGGGCTCATTTTTATAGAATAAAATTTTAGAAATATCAGTTTGCAAGCTACCGGCATTCCCGTCACCGTTAATTGGATAAATATGGCCCTTGCGCCATAAAACCCCTACAAACAAACCCATTACCGGTAAATTAGATTCAAATTCTCAATATCAGTTTTACCTGTTTTTAGTTTTCCTGGGGGGTTCTAAGCGTTGTGTTGCTCTAGTTCGACGTTAATTAAAAATTACCAAATTACCTTGGGTTCTAAGCACAATTCCGATATTTCAGCAAATGCTGTTGTAATGAAGGTAATAAGATTTTTTATCGGCCGATATTTGGCATGGCCAAATATGGCCCTTGCTCCATATAAACCCAAAACCAACAGACAGATATTTGCAAAAGTTTACTACACAATTTGTTTCCTTCCTGAAATCGTGAAGAAATATGTTTATATTCCCAACAGAATATTTATTTCGTGCAGCTTGGCCAAATGACTCCCAGCGCCATAAAACGAAAACGTAATCCGTTAACCAACGCAACGGAAACTACCAAAATGAATTAAACAGTGATACCTATAAACATTGAGTATTGGGCCACATTTGGATATTGAAGATTATACCACTACTGGGATTCGACGTAATTTGCAACTACTACAGTTGCAGAAAATGATCCCAAAGAACATAAAAACAAAGTTAAAATATAGCTAAGAAAACCAGTAATATGTCCGTAAAGCGAATTTCCATCGATTTCGGAATCTGTAATGTTTCCGTAACTACAATTCGCACCAAGTTTCAAACCCGGCAATGTTTCCTTAACTACAATTCGCACCAAGTTTCAAAACCGGCAATGTTTCCGTAACTACAATTCGCACCAAGTTTCAAAACCGGCAATGTTTCCGTAACTACAATTCGCACCAAGTTTCAAAACCGGCAATGTTTCCGTAACTACAATTCGCACCAAGTTTCAAAACCGGCAATGTTTCCGTAACTACAATTCGCACCAAGTTTCAAAACCGGCAATGTTTCCGTAACTACAATTCGCACCAAGTTTCAAAACCGGCAATGTTTCCGTAACTACAATTCGCACCAAGTTTCAAAACCGGCAATGTTTCCGTAACTACAATTCGCACCAAGTTTCAAAACCGGCAATGTTTCCGTAACTACAATTCGCACCAAGTTTCAAAACCGGCAATGTTTCCGTAACTACAATTCGCACCAAGTTTCAAAACCGGCAATGTTTCCGTAACTACAATTCGCACCAAGTTTCAAAACCGGCAATGTTTCCGTAACTACAATTCGCACCAAGTTTCAAAACCGGCAATGTTTCCGTAACTACAATTCGCACCAAGTTTCAAAACCGGCAATGTTTCCGTAACTACAATTCGCACCAAGTTTCAAAACCGGCAATGTTTCCGTAACTACAATTCGCACCAAGTTTCAAAACCGGCAATGTTTCCGTAACTACAATTCGCACCAAGTTTCAAAACCGGCAATGTTTCCGTAACTACAATTCGCACCAAGTTTCAAAACCGGCAATGTTTCCGTAACTACAATTCGCACCAAGTTTCAAAACCGGCAATGTTTCCGTAACTACAATTCGCACCAAGCTTCAAAACCGGGTAATGTTTCTGTAACTAACACCATCGCACTCCCGTGCGTAGTGTCGTGAGACTCTAATGTTTCCGTTAAGGCATTTTCCCCCGATATCCAAAACCGTTAATGCTTCCGTAACAACTTTTTGGAACGAATGGCGTGTAGATGAGTGAGCAGAGAGCAACAGCAAACTTTACAACATCCACCCGACATTCTCACTCCTACCGTCACTCACCTCGACTGTTGGACGTTATTTTAATACGTTTTTGCATCAGCCATTCATGAGTAATAAATTTTTATTTATCGGGGAAACCGCTCCAGCATTGCCAAGAACATCTCTCCATACATCATATTTTAACTTCTTGTACATGTCTTAGACATTTTTCGAACTTCATTACAAAATTTATCAGACCTATTGGGTTAAATTCTCCATCCATTTCTTTTTCTTCATCATTCAAGATTTTTACCACACATAAATAAGATTTTAAATTGAATTCCATAAAACTTAATCAACTAAGGTTCTCTATTTTAAGAAGCAAGGTTTCTCATTTCTTGTGGTTAAAATTTTACCATCACGTTTAATTTTTATGTATATCACTTAGCTTTATTCATTGCATTTCTGTTCTAAAATGTTGGTTCGGTGAATAGTTTTGTCTTTTAATGCATATCCTAATTTTACTGTCTTGTGTATGGCGCAGCTTATATTCTTTTGGATCTTGCGACATAACACCCAAATCAACCAACCGTAACAGCTCACTAGTCTCCAAAATCGGTAAAGTTTCCGTATTACAGCAATTATCGCCACACTTCAAAATCTAATGTTTCGAAACAATTCTCGACAATCTTCAAAAATTCTGTTTTCAAAACAATTCTTGACACTAAAATAACTAAAATAGGTAGTTGAATTTACACAACAGGCTTTTAACTAAATAAAATCTAAGAAAACAAATGAATAAAAACTACGAAATAAACTAAACATCGGGAAAAATACCAGATTTCAAAGAAAACGGCGTGAACTTGAAACAAGCAATCCATAAATCATCTAGAAAAACCGCAAAATTGCTGCAGCACAAGTTTCACACATCGGAAAGAAACGAAAGTGATTTTTCCGAGATTTTGCCTCGGGGACTGCAATGACTGACACAAAGCACGCTTTACTTCCTTCTAACTCTTCCCCTATTGATCTTCTATTTTTCTTACTTCTGAGAACACCCTGATTCGTTTCACCATGACCGGAGGTTTGTAGAGGACGACGTCTTTTTCAAGTACCTCTTTCAGTCGTTAATACAATGGATCTTTTGGGATAGCCTTTGCTTTTGGAGCAAGGGAAGAAAGGCTTTTGAAGGACGCTCAATTCCCAGACTTTATGAATCCATCACATGATTGGCTTGACCTTTTCGCTTGTTTTACTTTTTTAATGGTTTCTAGTTCTCAATTAGACTGATCGAATGAAAGGATCGGTGCGAAAATTTGGAGTCAAACGTATGAATCTCGCGTTGGATACACAATAAGGTGGGTCGAAAAATTTGGAGTCAAACGTATGAATCTCGCGTTGGATACACAATAAGGTGGGTCGAAAAATTTGGAGGAAATTGACTTGCATGAATAGTGGACTAGGATTCTATTCTAACGAAATGACTCCCAGAATCTTACTAAAGGATTCTATGGAAGTGACTCACAGAATCTTACTAAAGGATACTAAGGTAATGACGAACAGAATCTTACTAAAGGATTCTATTCTAAGGAAAGGACGAATAGACAAAGGGATTCTGTTTTAAGGTAGGTAATGCAATTTACATCGCACTAAGATGCACAATGGGCATTGGCAACGGATCCGGGATAAATCCCGAAGGGAAATATCAGAGGAAACCTCGCTGATGAGATATTTTGTCACTAACAAAATTGATCATATCTTGATGGACGAATTATCTCTCGTCGAAAACCATTTGGAGGGTCAAAATAGCATATATACCACACAAGGCACTTCTGGTATCAGATCTATAAATTTCGAAAAAATTAACTTTTCTTAAATTTTATCACAAAGGTAGCGTTTTATAGACTGAAAGCTAGAAAGTTGGAGCTCATCTGGAAGACATACTACAACTTATCCCTATTCTTCACACTGGGGGCGCCACATGACCAAATTATGCCCTTGCGCCATAAAACCCCAACGAACCAACCTTCACACTGGGCCGCGGTAGCCCGGTACTTAGAGAAACGGATAAGCAACCGGAGGGTTTTGAATCCAAAGAACCGTCGTGTACAAAGGGGACTGGTGCACATTACACCTGTCGGGGCCTCAAATGTCCTCGCGTTGTCATGGGGTGGAAGTTGGGAGAGTAGGGTGCCAGTTCAGGTGTGACCTTGTCGTCTGACCATGGTTCAAAATTACGTTCTGCTGTCCTCAAATCTTTATCTTTGGGTTCGATCCCGTACCGTCGCCAATAGCCTGTTGTGTTGCTCCAGTGCCACGTTAATTAATATGGCTAAATGCCCGCGTCAGTAAATGTAGGTAGTTGAAATTAACGTCGCACTGGAACAACACAACGGGCTATTGGCGATGGTCCAGGATCCCTCCTGAATTGAAGTATCAGATGACAACACCTCTTAATTTTGAGCCACGGTTAGATGACGAGGCAACACCTGAGCTGGCACCCTACTCTCCAAACTTCCACACCACGCCAACGCGAGAACATTTGAGGTCACAACAGTTTAACGTGCACTAGCCCCGTGTACACGACTATCTTTGGCTGAACCTAGTTTCTACCTCGCAACCCTCCGGTGGATAATGCGTTGCTTTTCCAACTGGGCTACCACGTGTTTTGCTTGCACTGAAAATCCCTCTAATTTTATCTGAAAATGCACTGAAACAGGCATTGCAAATAAATGATCTCTTGGCTATAGGGCTGTCTTGGCTCAGTGGGTATGTTCAGCAACCTTCGAGTTGTATTTCGATTCTTATCAGGTGCATTGCTTCCTGTGTATTTCTCTTCTGTGCCAGTAAAAACTTCCATTGTGTGTCTATCGCTTGTCATTGTATGTCCTGTGTTTGGAGCAGCCTGGCCAAATACGGCGCCCTATAACCCCAAGACAAGCGACCGGCCTACTTGGATATGCAAAATGTGACGCACAATTTAGAATATCTGCTATCGCAAGGTGTTGCTCTAACCTATTCGTTACAATATTAAAAGCCTAATTCGGAGGACCGAAACCCGCGGATTTAAGAGACCGGTTTTCGTAGGAATCCCAACGGTTCCTAGCAAAGTAGTTTGCTTTTCCCAACCGCAAAGTGAAATACTTTTTCGAGAAATCTCACAATGTCACCACAACCAGATTTCACTAACAGATAATTCAACTGCAAGCAAATTTCACGTTTATTACAATCGGCAGGCAATTAACTTCACACTGAAGCAACACAACGGCTATTGACGACGGTCCAGGATCAAACCGTAATGGAAAGATTCAAAGACAACGCCTTGTAATTTTCACCTAGAAATGTTATAGAGCAAGTTCCCAAATTATAGGATTGATCTTAAAAGCAGACTTTCCCCTGTTTTTGAAATAAAGTAACCATTCATGAATATGGAATTGGTAGACTTCCACAAGATACGTTCTGGAAAAAATCATCATGAACTAAATAAATTTATTACTTGTTTTGAACCTTGAAGCAACCCCAAAAGGCTAATTTAAAATGCCTAAAGCTTTTTAGAGCAGATTCCCACAAATTATAGGAAGGATCCTAAGAAAGCAGATGCTCGAGAACTCTCCACATTTATAAAAAGTAACCATTCATTAGTTTGAAATTGGAAGACTTTCACTATATTTGTTAGAAACTTTTAAAGTCATCCAACTAAATTAAGTTATATCTTGTTAAGAACCTTGAAGGCAACCCAAACGGCTAATTTAAAGTGCTTAAAGTGTCTTTAGAACAGATTATTCCCACAAATTATAGGACCGATCCTGAGAGAGTGAAATCTCAAGGACTTGTCTTCGTCCTTTTCCCTGCAAAAAGAAAAAACCCATTCATCAGTTTGAAATTGGAAGACTTCCACGAGATATGTTGGGAACTTTGAAGTCGTTGAACTATATAAATTCATACCTTGTCCAGAAAGGTCAGCTGTCCGACTCGTTTTTGGCAACCTTGGAAGCGGAAGAAAGGGCAAGCCCATTTATTTGATTGGCTTAGCCTCGAGTAACATCACTAATGGGCACTTACTAAAACAAAACGTTGTCACTTCTCCAATACAGGAGACTAATTTCTCTTGGTGGGTGAAAGATACTGAAAAAGAAAATTACCTTTTATTAGGAATTTTGTCAATACTTTTTATTTCACTGATGTCCAAGACTAGAATTACTTTAAGAAATAAATGTTCTATTCTTTGTTTCGGATTGCTTTTCAGATATACACAATAACGTAAGTACGATTGAAACTTTCTCGGAGGTCAGGACTGTTTCGAGAGCATTGTGGGACCTTAAACAATTCTGTGGCGTCTTCCTTATTCAACGGAATAAAAAATATAAACGGTCAATAAAACCTCGAGGAAGCTGGGAATTAAATATCAAAAAAATCAATTTTGAGTTGTTTTTTATAGTTTGAGATGGGTAGTTAAATAACGTCGCACTGGAGCAAAACAACGGGCTTTTGGTAGATCTCGAGACAATGCCACGTGATTTTGAATCACGGTCAGATGGCTCACACCTGAGATGGCACTTCTCTCCAAAGTTCCACACCATGCCAACGTGTAAGGATATTTGAGACCACGACGAATTTCACGTGAACCAGCCCCAATGCACACGGTCTTTGATTGGATTCTATCACGCAATCCTCCTGTTGCTGAATTCGCTACTCTGAACCCCGCAACCGCGTCACCACGATCTTTATGATTGTTCATTGTAGTAAACGGGGAACTGGTATAATGCTGAATCGCTGGTTCCTTGATGTGGAGGAATACGGTAGCCCGGTTGCAAGAGTAACGGAGTAGTACAACTGGAGAGTTGCAAGTTAAAATCCAACCAAGAGCCATCGTGTACAAGGGGCGCTGCTGTATGTTAAATCTGTCGCCGCCTCAAACGTCCTCGCGTTGGCGGGGTGTTTAAGTTTGGAGAATGGGGTGACAGCTCAGGTACTGACATCGTCATCGGACAGCGGTACAAAATCGCATGCTCGGATCTTTAAATCGGGTTTCATCCCGGACCGTCGCCTTTGCTTCGTCATCTGACCGTGGTTCAAAATTACGAGGTGTTGTCCTCGATCTTTCCCTTAAGGGATTGATATCGGACCGTCGTCAATAGCTCGTTGTGTTGCTCTAGTACGACGTAAATTACAAATTACCCGGACCGTCGCCAATGGCCCGTTGTGTTGCTCCACTGCAACATTTTGCCCTAGAAAACGCGGTCGACCAAAAACATTTAAAATTTGGCGCGTGTAGTTACAGCCAAATGAATTACAAGCATCTTAGCAGTTCAATATCGTCAAACTGAACAGTCTTAACTATTGAGAATATTTAGCATGCACTTTTATTCTCTCAAAAGCTTTCATTTCACAGGCACCTGCAGCCGACCAACCGGTCTGGTGCTTAAGGTGTCAGCTTCTAGATTGGAAGGTTTCTGGTTTGAATCCGGTTCAATGCATGGATGTTTGTATCCGTTTAGTGTAGAGGCGGCTGGTGCACCTTAAATCTGTCGTGGCCGAAAGTCCTCACGTTGGGTTGGTGTGGAATTTTGGAGAGTAGGGGTGCCAGCTCAGGGGTTGCCTCGTCATCTGACCGTGGTTCAAAATGACGTGGTCGTGTTCTCCGATCTTTACCTTGGGGGAATGATCCCGGACCGTCGTCAATACCCGTTGAGTTGCTCTAGTACGACGTTAATTAAAAATTACCATTTACAGGCACCTTTAAGATGCCTTGTAAAATCCTTTTCACACAAACAGAATCCGGGCCAATATGAATCTAGTAGAAACTGACTAGATATGAGAAAGACGCTTCCGCAAGAAATATTTTTTGCCTTGAAGCTCCTGGGGGGCCGTTGTAAAGCTCAGTGGGTATGGTCACTGTGCTAGCAACCTTAGAGTTGTAGGTGGCACATGTTCAATTCCTGCCGTGTGCATTCCTCCCTGGGTGTGTTCCTCTCTTCAGTGTTAGTAAAGCTTGCAATGTGTGTGTCCAATTACTTAGTAGTGTGTCTGGCGCAGCATGGCCGAATTTGGCCCTTGTACCATAAAATACCCCAAAACCAACCAACCAACCAACCTTGACGCTCCTGGTGATTGTCTCGACGAGGCATCTCGTTATTAGCAAAAATGAGCAGATCTCGATAGACAAAATACCTCACATTAGAAGAAAACTTACCAGATCTTGATAGACAAGACATCTCTCATTAGAAGAAAACTTACCAGATCTTGATAGACAAGATATCTCATTAGAAGAAAACTTACCAGATCTTGATAGACAAGACATCTCTCATTAGAAGAAAACTTACCAGATCTTGATAGACAAGACATCTCTCATTAGAAGAAAACTTACCAGATCTTGATAGACAAGATATCTCATTAGAAGAAAACTGACCAGATCTTGATCTCGGGATCATAAAAAAAAAATCGGCAATTTCTTAATGGACGAGATATCTCATCGAAACCTCTTGGAGAGGAGTAAAGCTATTCACTTTTCTTGAATCCGCAACGTCCCGCTTCAATGCACCCGAATCTACCTCATTCAGTTCATACTGGATTCAGAGTAATGTGGATTCTGTTTTCGTGAAGAGGAGCAGTTAGGGTTGTTGATCTCCGTTGTGACTGACGTACTACAACCAACACTAACCTTTTCTTGGCGACAGTGGCCAAAATACCTATTCTATTACAAACAAACACAGACATTAGAAAGTACCAAGAAAATAAAAACAGTTTTAAAAACTGGTTTAAAAACAAATATTATCAAGACATACGCGTCCTCAGATGCGATGCGACCTAAAATAGACCACTTTATAAAGAAAATATTATGTTGGCAAATATTTGTTCGCGGATTCAACGTCAACTCCTGAAATTGATGGCGAAAACACAATATGTTTTGAGATAAATTTATAATCCGTGTGTTTGATCTCTAAATAATGTTTTGTGGCCCTGTTGATCAGCAAGCACTTCTAGAACACGTGTGAGGCAATTGAGCATTTATTGCCATGTGTTCGAGCAATAACTTGATAAGGTTCATTTCCCCTTTCTTTGAAAGATGACTGCTCACATGAGTGAAATGAGGTTTTTGTTGCTTTCCGCTTTTTAGTTGTGCGTGACTATTTTCCTGTATGATATTTTTTTTAGTATAAGAAACTAGACTTTAAATCGTGTCCTCGTCACATCTGAACGTGTTTCAAAGTAACGTGGTAGTGTTTCCTTCAAAAGGAGGTAGTCCGTCCTCGGTAATGTTTCATAATTCCGTGTTGTCCTCGAATCTTTCCCTTCTGGAGTTGATCCCAGCCAATATACTGCTCCAGTGCGACGTTGATTAAATAACTACCTACCTCGGCAATGTTAATGGTAACTAACACCGCAGTGGAGCGACACAGCGGGCTATTGGCCAGATTACGGGTTCATTCCCTAAGGGAAAGAACGAAGAACAACTCTGCCTGGTTGGAAGAGTAACGGATTAGCAACCGAAGGGATGCGAGTTCGAATCTAACGAGAGACCGTGTGTTCAAAGGAGGATGGTTCACGTTAAATATGTTGGGGCCTCAAATGTCCCCACGTTGGCGTGTTGTGGAAGTTTGGAAAGGGGGGATGGCCGGATCTGGTGTGACCTCGTCATCTCACCGTGATTCAAAATTCAGCTTCGTTTTCCTCGGATCTTTCGCTTCGGGTTTGATCCTGGGCCATCGCTTCGCCATCTGATCGAGGTTCAAAATCACGTGGTTTTGACCTATCTTTCCCTTCGGGTCTGTTCCCGGACCGTCGTTAATAGCCTGTTGTGTTGCTCTAATGCGACGTTAATTGAAATACCTACCTACCGGGATGAAACTTGAAGGGAAAGATCCGAGGACAACACCTTTTTATTTTCATGCCCAAATAATCAGTTCGCCAATTCCGCTTTTGCCCGTGGTTTCCCGTTTGGAAAAGTAACCGATTAGCAACCGTAGGGTTGCAATTCGAATCCAAAGAGAGACCGTGTGTACAAAGGGTGTTGGTGCACGTTAAATCTGTCGTAGCCTCAAATATCCTCGCGTTGGCGTGGTGTGGAAATTTGGAGAGTGGGAGGGCTAGCTCAGGTGCTATTTCAATATCTGACTGGTTCAAAAGTACGTGGTGGTGTACTCGGATCTTTCTTTTAGGGTAGGGTGGCCAACCTGTGGCGCATTGGATGATTACAAGTTGCGCATTCCATCCTTGCGTCTATTTATTCTTTTGAAGTAGGTGCCATAACTGAATCCATCTTCATATTTTCAACACCAGAGTGCTGTGAGTTCAATTCATACTGCCGTCTTTCTCATCAATTCGTCGCAATGTTTTGACAGTTTACAATTGATATTCTGTGTGATACGACGTACGTACTTGTGAGTTGTTCGTTCTTTTGAAACATTTAGACTTTTAGAGCTTTGTACTTTTATATGTTTTTTTTATACAACCTGTTATCTATCACAATGCAAAAGAAAATGAGCAAAAGAAGCGCAGGAAGTGATAGTGAACGTGAATTTAATGAATAGTGGGGAAATAAGTTGTTATTAATAGCAAGACAATCAGGAAAACCGCGTTTTGCATTGATTGTGAAAATACTCTTCCACATAATGGAAGACATGATATTAATAGACACTATAAAACACAGCATCAGACTAACATAGAAGGGAAAATGAAGCTCGTTCTTGGGTCTGAGTTACGAAAAGAATATGTGACTAAGAAAAAGGAAGAAATCAAAAGACAAAATATTTTGGCTGAAGTAAGTTGTGAAGACTTGACTATAACAGAAGCGTCCAATGAAATTGCTTTATCACTGACGTAAAAAATAAATATTTTTCTGACGAAGAAGAAATCAAGCCTTGTCTCCAAATATTTGCACACCATCTTGGTAATCAAGGTATTGAAAGGAAAGTAGACGAAATTGATATATCAAGGCAGATCGTTACGAGGACGTATCGAGGAACTCTCTCGGGATGTGTTTCAGCAACTGGAAGACCTTGTCCATTCTTTTCTCTAGCTTTGGATGAATCAACGGACATATGTGATGTAGCCCAACTACACATTTTGTAAGAGGAATCAATGATAATTTTAATGTATTTGAAGAACTTGCCAGTCTGGGGTCATAGCATTGTAAAACAAGAGGATAAGACATATTTGAAAAGAAAATTAGATTATTGTAAACTCTTCAGTGTGTGTGCTGACGGAGTACTGTCAATGATAAGTAAAGTCAATAGCACTACACCTTTACTTGAAATTTTTTTAAATCTTCCTGTACTAAAATATCATTGCATTAGACACCAAGAGACACTGTGTGGAAAAACTTCAAATTGCAGCATGTTATGTTAACGGTTGTGAAATGTGTGGATAAAATTAGAGCAAAAGCATTAAACAGACGAGAATTCAGGGAATATTGTGAATTGTTAGATTTGGAATATGGTGAACTTGTCCTTCACTGTGAGGTGTCTTTCAGAGGACAGATTCTGAGGAGATTTTGGAAATTGAAAAATGCTGTTTATAATTTTTTAGAATAGGAAAATGAACTCTACCTGATGAAAGAACACTATTATTTGATTTGGCATTTTTAGTTGATGTTACTAGCCATCTCAATAATCTAAATTCGAAACTACATGGCAAGAATAAATTATTTCGTAGCTCAGTAAATAGCATCAATTCATTTAAAATTTAATTAAACTGTTCATCTCTCGGAGAAACAGGATTTGATCTAATTTCCACACTTGAAAGAGCACAGTGAATCGGATAATAGCAATTTGACTAAATATATTGAAAACATCAAGTTATTGTAAGGGCCATTTGAAAGGTGTTTTTTTTCACGATTTGGCTAAAGAAGAAAACTGCATGCTCGTATTTTTAAGCCCTTTTTTACTTATGAATAAAATGTATAAAGTAATTAATAACATACAAATAGAACTTATTGATTTAAAAACAAATTCATTATTGAAAATTAAATTTGATAAGCTTTTTCAGATCGAAATGTTTTTGACGTGTTTGATTTATGGCATTCATTACCCTGTGAACATTTCCCAGAACTAAGAAAATTTGCAAAACATTATATAGTATGTTTCAGAAAGACATGCAGATGTGAACAAGCCTTTTCATCCATGAAATTTATTAAAAGCAAAGCGAGATCGTGAATGAACAATTCAAATTTGAAGAATTCTCTGCTGATCTCAGTAACAAATTTAACACCAAACATTGAAATACTAGTGAAATACAAACATGCTCAAGTCTTACTAAAGGTAAGTAATGTTTATGTGCTGAAAAAAAAATATTGTTTTACGTACAATAATTAAATCATTTAAAATTGTTAATTATGTCTATAAACATACTTTTATTAAAAAGGTTATTAAGGATATGCCTGGGGACCATGAACGTAACATGGTAGAAAATGTGCTTGAGTTGTAGGGCGTATCTGAACTCCTATGTGAAAAAAAATTGACGCATGGTATGTAAAAGGTTGGCCACCCCTGCTTTAGGGATTGATTAACACCGGACAGTCATCCATAGCTCTTTATGTTGCTCCATTGTGACGCTAATTAAAGGCGTACCTACCAAGTAAAGAACCAATGGAATATTTCAAAAAGATTGACTTCTAAAGAAACGTTTTTAAGTTTCGATTTTATTTTTTTGTGAACCTATTAAATTTTTTTTTGCCATCGTTAAAATGTATCACATTTCATTCTTTTAGTCATGTGGAACTTTAAGTCAATAGTTTGTGTGCCATGAGAGATAAAAAGATTGAAACTCGTCCCACTATTTGATAAAGCTATTTTTTTTTTGTTATAGCATATTTCGAACGAAGATATCTTGACGCTAATATTATTAAGCACTGCTAAGTGGTATATGTTATACAATCCGTGACACCAAATAGTTGCGATCAAAATACGTATGTGCTTGCAATTTTGATAAATGTGGCACGAAAATAAAATGTAAGTCACGGACACTGAAGACTGGCAAGTTTCCAACCGCAAGATAACATCAATAGGCTCTTAGGAGAAAAATATGTCTGGATGTTCATCTCCAGAAAATCTGCTTTTTGCTCTGAAGATCTGAAAGGAACTCAGTTTGATACTTGGCTCTCTTTGTGAAATAAATAGCACTTCGCAAAAAAAATCGAAACGCCTCGAAGCCAGAGTTTGATAAACAATAAATTGATAGTAAAACTTAGCACGAGGATATGTTATATCAAATCTAGAGGAATCTTTACTATAGAATTACATCTGGAAGGTCATAAGTTAGTAAATTGTAAAGAAGTTAGTGAATAATTAATAGTAATTAGTAAAAATTAGTAATTGGCCCCTCTGGTGGCTATATTTGTCAATATATCGCAACCCGTCAAGGAAAGTGACCCAAGTCAAAAAATAAAAATGTTGATGTTATGTCATTGAAAAATATGTATGAGGCGCCCCAGCGTGTTCTATTATATTCTATAGAATAGTAATATAAGTTATACCACCACATAAATACTTACCTAAAATTTAAAAGAAGCTTATACTATTTCAATATGAGTTTTATAGTATCCTTTAAGTTGATGTTTCTCAAATTCTGCAATTTTGAGTTGTCACTTTTCTTGTCGGGGTGCGATATGTTATGGAGTCGAACAAAAATCAATCCCTATTTCTATCCCGTAGCAAATCATGCCATACATTCTGCAGCTATTCCTTCCCATTCTCTACATTCAAGGCATGGGGCATTTGACTGCCTAGAATACCGGAGACATGCTTAATGGGAGACAGATCTGGGATTTCGGTGGACTGGTAAGGGTACCACCCCGAATCACTCATGGGAGAGGCAAGACGTGTGTGGAAAGACGTTATCCTGTTGGTATTGTTCAGCAGGCAATTTAGAGGTTTGGACAAGTCTAATGGGTGTCAAACAAAGCCCTTATCCTATCCCGTGGAAAACTATGCCAAGCATTCATTTATTGGAATGGAATCCTTCCAAGTGAATCCTTGGAAAAAGAGAAGATATTTTCAAAGGATTCACTTACATGGAAAGAAGCAACATATTCTTTCTAAAGGATTCACATTCAAGAAAACCATTACTCAAGTACGTCCGTTACCTGATATTGCATGTCTTGTTTATGGTGCAGCGCATTGCCAAATATGGCCCTTGTGCCATTAAAAAACAACCCTACCAACATTCAATCCAAAAATAGTTTAGTCCTTATCCTCTTTCCTGAAACTGTATAGCTTGATATCTCGAGAGAAATAGTCCTATTTGGGGAGCATGTTTTATTATTGTAACCTAATAGAAAATACGAGCTGCATTATCAGTTTCTTCAGCTAAATATAAACTACAAAACGCCAAATCAAGAAAATTTGATCAAAATGCAATCGCGTCTTCAATCGTTTGGTTCGGAGTCACAAGTTCTATTGCATCAGCATCTACTATTTGGAGTTTTTTTTATGAAACTGGAACTTCAGTGTATATTTTATAGCTTACTAATTTTCTCCAAGCAAAAACGTAAGAAAAAACGAACTCTTAATCTTATGAATGTAACCCTATTTCGAGTAGTATGCTATTGCTTTTACCCCACAATGGACAATGAGTTAAACACATTTATTGGGCGAAGGAATCCTTGGATTTTCTTTCTAACCTTTAAAAAGATTCGATTAGTTCTTTCCTTGGAATATCCATTGGAAAGATTTTATTGCTTCTTTCCTTGGAAGTCAACCTCTGGCTTCCACTCGCCTCCTGTTGTCGCACCGGCTATACCACGCGTTTTTTAAGTCGCTCTTCTCATCCACTATACGATTTACTCTTCAACATTTCACTAGATAGCCTTTTTATTAATCGACCATCATGAATCTCACATTTTAGTCTACGTATACGGAATGTTTTAACTGGTACACTATTGAATATCATTGACGTTTCTGAGAGAAATTTTTATTCTTTTTCACCTTGGCGAAACCCGCACTTTTCATACTTAAAAATTATTGTTTTGATAGGTCCATATAGTTGTACGTTCCCTGTACAATTTTGAATAAACCATGTTAATCTCGTAATTTTCTGAACTGTACTTTCTCGAGAAACCGTCTGAGAATCGAGCGTAAAAAGCGTGTTGAGCCTTTTGGACTTTTCAGTCTGTGAGGTTCGAAGGTTCCCCTACTAACACAAGGAGGAATGGGTGTTGGGGGAACGAGACATCCCTAGGGACGTTGGCGGGGGTGTCAGTGAAAGGTCACCCGGGTTAGGAGGAGACAGGGGGAGAGTGGGAAGAAAGAAGAGATTCGACCCGCGGAGACTACAGAGGACGGACGATGAGGGGCTCTCTGCTGCTGTTGTATATTATGTTGTAATGTATTCATATCTAACCTAGAATGTCCAAATAAAAGTTGGAAAATATATCTATGAAGTGTTGCCCTCTCCACTAGACAAACGAACCACACACGCACTCACCAGAGAGAGAAAGGGTGGGGTAAAGATACAGTCCATGACGTCGCAGCAAGTTTCAACTGCCAAATAAAAAAAGTCGTTTCTATGGTAATTGTTTCTAAAATAAATTTTATATCTGGCAAACCCGTTAGTTAGAAATGTAACCTTTCATTTCCGTGAGCAAGAATGTAAGCTATCTCAAACGTTTAAATTATACTTTTCATCGCATCGAATTTATTTTGATGAACCAATATTAAAAATAACTATACCATAAGAAAGAGCACATTCTAAGCTTTCACTTGATATTTTCACACTTTAAATCTAATAGTATTAAGCTATAGATATGACAATTTTAGTTTTGTATCGGAAATAACGATCTATAAAATTTCCGAAATTTGTATGACTAACTTTTAATCGCATCGAATTTATTTATTAACCAATTTCAAAAAAAAATTCTACCATAAGAAAGAGTACATTCTAAGGTTTCCTGTGATGTTTTCAAAGTTAAAGTGATAGTAATTAGCTATAGGGGGGGGGATATGACAGTTTTAACAAAAAATTTCCGAAAATGTCCCGATTTTTCCCAAATTTCAAAAAAAATATTATCAGGAACCAAATTGAAATTTCTAAAAACTCAACGAGCTGCAAAAATTCACGTTAGAGGTACTCTAAAAAAACTCGTGTCTTAAGACTGAAAATGTGCACGTCTTTTGCTCACTCGCGTTATAAATTTCGCTTTTTTCGAAAATTTGTCAAAGCGAAAATTTGTTCGCTTTGACACTTAATACACCACCCTAAACTAATAGCCGCATCGGAAAAATATTTTCTCTCTTGCTCCCTGTACAATTTTGAACAAACCATGTTAATTTTGTAATTTTCTGAGTTTTCAATCCTGCGGTGGCGGCGGTAACTTTTTTTAATTTAGAGAGAAAAGAACAAATGGAAATGCACCACTAGTGTGTAGTGAAGTGGATTGGAGTTTGTTTAAAACATTTTAAGGGACTAATTTTTTAAGACCTTATTGCTCACTCTTGGTCTTCAGTGACCCTTACTTTCCCTGTAGCTAACATTGCCCCCCCCCCCAATTAGTCCTTCAGCGGCAAAAAGATACGGAGCGTTTACTTTGGAAATTTAGGGGAATGTAATTTTTAGAGCACTTTTTGGTCAGACGTCGGGTGGCATTTCTGGTCGTTTGATATGCCGTGGCATTCATTGTTGGGTCGCGAGACATGTCGGGGCATTGCTGGGTCGCGATAAATATCGGGGCATTGCTGGGTCGCGATAAATGTCGGGGCATGGTTGGGTCGCGAGAAATGTCGGGGCAGGGTTGGGTCGCGAGAAATGTCGGGGCATGGTTGGGTCGCGAGAAATGTCGGGGCATGGTTGGGTCGCGAGAAATGTCGGGGCATGGTTGGGTCGCGAGAAATGTCGGGGCAGGGTTGGGTCGCGAGAAATGTCGGGGCAGGGTTGGGTCGCGAGAAATGTCGGGGCAGGGTTGGGTCGCGAGAAATGTCGGGGCAGGGTTGGGTCGCGAGAAATGTCGGGGCAGGGTTGGGTCGCGAGAAATGTCGGGGCAGGGTTGGGTCGCGAGAAATGTCGGGGCAGGGTTGGGTCGCGAGAAATGTCGGGGCAGGGTTGGGTCGCGAGAAATGTCGGGGCATGGCTGGGCCGCGAGCGATGTTGGGGCACTTTCTAGTCACTTGTTTAAATATTTAGCGCGGCGATTTTCAACAGGTATGCCGCAAGAGTACCACTGTTGTACCTTTCGTATTGTCAAAAGGTGAAATTGTGTAAGATCTATTTCATTTCAAAACTATAATTTTGAACTTTTGACAAATGTGTTCACACAAATAATTTCAAATCATGCCCATATAAATAACTAATCATCGTTTTTCATTACAAAGTATGACCCGTTTGCATACACCCGACTCATGCATGAAAGTTGCACGTGACTGTTTAAATAAGTTTAATTGAACACAGGATTTTAGGCTTCGTACAGTAGTTTCGTGCTTGAATTCGTTCATCTCTCCTGCATGAATGTCACGAGGCCTTCACGAATCGAGCCGATGCTTAGTCATGTATATGGCAGTTGCTTACTCTTTCGTGATCAGAACGTGTTTTTGTTACTACATACCATTAGATTTCCCTAATATTTACTTTAAAATTAAAACTTGATACAGGTGAGGCCATAGACTTTTCTTCTACAATCGAGAAAATAATACAGGAAACATTTGGAATTGTAGGGATTCACACGCATAATTCCACCTAGTACACCGCGGTCTTCCTTCCATTAATTTTAACCAATTTTGACCTTGGCCAATAGAATCTTTCCAACACATTATGTTCTAAGGAAATGAGCTATAAAATCTACAAAGGATTCTGTTCCAAAGAAAGGAGTATTAGAATATTTATAAAGGATTATTTTTTAAGGAAAGGAGCAATAGAATCTCCTCGGCTCTTTAAAGGAGGACGATAGGTAGTTGAATTAACGTCCCATAAGTAACGGGCTATTGGTGGTTGGGGATCAATCCCGAGGGGGAAGTTCCGACGACAACACCTCGTCATGTTGAATCAAAGTCAGATAACGCAGTCAACCACCTCAGCTGGTGCCACGCTCCAAACTTACACATCACTCCAAAGTTATCTCTTCAAAGGAAAGAAGCAACAGAATCGTTCCAAAGGATTCTTTTCTAATAAGCATTCGAATAATTCAAAACGATTGTTTTCTAAGTGATACAGCAATTAGTCTTTCAAAATTATTCTACTCTAAAGAACGGACCAATAAAATTCTTCCGACGGATACTATTTCATGAAAAGGAGCGATAGAATCTTTCTGAAGTTTGAAAGAATCGATGGATTCTTTCAACCAATAATGGTTATTTAGTCATTAAGTGTGTTGTAGGGTAAAAGTAACCCTACACTACTTGGAAATTTCACAACACTTAGAGGGTTAAAGGTGAACCTTTCGTAAAATTTCTTTAATTGGTTGTGGGTGTCTACCATATATTGAGGTTTGTGTTTGATGTTGAAGAATCATCACTCGATTTTAATGCTATCATCGTGGCTCGGTGGCTTTGCCCACTGTTCTAGCGACCGATGAATTGTAAGCCCGGTTCGATTCCTACCTGGATGCATTTTTTTCTTCTGTATCAGTAAAACTTCCCTTGCTTGTGTGTCCATTTACTTGACGTTGCTTTGTGCAGCTTGTGCAAATATCCTGCGCCATAAAACCCTTCTCAAGTAACCTAGATTGACTTGCGTTTTTATGTCTAACGACCGCAGGGTTCAAAGGAAGACTATCTGTGTCAATTGAACTCCCGGAAAAACTGGTAGTTCCCGGTTTAAATGGCTCTCATGACCTAAAATTGACATAAAGCTCAGTAGCTTATCGCAAGATTGATAACAGGGAATGCAAAATTGGATGGAAAGCAAAAAAATGATGCTTTGCTTTAGATAAGCGGTACAGCTACACTCTACGTTTATGAGAGGTGGCAACGAGTTTGGCGATTTTTTTTGGCGCTCTTCTAAAGTCGCCAAGGAAAGAATTATTTCTTAACTCTTTTTCTGTCAAAAAAAATTTTTTTTTACAACACACTTTTTAAACACATTTTAGAACGTTTTATAAAGTATATTTTTTAAAAACTTTCACAAAAAGTAGTAAGCTTAAGCACATATCAAAACACATTTGTGAACCAGCAGAGAAAGTAAGCTACGAATGTTGGGTAAGAATACACTGAAACTTATCACTTACACTCAATACAATGGGCATGTTGAAAAAGAAAAAGATTTTTAAAAGGAAAGAAAGCAAGAAATAATACAACCTGATAACGTCAGAATTCTTTCGTAAAAAAATAATGAAAACGAAAATGGTCAAAAAAACAAAACTCATAATCTTTTCGTGAAAACTATAAAAAAAATATATACAAATTCCACAACTGTCAAAATACAATGCAATCATAGGATATTTTAAAAACAAAATAACCAATGGGAGGGTATAGAAAAAATTTCAAACGAATCAATGAAATCAAACGACTTTAAGGGATTTTGGAAGAACTTTCTATAAAAATTGAAAGTTTCCGCTTGCCAGGTTGCCATGAAAACCACAAAAACAGTTACGACAAATGGTTTGTCTTAATTTATCGTAATTCGCTACTAGAAGTGCACCAAAAAAATCGCCAAGGCCGTTGCCACCGTTCATAAGCGTAGAGTTGCTGTACCACATAATCTTATACATAGGCTCAATTCGTTGTTGTGGGGCCGCGGTAGCCTGGTTGGTAGAGTAGCGTATTAGCAACAGGAGGGTTGCGAGTTCGAATCCAACCAGACCGTCTTGTACCGACCGACCGTTGGCTCAAAAATACTCACGTTGACGTGGTGTGAAAGTTTGGAAAGAGATGCCAGCTCAGGTGTTATCTCGTCATCTGACCGTGGTTCAAAATTACGTAGCTTTGTTCCCGGACCGCCGCCAATAGCTCTGTGTTGCTCCAGTGCGGGGTGGATCAACCACCTACCTTATGCGCCAGGAGAGTTGAGGAAAGAAAAAGGAATGATAAATGAAAGCTTAAAGTAGAACATTAGTAATTCCCTCATTTCGTAAAGTTGCCCTACCCCGGCAGAAAAATTCAGATTTCGCGAAAGAAACTGATCTAGAGCACTTAATACAGAAGGCATGATAAAACCCAGAAAGATGATGACTTACTAAAACTGATACGATTCAAATAAAAGCAAGAAACAACTTAATGCGACTGCACTGAGCGATGTTAATGGGCTGGAAGTTCTCCAAATTTACAGGAAACGGAAGAGAATATGGGGGTGGGGGGAGATTCAAAACACCAATGCAATTAAGGCCACGTTCACATGAGGCGTTTCAACTCACGTATGGCGAGGCTAGCAATGTCCTGCCGTTAAATTATGTTTATTTATTCCTCTAGTTCAAGTATCTATCTTTGCGACCTTGAAGAGCGGGACCCTGATAGCCTCGCCAAACGCGTGTTTTAAGCGCCTCATGTGAACGGGACCTAAAGGACAACAGAAACGAAAACATTCCGAAATATTCAAAAACAAAATAAGGACAGGAAATAGAAATTTTAAATTCGCTAGATTACCATAATCCTAATGGGGGGGTTGCCTTTCTTTACCTGCCACAACTCGCTAGAAAGTCTCGCCAAAAGTGTTACCACTGTCGCCTTCCAACCATCCTCTAAGCTTCCAACCAACAAACGTGGTTCTGTACCATTTACAAACCCATAACACTAAAACTGAACTCGTAGGAAGCGCAAGGTGTAAAGCGACACGCGCAGACAAATCAGCGTTTACACCGTTCGCGCCGGCACCTCTGATTGGTCTGCGCGTGTCGCTTTGCTGTTTGCTCTTCCTATTTGAATTCAGTTTTAGGGTTTGGGCGTAGATTCGGGTCTTATTAACATTCGTGTAACAAAAAAGACCATAAAGCAACTAATCAAACATGGAAATTTGTTTTCTTTGCGCTGGCAGTGTTACAAGGGTGCAATACAGTCTGATATAAAATTCTTTTTTTTAGAAATAGTGTCATATTTCTACAAAATTAGGTAACAGAGTTCCAAAAAAATCATTTTGCTCGTAAAATGTTTATGTATAATTTTCAACTTAAATTGTCCTTTAATTTGTATTAAAAAATTAACTGTTATCTCAAAGTTGCAATAACCGCTATTATAGCTGCAAATAACATTTAGGAGCCAACAGTAACAGGGCATAAATTTAAGTTATCAATTTGTAAAACGTTAAAACGGTTAATTTAAACTGTCAGCAACTGCTTAAATAATTAGCAATTTCAACATTTTTTAATACATGTAAATATATTTGAATTTTTATTGATCGACTTTTGTAATTAGTTGAGGCATTTTAAAATTTACTTTTTAATGTTTCTTTTCAACAGTAGTGGCTAACTGTCAACTTGCAATGACACCGCTCATTTTAACAGGTACTGGAATGTATAAACACAGGAATATTTCGAAACTATTTAAAATCATCCGCTCAATCACGATTTCCGTTCCAGTAGCTGTTTTGAGTGGATTTTCATAAAACTTACACGAGCCGATGTATCCATTGTGTGTGTGCTGGAAAAGATGTAGGTGTAACTAAGTTTCAGATAATTTTATGCAGTGCATATCATATCAGGCGATTATTTGCTAGTCTTCATTCAGCAAGGTCAGAAATGAAGGTCGTAATACAACAATGTATCTCTAAATACTATATCTTTTAATTGATATGAAATTGAAATGTGATTATTAATGCCAAATAGACAACTAGATAAAGAAAACTATAAAGGGGAGGCTGTTTAGTAACACCAATTGCTTTATATAATGTAGACGCGTACACCTGATTTTAAGATTGTCCAAAGTATAAAGGTTTTTTAATGAATCAACCTCCAAATCGTGGCAATATTAACAATCTGAGCGTCATTACATTTACGAGTTGCGAATTGGCGCGTTTACCTCATAACATATTTAATGACTGAATAACTACGTTTTTCTGAAGAATCCATGGGTTCTTTCAACCCTTAGAACGATTCCATCGATCCTTTCCTTGGAATAGAAACTTTATTTGGAACGATTCTATGTTTCCTTTCTTTAGAGTAAAAGTGTTTAGAACGCTTTTATTGGCCCATTCTGTAAAATAGAATTATTTCCTAAAAACAGAATCCCTTAGAAAAGAATTAATTGCTCCTTTCCTTAGAATAGAATCCTTTGGAACGATTCTATTGGCCAAGAAAATTGGTTAGAAGTCATGCAGGGAAGACTGCTGGTTACAAGACTGAATTACTTGAGTCAGCCCCTCAGAGGGTTAACTTAAGATCCCTATAGGAATAAGTAATTCCTCGAACTTGAGAAAAAAAATTGAGTTTTTCTCAAAGTCATTAATCGTCGATTTCAAAAAGTTATCTAATATGGAACTCCAAAGAATTTCTCAGAAAGATGTCTTTATTCTTTTGCTCCAATAGCATAAACCAGCGGGAGAAATTCTAGACGATCAAAGTTCCTTTTTTGCAAGAGAAATCACATCAAAAAATTATTTTTTTGTATGATTTTGTTTTGGAAAGGAGTGTATTTGTCACTAGCAGCTTCTAAATTCTTGCGATTGAATTCAGATCAAAATTGTAGAATCTTCAAATATTTTAGTAAAAATTACTTTTTTGTAACATTAATTTATATGCATTAATTATTTTACATGCAATTTAGTAAAAAATTGAGGAAAGAAAATCATAGTATGCATAATTATAATCAGAAAATTAGTATGCATAATTAGAATCAGAAAATTAGTATGCATAATTAGAATCAGAAAATTAGTATGCATAATTAGAATCAGAAAATTAGTATGCATAATTATAATCAGAAAATTAGTATGCATAATTATAATCAGAAAATTAGTATGCATAATTATAATCAGAAAATTAGTATGCATAATTCGAATCAGAAAATTAGTATGCATAATTCGAATCCGAAAATTAGTATGCATAATTAGAATCCGAAAATTAGTATGCATAATTAGAATCAGAAAATTAGTATGCATAATTAGAATCAGAAAATTAGTATGCATTTAATCAGATAATTAGTATGCATATATATATAAATGAAACAAAATTGAATAAAACGGATGCAATGGGTTAGTGGGATAGCTTTATCAGCGAAACCAAACTTTTACAACACGCCCTCGACCAACACAGCACACAAGTGGTCATCTTATCTAGTACTGATTATGACCGAAGGTGCTCAACTTTTTTGGTCGAATAGGCAGACGTTTCTTTCCACATATTTCCGTAAGGGAGGAATTCGGCAAACATTTTTTCCAGGCTCCCTAAGAAGAGGACAATGAGACGCTACACTTTGGCTACGAGCTTGAATTCTTAACCCCTTTTATTGGTCAGTAACAAATACCTTACTTTTGACTCAGCTTGTCCCCCCCCGCAATAGGACCTTGCTCTATTGAACCCAAACCAACCTTTGCTGTTCACTGAACGAAAAATCATGTGGTCCTCAGGGACACATTTTTAGGTGTGTACGGGTTTCACAACCCCGAGGAAGTCGGGTGATCTTTCCTCTATCATTTTTGCAAGTTCGAATGCAACCAAAGTCCGTAGCGTATAAGGGGGCTGGTGCACGTTAAATCTACTGTAGCCTCAAATGTCCTCACGTTGGTGTGTTGTCATCTGACCGTGGTTCGAAATTACGTGGTGCTGTCCTAGGACCTTTCCCTTTAGATATGATCCCAGACTGCCGCCAATAGCCCGTTGTGTTGGTCCAGTGCGGCGTTGATTAAACACCAACCCTTCCATTTTCACCCTCGACTACCCTTTCGCTTCTTCTTCCTCCCTCATTGTGTTGTCTGTCTTGTGTTTGGCACAGCTTAGCCAAGTATGGCCCTTGCGCTGCAAAACCTGAAAATAACCTTCAAATCATTCAAACTATTGTCACCCAATCGAGGGGAACTATTAGACCGCACTGTTTACCCATTGTTTTCAACAGATTCTTTCCTCCATTTTGCGGAAAATCGCAAAAGCCTTCACACACCTGGTTCATTTAATTGCCCCACGCCGAACGTTACGAAACTGAGCCGGAATTACGTTGTTTGTCCTTCGCCCAAGCCAGCTGGAACAGCCTTGCATGAGTCTGTCAGGATTATTACATCACTCTTCAGCCAACCACTTGCCGCCGTGACATGTGAACACTGAATGGAGAACGACGTAGCGGTACGACAGTAGTAAATGATGGAAGCCAGCTCCTAAAATAGAAACAAACAGTGAAGCAGCTTGTGCCCGTGCTCTTATCGCTTTCGCTTGGGATGGTCGAATGTTTGCTGTTTTTCTTTCTGCTGTTTGCAACCACGTTCTAGCTAGCTTCCCTTTCAAACTGTCGCGTGAACGGTGATGCAATACTTCCCACCGACTTGGAAAATCAGAAAAACGTGAACTTTCAGTCTCGGGCGAGTCGAGATCGATTTGGAACGGATTGGTTCGTTACGGGGAATAGGGTGCCGTTTTCGAAAATGTGTTCCTGCATGATGATGCTTCGCAAACCTTTCGTGCTGCTTCTGCCAAAAGTTCATAACTTGGATATTTCTGTCGCTTTCCATACTACGAAAAAACTCTTGAGAGCTGTCAAATTGCAGCCGTAAGTTTATTTTGATTTGATAATTTCTTCAGTGCACATGGATCAAATGTTTACATGTATTTTTTGTTTGCAAAACTTTGAATGGATGTTTTGAAGTTAAATCGTATTTGGATTTAACTCGTACGATGTATTCTAAATTTGATTATGAACTTGTGGAATATTAACGCTTTTCTGTTCTACCCGTACTGTTTTGAAACAGTCTTGTAACCGTAGTTCAGACAGCTTTTGTGAACCAACCTTCAAGTGGAATGTATGAAAGATCTGATATACGTGGAGCTTTTTCACAAACAAGTTGTATGAGCGTTTTTCGTTCATCGCAATTCAGATAGTAGTGAACGTTTAACTTAAAAAAAAGCAGGAACATTTCCTTTGTTTAATTAAACGTTATTTTAACTGGATATCTATTAAGAATATAGTAAAATTTTGTGAAAGGATTAAAGAGGAAGGTTATACTCTTTTGAGAAACGTTCAAAGCTCTTTGCATTGTATTCGATCTACAGAAGGACTGATGATGAAAATGGCAAAATATCCAATTTTAGAATTTGGTATGAAGCAAATAGAGTAGTTGAAAGTTTCAGGCTGTTCTAGATTCGGGGGAAGGGGGGGGGGTCAAATTGCAGGAAAGCGGAACTTGGATGGCTATGGCAGAAGCAACAAAATGTATACTTTGATGAAAAGAACAGATGTAAAACAATATTATGTGCTTTAAAACAGATGTTGAGAAAAAACATGTGCTTTAAAGAGCAGATGTTAAGGTATATCATCAAAAAAGCAAATATGCACAATCATGTTAAACAAAATACACATTTTCCCAAAAATTCTGGAAAATCCGTTGCCAAGTTCAAGTTGTTCACACGTTGCATTAAACTATGAGTTTGATGCAACGTTGGCATCAAACTCAAAGCATTAAACTTTGTGTTTGCTGCTTTTATCTATTCATTACACACTGCTTTGTAATATTGAGTTACAAACTGGGCCGTGTTCCCTTATGGGAAGCCTGGCGATTTGAATCTTTAAAAAAATCTTTCTTATTGCTGCATCTACTAATAAATTTATTCGTTTGAAAAGTGACTTTCAATTGTATGTTTTTGTATTCAAAATAAGTAATTTTTTTTGTATCACTCGATTACTAGCTTTAGAATGCCATAACTAGGTATATGCTCTTATCTTTTTGAGTTTTCACTACTCTGAAATCTTGGAGTTAGTGTTACTTTGTATACTACCCATGAATTTAATAGTTAAATAACCACATCTTTCTAAAGAACCTATGATTCTTTCAACCTTTAGAATTATTCTATTGGTCCTTTACTTAGAAGAGAACCTTTCTTTGGACTAATTCTGTGAATATCTGATTGGTCCTTTTCTTAAAATAGAATCATTACATGGTGTCCTAGAATCTTTCCCTTCGTGATTGATCCCGGACCTTTTCCAATACCCCGTTGTATATTTCCAATGCGACGTTAATCAACTACTTACCTTAAAATAGAATCCTTTTGAAGTATTAGATTGGTTCATTTCTTAAAACAGAATTCTTTGGAAAGATTTTATTGCCCCATTCCTTATAATAGAATCCTTTAGAAATATTCCATTGCTCCTTTCCCTTTAGAATAGAATCTCTTGGAAAGATTATGTTGCTCCTTTCCTTCGAATAGAATCTTTTGGGAAGATTCTATTGGTCACGAAGGTCGAAATTGGTCAGAAGTCATCTAGGGAAAACTACAGAAACCTTAGGAAATATTCGATTGGTCCTTTTCGTAAAATAGAATCCTTTGAAAATATTCGTTTGGTTCTTTTCTTAAAATGGAATATCATTTGAAAACATTCTATAGTTTATTTCCTTAAAATGGAATTCTTTGGAAAGATACTATTGCTCCTTTCTTTAGAATAGAATCCTTTGGAAAGATTCTATTGCTTTTCTTTAAATATAAAATGCTTTTTAAGATTCTGTTGGTCAAGAAGGTCAAAATTGATTAGAAGACTGGCAGGATGCAAGGTGGAATTATTTGTGTGAACCCAAAGAGGACTTATGACTGTTGTAAGGCTATTTCTGGGACCCCTTTGAAATGTAAATTTGAAAGTCCCATAAACAGACTGACGGTAATACTCAAAATACAAGTTCATCACCTTACAGCATCCCAGAAAGGAAAAACCAATTTTCCTCTTTAATATTACTCCATTGCCATCTCAATATGAGTTTTCCAACTATTAATAACTGTAGCAGGTAGCAAACATCCTTAGCTACAAATTATGCATGTATTTAATTGTCACTCTGCATATAGATTCAATTACCGTTTACACTTTGTACTTATATACTGTATTAAAATGTATCATTGCTTGAACATATCGGTCAAAATTAGTTTTGCTGTCTTTACTTGTTTTCATGCAGCCAAGTCTCCATGAATTTGCGGTGAGTAGCTGTAGATGGTCGCACTCAGGCTGCCAATTCCATTCATTTTAGCCCCCCGCTTTGTCAATGCACTCAAACTAGTATACTTTGTCAATGCACTCAAACTAAACTCATACTAGCTGATGGTCCCGCGTCTTGTTGAGTAGCAATGTCGTCGTCACCTTCCAGGTCATCAATGAGTTCTCTAATCTTTTAAGTGAGTTCATTGTCACTGAGAATTTGGAATCCCGGGTCGGAAGAAACACACACCAGCCACTCACCTACGTCCTCTACACTGCATTCGGAAAATCCAGGAATATTCTCAAAGCTATCCGGATAATTGGCGACTGAAATTTGGATAATTGGAGTTCTGCTGTTTTTTTATTTTGAGAGAAAAAGGATTTCATTTCCTTGGAATAGAATCTTTCTATAGAACTTGCTTCTTTTTTGGAGTACAATCTTTTAGAACGCGTCTAGTGTCACAATCTGTAGATACATTCCTTTTAGACGATTCTGTTCGTCCTTTCCTTATATTACAATCTTTTGGTTGGTTTTGGGGTTCTATGGCGCGAGGACCATATTTGGTTCAGCAGCGCCAAACACAAGACTACGTCAAATAAAAACTAATGGGATCAAAACAGGAAAATTTGCTAAACCGGGAGCGCGACCCCCTGTTTACTAAAGACAGTAAACCGTATGGGAAAATAAAAGATTAATCGAGTACTTCGGGACCGTGAACCCCGTCCACGCCTGAAGATGTACCTCCTAAGTACCTAGTGTGGTAGCATAGGTTGATTTATGAACTAATCTTAAAACATAAAGCAAACGAAGCTGAAATAATAGTACAAACTGGTGATGATGCTTCGGCAACGCTAATTCTCCAATGTCCGAGAAACCAGTTTTACCGGTTTTCAGAAAAGAGCATCGGTTTTTGAACTCCGGTGAACAAAACTAGTCCAAAGCAGTTATTTTTCAATCTATTTATCCGGTGGATGAAGAGTTGACGAAGAAACACTCGTTTATTCTTAGAATTCCATTTATATATGGACTTTAATATTTGTTTTGTGCAGCTGTGTATACAGTCATCGAGTTCTCTTTCAAAAGCAGCATGGGTTTAACGACCGAACAAAATTTTTTATTGTTAAGATTCAGATTAGTCTGCAAAAACTTGCCAGCCTGTTTCAATTTATTGCCTTCACTCTTTGTTCGCTATGTACTAAAGCTATGTCAAGAGTCTTCAATGCGTGGATTGTTTTCCGTAGGTCCTCGAATTATCCTTCCAAGTGATTAAGCTAAAATTTAATGAAATTTAATTACACGCATATATATTATATATTTTATTACACGCATATCTGGAAAATATTTATGAGAAGGACAAAATTGTTTAAAATAAAATAACATTTTTTCCAGAAAAATCACAATTTTAATAAATATTTGTATCTATTCACTTCGCACGCGTATCTGGAAAATAATTTTGACAAGGACAAAATTGGGCTTAAAATTAAACACTTTCCAGAAAAACCACAACTTTAAAAAAGATTTCTGAATAAATGTTTTAATAAATATTTTTACGCCCCCTTTAGATCCTCATTCGGGATCACCTTCCCTGTATTTCCCTTCGCCACTGATATCGAAAATAAATCCTTGGTTATTTCTGTATTGTTTATATTGTGGTGATATAAAAATACGTGCGCAAGTCTTTCTTGAAGGTTGTTGCCCTTTGATCCATTTCAGATAAAAGTCGAGATTCAAAGTCTGCGATAATACATGTGACTTGTCAGCGACAATTCAACTACTGTGCCTTGACGGTTCAGAGAAAGGGTTGATATCAGATGTAGTTTTTTCAAGACCTTTGAACGTCTGACGTGTACTGACAGAAACGAATCTTTGATTACCGCTGAAGAGCACGGAGGCGGGAATAGTGGTTCCAAATTATTCCCGCGCGTCATTTAAAATAAGTGTTACACAGAATGAGTCGGGAAATCAGACAAATGCCAGGAGCTCACTGGTACTTTAATTGAAGCTATGACAGTAGGTGTTTTCTTAGCCGGGTATTAGGTGGTTCAAAATTTCGAGGAGCTGTCCTTGGATCTTTCCAGCCGACCAACCGGTTGTTAAGGTATTAGCCTCTAGATAGGAAGGTTCCTGGTTCGAATCCGGGTCCGGGCATGGGTGTTTGTAAGCGTATGATGTAGAGGAGGCTGGTGCACATTAAATCTGTCGTGGCCGAAAGTCCTCACGTTGGGTTGGTGTGGAAGTTTGGAGAGTGAGGTGCCAGCTCGGGTGTTACTTCGTCATCTGACCGTGGTTCAAATTTACGAGGTGGTGTCCTCAGATCTTTCTCTGAAGGGATTGATCCCGGACCGTCGCCAATAGCCCGTTGTGTTGCTCTAGTATGACGCTAACCAAAATTACCGTTAACGTTACCTTGGATATTTCCCTTCGGGATGAATTCCCGACCGTCGTCAACAGCTCGTTGTGTTGGTCAGGTGCAACGTTAATTAACTACCTACCTAATGGTGGCTTCACACCAACGGCGACAGCGACAAAAACAGCTGTCTCTTCGCTTTGCGCATGCGTATTACAAACAAATTTTGTTTCTCCCGGTTCGTCTCTGTCGCTGTCGCTGTAGCTGCACTTTCAAGTCTTGGAGGAAGTTCAACTTTTGTCTCTGTCGCCGTGCTGACAGCCAATCAGAATAAAGACTAATCCTGTTTCGGTTGATGTTTTTCACCCAGCAAGTTAAAAATTAATAATATCGAAATCCCATTGGCTCAGGAAGCTAAATACATAGGTATTATCCTAGACAGAAGACTCACATGGAATCAAAACACAAAAAACGTTATCCATAAATTCCGAGACTTAAAACGTTAACTTTTCAACCTAATTGCTCGGAATTCGCCAATGACTATTGAAAACAAAATACTCGTGTACCTAAGCTATCTCAAACCAGTAATCACATACGCATGCCAAATTTGGGATCTACTAATAACAAAAATATAAATTCACTTGAAATCCTTCAAACTTATACACACCGAACCATCTCCAAAGCAAGATGGTTCCAACGAAAAACAGAAATTATAAGACACGTTCTTAAAATTACCTCCCTTAAAACCCCTATCGCTAAACTTTTGAAAAAAATAAACCACGATATATTTAATGCAGATAGCTGATTAAAATCTAACCACTCTTTAAAGAGACATTATAAAGTCGCTCTCGGCACTATTTTTTCCTTGCCAAAAAAGAACTAGTTTTTAACTATTCAATTTATGTCAGCAATAAGCTTGACCAGTCAACACAGCAACGTCCCAAATATGGGTCGTTATTTTTAAGCACCTCCGGTCGCGGTCAGTACTTGTGAGGGTGACCACGCAAGCTCCCGCGACCGGCAATCTGTTTACTGATGCAATACTACTTTTTAAACTTTTATTACCACTTCATAGCTACTTATTTAATTCCAAACAACTTATTTTATTTCTACTATTTTTTTAATTTTGGGCATTCTATTTTAGAATTAAGTAACTCCACCAAAATTGTTCTACCGGAGATAAAGGCCGCTAAGCTCGTCTAACAAGAATAAAAGGAGTTTTATTAAAGGCGGAGAGACGTGATCTGTCTGCCATCTTGCAGAATCAGAAATAAATGTTTTGCTTTCAAAAAGTTATGCGCATGCGCAAAGAAATTGCTGCAAGCGACAAAATGTTGCCTGTCTCTGTCTCTGTTGCTGTCGCCGTTGGTGTGGAGCCACCATTAGTCGTATTGACTTTCTTAGTGCAAAATATATCGACCTTGGTAGTAGGGCCTATGTCCATTTTGCAAGTTTTTGTTAACAGACTAAGTAATTTTGATTTTCGCCCTGGTGGTTGGCTCGACGAGGTATCTTGTCATTTAGCTGAACTGACAAGATCTTTATCTCGTCTTAACAAAATTGATCAGATTTTGATGGATGATATATATTGTCAAAACTAATTGGACAGTTAATATATTAGAAGAAGCTTTCTCCCATGTTTTGATTCCTTCATAATGTAGTCAGGAGGATGTTAGCCTCTTTTTTATATAGCCTCTTTTAACTTTCATTACAGTGAAGTGAACATCACACAAAATGAGCGAATTTGGAGTAAACGAACTACCAATTAACTTAGTAAACTGGTTCGCGAGTAAAAGGATTCATTCGATGCTGTGTTTCTAAATACTGATATAATTCCACACGCATAATTAAACCTTGCAACCTAGTCTTCCCTCCATGACTTAACAACAGAACATAGTCAATAGAATCTTCCCAAATAATTCTATTCTAAGGAAATGACCAGAATCTTTCCTAGGTTTCACTTCCAAGGAAAGAAGCAGTGGAATATATATTTCCAAGGGGATTCTAAGGAATAGACCAATAGAATCTTCCTAAAGGTTCAACGGATTACTTCACCCAATATATGTGATATTTCGTCATGAAATGTGTTGTGGAGTAAAAGCAAACTACCTATACGGAAATCGCGTGACACCAAGAGGCTTAAGAGGGAAAGTAAATTATTGCGGCATACCGTACTTAGATTTGTAAAGGTCGCTTGAGGATTGATTGCTCAGGATTTATATAATCTTGTAAATACAATAATCACACCTTATGTCTCTAATTCGGCAGGATTCTCGTTTTTACTTCTCTGTTGAATTCTAAGTTTGTGAACAGAAGACGGGAAATCTCAAATAGTTTATTTTCTCGTTTTCAACCACAATATCAAATTTCATATGGCCCACAGCGGCCATTGTCAAGTTAGGGGATTGGGGTGTCTTCATTGGTCAGGACTGATAGGAAGATAGTAAAATTACAAATGAGTAACCGTACGTATGTTCTATCGTATTGTGATTCTATCGGATTGAATCTAGAGTTCGCCCTGTAACACTAAAGGCGGCTTCTCTGATCAAACCGACTTAAAGCAAACATATTCAAGAATTTCTTAATTTGAGATCATAAAATTCCTATCAAGTGATCAATTGTCCATTACTTTCTCTGGAAGTACTATTACAGCACTCCATTTGACATGACATCGGTCATAAAGTTTTGGGCACTTGAAATAAACCCTCCTCATCTCATGTTACACTGACATTACGATCTCATAAATCTCAAGCCCCTTGAGACACTGAAGATGGCGAGCGTAGGCGAGCAGGGAGTGGAGCCCCCTAGTTATTATAAATATGTAATACATATTTAGCCGATAATTGTGTTTTACGTATGTTTATGATTTTACTGTAGTTTTCAAAATTCAGACAAAATGCCTGCAAAACAATTTCAAGTGCTTGGAGTTGTGTTGCACAGAACACTGAATATAATTCTGCACCTGGGGTGGTGAATTTTACTCAAAATTACGAGGTGTTATCCTCGGATTTTTCCCTTAGGGGATCAATCCCGGACCGTCGTCGATAGCCCGTTGTGTTGCTGAAGTACGACGTTAATTAAAAGTTAACCTATTACTTGGGGTGGTGAAACCTACAGATCTTGTTCTTTGCGCTACTATTTCTGTCATCACATCATTTGATCCGGTACAGTCTCGTTTTCGACACTAGATGGCATTGCATCACAAAATCAAAGTGGTATCTACTTTACACATTTAAAGTTTTGATGTAAGAAGGAATTTCAGCGAGTACTTGGGAAAAAATTGTGTTATTTGGTTACGATTTTTAAATTTTGTCAGGCATTGAAAGAGACAGAAAATAAGAAACATTTTCGACACATTGTGCGTTTTTATTTCCGAAAAGACAAGAATGCTTCGCAGACGCAAAAGATGTTGAGCGAGGGTGCTGTTGGCGATTGGGGTTGCCGTCCACGTGGCCGTAAGCAGTTCAGAAAGTTTCTTCACCTGGATCCGTTCATTAGCCAGAAACCTCAAAACTTGTATGAGCGCCGGAAAATGCAGCTACCGGAGAGATGGGAAAAGGGTCATCGAACAAAACGGCGCACATTTTTTTTGATTAAATATAGTTTTTAGTAAATAAAATAGTTTTCTTCACACACACACACACACACACACACACACACACACAATTTTTGTCAAAATAAAAAACCGAGAGGAACTTTTATATCTGTTTTTGATTTTACAACTCGTAACAAATGTGGAGTGGCCACAATATACCTTTCACTCTTTCGAGGCATCACTAACTAAAGCGAATAAACTGAATGGAATGCCAGTGCTGTACTTTGTGGGGTTAGGTGTGTCCATGGTGAACGCTCGCCAAAAAACGGTGTTTGATACGCTTTCCCATTTGGTTTGCTTCGCAAACCAACACCACGGAAACCGCCGTAATGGTCTCGTCATTGTGAAATGCGGCCAAATTCGAATTGCGAAGCGATCCAATCGGTGTGTTGTCATAATCTCTTGGAAAGTGGGGTGTCAGCTCAGGGTGTTATCTTGTCATCTGACCGTGGTTCAAAATTATGCGGTGTTCTCGTATCTTTCTCTTAGGGGTTTGATCTCGGACCGTAGTCAATAGGTCGTTGTGTTGCTCAAGTACGTTAATTAAAAATTACCCCATTTCCTCGGATATTTTCCTTTGGGGATTGATCCCGGACGGTTGTTAATAGCATGTTAAGTTGTTCTCGTTCAACGTTAATAAAAAAATTATCAATTACCTAGGATATTTGCCTTAGGATCGATCCCGGACCGTCGTCAATACCCCGTTGTAGTGCTCTAGTACGACCTTAACTAAAAATTACCAATTACCCGGACCGTCGTAAGTAGCACGTTGTGGATTGATCCCGGACCGTAGTCAATAGCCTTTGTTGCTCGAGTACGTTAATTAAAAATTACCTCTGATATTTTCCCTAAGGGATTGATCCCGGACGGTCATCAATAGCACGTTGTGTTGTTGCAGTACGACATTAATTAAAAATGACCTTTGGGCAGAAGGCCACTGGTTTTCGGACAATTGTTTGGAATTGTTTCTATAATCGTGAAATGACGGAATGGTAAACGCCAAAGAGTAGCATCAGTGATTGATTGCCCTGCTACAAGGTGTCCCACAGAACGACAGCATTCACTATCTGCTATTTGTCTTCTGGAAGCCATAGAAACATATCTGTCTTGAAAACTAATCGTATGAATCGTTCTAAACACTTCTTATATAGCCCTAGCATGCAACTCCTCTAACCCTTCACAATGCTGGCTTCTTATTCTTAAGACTGCCTTTTTTCATGTTTCTCGACACAAAATCGTGATTGGCTGTTACATAACACATTTGCATACTTCCATCTAGCTCTGCAGCAAATTGCAGCCTCTCAAATTCAGATTGGCTTCTTGAAATTAACATATTCCACTCCGTGCTTAACTTTTTGCAGCGAGTCTTTACTATTATAAAATGAAGTTCGTGTATTGGGTGTTCGCCGTGTCCTGACGAATCTGTTGCACTTACAATAATGAAATTTGGCACACATGCAGTCCGCATTTTTTAGAATTTTATAGTTTTACTCTGGAACATTTTAAAATTTATTTAATGAGATACTTAATTATTATTGTTTTCCTCCAAATGGCAAGTCTTCAATCGGTATTGATAAATCCGTATTTACTGTGCGTGTGAAGCCGGGCAATTACTGGATATTCTTTATAAAAATGTATTGCTTTTTTAAATGAATATTAACTTTTTCAGTCTTCAAATGGTCTTTACTGCATTCCCACTATTGTTGGATTTGGATCATTTATGCAAACTAAGTACATTTCTTCTATATAGTTCTACGCTCACAAGATGATGACGCGGTCTACGAAATTCAACGTTTTACGTGCTTAACTTTTTACAGTGAGTGTATAATAAGACAAATATGAAAAAGTTACTTATGTTTAACTAAACCCGTTAGGATGAACTGCCTGCAGTTTGTATTGTAGTGCGTAAAAGTAGCCTTGCGATAGGACTTTTAGTTGTGACGTGGGCTTCGCATTGAGTCAGTATTAAACTAACTACACAAAAGCGACAACGCAGTAATATGATGACAATGTTGTGCCAAACGTTCCTCGTATTTTCATGAGGCAAAATGTAGCAGTGCCGCCTAAAGGGAAAACCTGAAACTAAACAGAATCATAAAAAGATCACTCTGGGCCGTAAATTAAAAAGGCTGTTATAGCGAAATGCCGTCATTTTGTTGATCTTTTATGCATTTTTTTTGTTTGTTTCTGTGTTTGGGTGTCTTTTGGAAAGTATAGCAATATTTAATTTTGATAATTTATACAACGTATAAATTTACAAAAGCATAAACTTTAACTTTTGGTTTGGATATCGTTTTGAAAGTTCAGCGATTTCTATGTACTTCAGTTTTCTTAGAGCAACATTTCCATCGTTCCTTAACGCATCTCTCAAATGTGTGTCCTCTGATTGAATCCGAAAGGGTGTTGTACATACGACTGAATCTTAGAATACATATCGAAAATAAATTGATGAAACAGGTCTTTGCTTCTCAGTAAAACGTTGAAATTCGAAGAGCGCATCATCATCCTGTGAGCGTAGAACTACATTGCAGGAATGTTCTTAGTTTGCAGAAATGATCCAAATCCAAGATTGGCGGGAGAATAGTAAAGACCATTTGAAGACTGTTGACATTTTTAGGAAACCAAATAATACAAAAATATAATAATAAATTAATTTTAAAATCTTCTATATTAAATTTAAAATTGGGATTAAATATCTCTTTACTTTCCATAAGACATCCACACCAAAATGATAAAAATTAACTATATGAAAACCGAAGTACTCTACATAAACAAACAAAAGATTTCATAAATGAAACGAACCAAAAATTGCATAAAAGATCAAAATTAAATATCGTTTAACTTTAAAAAAGATATCCAAACTAAAAGTTAATATGCTTGAAAAATGATAATCCAAACTACCGTACTCTAAAAAAGGAACAATAACAAAGTATTGCACAACCGTGATCCAGTTCCAGTAGAAATGAGAAAAGAAATTAAGTATTCCAAAGTGAACAGTGTGATCTGTAATTAAAAATTAACTATGTAATCCAAGGAAATTGCATAAATGAGAAAAATTTAAACAATCCAAAGTAGACAGTATGATATAGTAATTAAAAATTACCTACGTAATCCAAAGTAAACAGTACGAAACAAATTTAATATCGCTAAAGATTAAAAAAGAATTCTCCAAACCAAAAGCGGTCAAAGTATAAATGAGAAAAAATTAAATAATCCAAAGCAAACAATATAATTAAGTCCGTAATAAAAATTAAACAGAACGAAACAAATTTTCAAATTAACTACGTAAGCCAAAGCAAACAGTACGAATCGCTAAAGATTAAAAAACAATACTCCAAACCAAAAGAATGCACAGATTTCAAATCCAAGTGTAAAAGACGTGACGTCTAATGCCATAATGCGACCAATGCTGTTGCCATTCCAAAGAAAACAGTAATAATTAAATTTCATTAAATTCATTTTAAAATGTTCTAGATTGAATTTTAAAATTTGCTTCGACCGTAAAATTGCAAAAAATTCGGACTACCTGTGTGCCAAATCCCATTACTGTAAGTGCCATAGATTCGTCAGGACTTTGCGCGCAAGAAGCAAACAAACACTTCCTTTTATATTAACAGGGATAAGTCGCTATAAGGGAGAAATTTGGGGCTGTCGGATTCGAAAACAGTCGAACATTTGCATTTGGCGTATATAAAATAAACTGCAACGTTTCGAGTCTGTTAAGAAACAACCACACAACTCAATCCAGCTGGATATGTGACGCGTTGGAATAAAAAAAAACTGACAATACACAAATGAATCTAGCTTCAAATCGCAGGGGAAAAAAATATTTCTTTCACCAGAATCGTTTGACGTAGATTGACCAAATATTGTCCTTGCGCCATGAAATCTAAAAAGTAACGAGCTTTTATTTAACGCTTGACGCGTTGGGATCGATCCCGGACCGTTGTCAATAGCCCGTTGTGTTGCTCCAGTACGACGTTAATTAAAATACGCACCTACCTAGACGTAGCTTTGACCATATATGGTTCTTGAACCATAAAACCCAAACAACTAGCCACTTACTTGACGATCGCAGCTTGACGCCATGCGATTCTTCCGAAATAAAACCCGCCGACCAACCGGTATAGTGGTTAAGGTGTTAGCCTCTAGATCGGAAGGTTCCTGGTTCGAATCCGGGTCCGGGCATGGATGTTTGTAAACGTATGGTGTAGAGGCGGCTGGTGCACCTTAAATCTGTCGTGGCCGAAAGTCCTCACGTTGGGTTGGCGTGGAAGTTTGGAGAGTGGGGTGCCAGCTCAGGTGTTGCTTCGTCATCTGACCGTGGTTCAAAATTACGAGGTGTTGTCCTCGAATCTTTCCCTTAAGGGACTGATTCCGGACCGTCGTCAATAGCCCGTTGTGTTGCTCTAGTACGACGTTAACTAAAATTACCATTACCATTTTTACCGAAATAAAACCCAACCAACTCCTGATATAAAGTATTCTGCTCTCGTAAATAGCAAAGTAGGATCTTCGTGAAAATGGATTCTTGACGGTACCAGTTACATCATCTCTGCTTGACATTCGCAACAGCTGTTGATCATTTGCACATGATACAACTGAATCATGAATTTTCCCAAACCACGTAGATACCGCCTTCGTAAATATTTACCACTTTCCCAACCAAGTCACGTTGCAACTTCTTTATAGCGAATTGAGCAACTCAAAGTTTTGAAAATTTTTCATATGTAAATGACGAAACGAGAATTTCTGAAACAAGGCCTTACCGATGATGGTAGCAATACTGAGTTATGCAATGTGTAAAAACATGCGTATGGGTAAGCAGAGTATGTATCAAGGTCATAGTGTAACTCATTGAAAATTCGTGCGAATGGAACGAATCGGAGAATATAATCTATAGATATATGTGGCTGACTTTCCGCTCATGACGACTTGTGAATTTGAAGGGCACCTGCGGGTAAACCCTTTGGATGAATTATTCCCTTATTTTCAAGTGAGTTTTCTTTCATATTCTTTGATCTGGCCCTCTGAAGTGCTCACACGTGTAATTCCACCTTGCGACCTACAGTCTGACTACCCAAGCGACCTTTCTCTGCTTACACACGCATATCCCACTACTCTTCCTAAATCTTTCCCCCCATTCACGACAGTAGCCGATTGCCCGTTGTGTTGCTCCAGGGCGACGTTACTTAAAATACCTACCCATTCACATTTTTTAGTTGATGCTGTCTTGTGTTATGCGTAACTTGGCCAAATATGGCTCTTCGCCATTAAATCCAAAACCAACCAACCGAAACAGTTTTGGCCATGACCAAGGGAATCTTTCCAAATGATTCAATTTCAACTCTCCTGGTGAATGTCTCAGCGAAGTATCTTGCCATTAGCAAAACTGGCCAGATCTTGATGGACTAAATAAACTCGTCGTTGGAAGAAAACTGGCCAGGTTTTGATCATGCCATCATCAAAAATATCGGCAATATCTTGACGAGATATACATATACAAATACAAATATTGACGACCAGCTACAGGCTCAAGCCCAACAAGGCTGGTCCTTTGTTTATGAATTCCCCAATTCCCACTGACTATCCAATTGTGTCTTAAATTCGTACACTCCCTTTGAATTAACTATATTTTCTGGCAACGCGTTCCAACTGTCTATTATCCTATTAAAATAGTAGTTTTTCCTTAAATCCCGATTAAAATGTGTCTTATTCAATTTATACCCATGGCCCCTTGTTCTGTTATCCCTATTGAAATTTAAGCCCTCTGTGTCCCCTTGTTTTACAAACTTGAAAAGCTGAATCAAATCCCCCCTCTTTCTTCTTCTTCTTTCCAGTGTATACATGTTTAGCTTACTTAAACGTTCATTATAGTCGAAATTTGCTAGCCCCTTTATTATTTTTGTAGCTCTGTGCTGAACCCTTTCAATTGATTCTATGTCCTTTCTCATATATGGAGACCAGAATTGTACAGCATATTCTAGATGTGGTCTTACTAAACCCTTATATAACGGCAAGATTATATTCTTATCCCTTGAAGTTACAGTCTTTTTAATATACCCCAATAACCTATTAGCCTTTTTACCCGCAGCTGAACATTGGTGACCCATTTTAAAATCATTGTGAATTATCACCCCAAGATCATTGACTGTTTCTCCCTCCTTTACCTTTACTCCCTGCAGACAGTACTCGGCTCCACTGTTCCTGTAACCCATATGCAGAACTTGACATTTCCCTACATTAAATGACATACCCCATTTTACAGCCCATTCGGATATCTTGTCAAAATCCCCTTGTAAATTTTCTATCTATGGGGGGCAGTGGATACCAAGTTACATTTTTAAGTCATCTGCAAATATACTGATTCTATTCTTGATCCCCTGACCTATATCATCTATGAAAATTATAAATAAAATTGGTCCCAAAACTGATCCCTGAGGCACCCCAGTTATAACTTCTGTCCACTGTGAATAATTTCCTTTTACCTGCACTCTCTACTTTCTACCCAATAACCAATTATTTATCCATATTAATGTTTTTCCCTGAATCCCCAGCCTTTCCAATTTAAACAGTAATGCCTCATGAGGTACTTTATCAAAAGCCTTTTGAAAATCTATGTACATGATATCCACACTGCTCTTATTATCCAGCTCCTCAGTAATTTTTTCGTAGAACTTCAAAAGGTTTGTAGAGCAGGATCTGCCATTCCTAAACCCATACTGATTCTCTGATAACAGTCCCCCCTCCTCCAAGTATAACATTATATGCTTTTTTTTAACAGAGATTCAAATATTTTGCAAATTACTGATGTTAGACTTACTGGTCTATAGTTGCCCGGATCACTTTGTATTCCCTTTTTGAAAATTGGAGTTATGTTGGCCAACTTCCAATCCATTGGTACCCAACCTGTGCTATATGTTGAATTAAATATCGTGTGAATTACTTCCCCCAGTTCTTCCGCGCATTCCACTAGTACTCTCGGATAAATATCGTCTGGCCCTGGTGCTTTAGATGGCTTAATTCTTTTCAACTGATGTACTATTTCTTCCCTGTTGAATTTGCATTCTTTAATTATACCCCCTGCAAAGGCTCCATCCTTGGGATCCTTTTTTAAATTATAGTTACCATTGAAAACCCCCAGAAAAAAGTCATTTAACACGTTTGCCATTCCCACCTCGTCTTGAATTAATTCATCTCCCTTCCCCTCCAACGGGTCCAAACAATCATGTCATTAGCGAAATTGGTCAGATCTTGATGACGAGATGTCTCTTCGTAACTACTTGGAGGGTTAAATCGACGTAAATGTTCACTCTGATATAGAGTGGCACTAATGCAACTCAATGAAAAAAATACAAATTATGAGAATTGTGTGTGTGTGTGAGCGATTAGGATAGCTTAAGTCCTTGAGTTCTAGTGTACCGCTTTGTTGACGTCATTATCGTTATGTTTGACCTCGAATAATAAGCCTCTTAGCTGTCTGATAATGAAAATGCTTGAAAGGTCTGATAAATGAAACCTAGTCTTGAAACTAAATTGTCCTAAATTGTGGAAGAGCGAAATTTATCTCAGTAAAGTGAAACTCGAACTTCGTCTTATTTGCAATCTTAGTTTCTCAACAGCTCGCAATGCGATATCGGCTGTTCCTCTGTCTTGCTGTGCTCTTTGATGTTTGACAGTTGAGTTTGTAAACAAGCTCTATCAAGGATGAGTATTGTGTGGTTTTTACTGGAGCACTCGTAAACACAAACACAACTTTTTTTTTTAAGCTAGTGCCCTCATTAAAGTTTGGTTATCTTAGCAAACACTTTTTTTTTCGGAGTTGTTTTGACGGTTTGAAATTGTTTTCATGAACATTAATTGCTTGGAGGAATGCTTTTGCACACTGTACACAAACAACTTGAATCACCATTACTAATAAACACTCGATTGGCTGTTGCAATTAATTTAACACTCGACACACGCTGTTTTATTTCTTTATCTAACGGTTTTTCCGAATGAATTGTTTTAAAAACAGTTAAATAAATCGAAAAAGCTCAAGTACCTCATACGGTACGAAATTTTTTTCGACTTCAAGTGTGAAACTGTTTCTGCTTCGATGCATAATGACAGGAAAAAGTTTTGAAAAGAGATTTTCCCTTTAATTTATTACAAAAAAAATACATAATTTTTTCGCAGCAAATATTTTACATAAACATAAATGGAAAATGTGATCAAGTTGTACTACCAATGTATATAGTCATACGAAACATCTTGAGGCCAAAATTGAAAGCGGGTATTTTTATCATTTACTTTTATAACTATAATAAAAGTAAATAATTAAATTTGCGTGACATTGAATTGATTTAATTGTTTTGATTTTGAGTTCGATTTTTGTAGCAGCCAAGCGGAAAATTGATTCGAAATTCTCATTAGTCAAGCAGTTCCTATTTTCAATTCATGGCTGAAAAGGTTTGTTCACAGTTGTATTGTATGTTGTCCCAAAAGGCTTGCGTATTTTAACGCAATATTCTAGCAACGATTTACGGTTGTCTTTATCATACACAACGATAGGCTTTTAAATCGTTTTCATTAAATCTATTTCGTAGGTTCTCTTTGTTTTGCATGTCGAAGAGTTCAAGCTGTAATGATTCTGGTGCGTTTTCTGGCAAAATGGTTGCTAAATAAATCTACCCACGGTTTTTAATTTTCGAAAACCTGAAAAGCGATTCTTGAAAGCTGATGTCAAAAAATCAATCTTATAGTCTTGAAGTTTGCATTAAACTTAAAAATTACTTGTCACCATCAGATTGATTAGTATATTCAGAACGTGATGTCAGTTGGAATACTTTTCGAAAACGATTTTTCTGTTCTTAACCAGTAAAAAAAATCCAAAGAATAAATTCCGGATTGGCATGTGATAGTTGACTGGTCTGCACTAGAGTGCCTATATAATAAGAGTGGCAACATACGGGAAACACTTTCTGATTGGCTTAGAGACCTTTTCTACCGCCCGAGGCGGTCTTTTTCTAGCTCCCGTAGACTTAACATGGGAACTTTTTGTGTGTTCGAGAAAAACGTGTGTATATTAAATTAAAAAGAAAATATAGCTTATTAATGTTCCATTTCATGTTCTAGAATGTTTATTTATTATTATTTTAGTGTTTTGTCAGTATAAATTTGAAGACTTTTAAAATATATAGCTTTTTTTAACAACATGGTGTTTCCCACAATCTAAGTTAGCGCGTTGTGCAATCCATCTCATCAATTACGCATGTAATTGAGCGTTTATATGATTCATTTATACCGAATGTATCCATATTATAACAATCATATGCTTTTTGTTCTCCCTGAAATGATATATTAATTCGCCAAGCAACCTTCTTTGAGACGATTCTGGTAGAAAAATTGCTGCCGCGCATGCGCATTGGGCCAAATTTGGTCCCTTGTCGCCACTCTTATTATATAGGCACTCTAGTCTGCACCAGTTATATAAACGCCATACGTTGCCAAAACGGTGATAAACTACATTTTAAGCAAATCCTGATCTGAAACACATCCACAAGAATTGGTTCCAGCTCAGGTGTTGACCTCGTCGTCTTACTGTGGTTCGAGATTACGACGTTGTCCTCGGTTCCTTCCCTCCGGGATTGATCCCGGACTCCGTCACAATAGACCTCTGTTGCTCTAGTACGACGTAAATTCAACCTACCTTCACTTACTCATAATAAAGCTAAAGTGAGAAAGCTTTAACTTTTTTTTTTCTTTTGCACTTGAATTAACTGTGGCCGCGGTGGCCCGGTTGGCAGAGTAGCGGATTTGCAACCGGAGGGTTACCAGTTTGAATCTTGCTAACAACGTCGTGTATAAAGAGGGTTGGTGTTCGTGGTGTACCTAAATCCACTTTAAATTGCGATTGGTAATTTTTAATTAACGTGAAACAAGAGCAACACAACGGGCTATTGACGACGGTCCGGGATCAATCCCTTAAGGCAGTGTTTCCCAAACTTTTGACATATGTGTACCCCTTCTATAATTTTCGTAACGCTGAGTACCCCTCGTCAAAAAAATGGATGTATTTTAATAACAATCAAAATGTATTTTTTTCTTTTTTTTTTGTGGCACACAAATAATAAGAAAAGAGAAATAAAATTATTCATAATAAAATATAAATAAAAGTTCTATTATAAATAACGTTTATTTGGATCAATGAGAAGGATGAAATTGTTTGTGCTGAGATAACAGACCGTCATAATTTGGTTCCCTGATTGTTAATTTTAATCTGAGATGTGGTTCTACCTCCAACAGTCTGTTCCTTAACTTAATGTCTACAAATGCTGAAAAAGCAACTTCACATATATATGAAGTTGGAAGATGTATTTTAGAACTTTTTCTGAAAAAAAACCGGATACACAAGTTGCATTTGTAGCCAAAATAATGTTAAAGTACTCTCCTTATGTTTATTTTTCAAGAATCCATCTGAAGCCAATCCAACAATTGCTCTTCCGCATGCGACAAATCTTCTGGCATGGATGTTGTGTTAATGTTAAACGGATATCATCCATTCAATATTTTTGGTTAAATCAGGGATATAGCTTTTCAAGCCCACTTGCAAACTCTCCAAATGCTGTGTTATGCATTTCAGAGTATCAGCATCAATTTTAGTAGTCGAACTTGTTATAAACTCATGAAGAGAGGGAAACGAGTCTACTTCTCTATTACCAACTCTCTTTTGCCATAACTTTAGTTTTGCGATGGCAGCGTTCACTTTATCTTGAACGTGAAACAATGAAATTTCTTTGCCTTGTAACGATAAGTTGAGGCAATTTAAAACAGAGAGTAGGCTAATTTACAAGCCATTTCCAGTCATGTAAACAATTTCTCAACTCGACTCATCATTAAGAAAACATTGAAGTTCATGTCTAAGTTCAAACAATCAATTTAGAATTTTTCCTCGAGATAGCCAACGAACATCGGTATGATAAAGAAGCTGGGTATGACTACTTCGAATTTCTTCGCATATTTGCGAAAAAAAGTCGTGCATTCAAAGGACTGTTTTTAATCTAGTTAACGATTTTCACGTTTTCATCCAGAACTTTCTGTAGATCAGCGGACATCTTACGTGTTGCCAAAGCCTCTCTGTGTAAGCAACAATGTGTGAATATGCCATTTAGGGCAACATTTTGAATTCTTGCAACGAGTCCTTTATTAATTCCGACCATACTTTTTTGCTCCATCTTTGCTTATTATTGCATTCATAATTTGTCATCCTTCTCAAACCCGTTTTCCACATATTTACGGAAAAAGCCACAAATTTTGCATGGTGCAGTTATGAAATTAATAAAATAAACAACTTTGATATTAAAACACAGATATTACATACCTTTATATGTGTAACGCTTTCGGGCACAATCTGCCTGAGACATCAGAATGACGCTAACAGCTGTCAACGAAGCGGGCAAATAAAATTAAAAGGTTGGGTCCAAACATCCGGTAAAGATAAGAGACTACTAGAATAAGCAGATTTCTACCCCTTCTACGAGAGGAGTGGGGAACGGTTGCGCCCGACGGAGAGTTAACAAAGTAAGTTGTTTCTGTAACGAAGTGTGGTATATTTCCGCCGTGTCACTCCGGATCATCTCAACTCACGCCTGACAAGACTGTCTTGACTTGACTCATGAGAACGTAGAATTAGGCTAAACTAAGCACAGTGCAGTGCTGTGCATATCTCCACCAAACTCCGATGCAACGCGTATCCCCACCAAACTCTTCCCGTACCCCTGGGTGTACGCGTACCACACTTTAGGAAACATTGCCTTAAGGGAAAGATTCGAGGACAATACCTCGTAAATTTGAACCACGGTCAGATGACAACCACTTTAAATTATAACCCCGGTCTAATTAGCATGGGGCTGGTAGACGTTAAACCTCGTTGCCTAAAATTATCTTACTTAAGCGTTGTTTTGAAGTTTGGAGAGTGGGGTTCCAGCCTAGATGCGACCTCGTCATCTGACCGTGGTTCAAAATTACGAGGTGTAGTTCGGATCTTTCCGATTGATCCCGGACCGTCGTCTGTAGCCCGTTGTGTTGCTCTAGTACGACGTTAACTAAAAATTTACCAAATTACCCGGACCGTCGTCAATAGCCCGTTGTGTTGCTCTAGTACGACGTGTTAATTAAAATTTACCATTACCAATTACCTGGACTGTCGCTAATAGCCCATTGTGTTTGTTGCTCCAATGCGACGCTAATTAAGACACTTATCTACCGCAAACACAGCATAAAGCTTAATAGACTTCGGTATCATACATTTTGTATTGTTTCTCATACTTTTAATGGTGGCACTTTTATTTTTATTACTGTTATAATGTGCCCGAATGAAAGCAACTTTCTGAACACAGCTGAACTTTCTTTGATTCTCTTAAAATCTGAAAATAAAATCCCAGCTTGCTACTGAGCTGAAAACAATTGTTCTGTCAGGTGTTTCAACGTAAACTTTGAGTCCTTGAGTTGAAAGGGAATGACAATGCAGACCTTGCTAGTTTAATAGATTTTCTTGTCAGAGTAATAAACACACTATCTCTTATGTCCAATTAAACGTTATTGATTCCAAGGCAAATAATACCATTACCAAAAAAAAGTTGCGCGTTTAAAAAAGGGCTCGTGGCAACGGTGATAAGATGGAATAAAAATTCCGTACGTAGGTATTTAATTAACGTCGGCACTGGAAAAATCCAATGGGCTATTGGCGACGGTCTGGAATCAACCCTCGAAGGGAAGGGTTCATGGATAGCACCAAGTATCTTTGAACCACAGTGAGATCACAAAGCCTTGAGCTGGCACACAACACACGCCATATTTTCACACCAAGCCAGTGCGAGGACATTTGAGACCAAGATAGATTTAACGTGCACCAGCCCATCTTGTGCACGACGGTCTTTGGTTGCATTCGATTTGAAGACTGTCGTGTACAAGGGGGCTGGTGCTCGTTAGGTAAGGAACAACCACCTTATTTGAAATGAATTGTGAATGTGGCGGAGTCTCGGCAGTGTTGATACGTGGGATTGGCTATGGACTCGGACCGATTGGCTATAAAAGTGCAAACTTTGTTTTTTATTTTGTTTCTCGACGGGGCGTCTGGTCATTAACTGACCAGACGATCCGATTTAATATACGAGGAATCACTAGAAAATCTGACCACATCTTAATCTTGTTAAAAAAATTGACCATATCTTAATCTCGACCCCCACGTTTACTAAACAGAAAACCCCGTGGGAAAATATATGTATACAGGGTGGTCCCGAATTCATGGTACAAACTTTAATGGTAGGTACAGGACATTGTAACAATGATTTATTGTATAGGAATGTATAGTCGCAAGTGACGCGGTGAGGCGTAAACAGGGGAAATAAAAGGAAAGAGAAATGGAGTGATCGGTTGGTATCATTGCCGGTAGAGGGCAGTAGATGTCTAGCCGCTGTTGAACATGATGCATCGCAGTAGGGAAAAGCGCCATTCACAATTGTGCTGCCGTAGACGATGGGTGACTTCACGTATGCAGAAAAAGCAGACATGCATTACATGTACGGCCGTGCAAATGGTAACGGCAGAGCTGCGTTACGAATGTATCGCGCGGAGTATCCTGATCGACGAATGCCGGATCATAGAATTTTTCAACGGTTACATCGTCAACTTTGTGAAACAGGTGCGTTCGACGTCAACAGACATGGAGCTGGTCGAGTAAGAGCTGTACGCACTCCAAGGCTGGAAGAAAGCATCTTGAACATTGTGGCTGATAGACCCGAGTCAAGCACAAGAACTGTTGCTGTCAAGCATGTATCGATACTGGTGGACGCAATTTTGAACAATTACTGTAAACATGACACTTGTCAACAACGCTTTTAATAAAATCTTTGTTTTTCCTTTCGGCCGTTATTTCCCCTGTTTTCGCCTCACCGCGTCACTTGCGACTATACATTCCTATACAATAAATCATTGTTACAATGTCCTGTACCTACCATTAAAGTTTGTACCATGAATTCGGGACCACCCTGTATACAGAAATGTGAATTAAAATTGATTTATAACATACGCGCGAAAACTTGGCGCATGGGACCTAACCCTTTTTGATTTATCCAAATGTTTGACCTCCGACCAACCGGTATTGTGGTTAAGGTGTTAGCCTCTAGATCGGAAGGTTCCGGGTCCGGGCATGGATGTTTGTAAGCGTATGGTGTAGAGGCGGCTGGTGCACCTTAAATCTGTCGTGGTCGAAAGTCCTCACGTTGGGTTGGTGTGGAAGTTTGGAGAGTGGGGTGCCAGCTCAGGTGTTGCTTGTCATCTGACCGTGGTTCAAAATTACGAGGTGTTGTCCTCGGATCTTAATGGATTGATCCCGGACCGTCGTCAATAGCCCGTTGTGTTGCTCTAGTACGACGTAAACTAATAATTACCAATTACCAAATGTTTGACCACGCGTTTTAAGGAATCACTTCCGAAAAACTTGATATTTTTAGACCCAACTTTATATAGAGGCGTTTAAACAGGAAACAATTTTCAAATTTTCTAACCATTGGATAATAGCTGATAAAGTTTGTTTTGAAAGTTCACTGTCCCCTTAAGGCACCAGAAATGTTGACAACACAGAAGAAACACCCAGGGAGGAATGCACTTGTCAGGAATCGAACCTGCGCCACCTATAACTCGAAGGTTGCTGCGAAGTGTTGAAACCACAGCCTCTACGGCCCCATAACTTGACAGAAAAACTTTGGTAGAGTTGTTTTGGCGTATTTGCCAAAGCTGTGCCAAACACAATGTAGAAAACAATTCCCAGATATATGGCTCGTACGCCATAAAATCCAACCAACCCCTGTGAAAAGAAAAGAAAAGATTACTTAAGTATCTTGAGTCCATGAAGCCCGTATACACACCTAAGGAGATATACTCCTGAAGGTGAAAAACTATGAAAAGATCTGTCTGGATTAATGCTTTTTCGTGTATAATGACAAAAATGCTATATTCTTATATATGTAAAGTAGAGTTTCGTCTTTCTGTATGTCTGTTCTCTATAAAAATCTACACTGTGTGACCAATCCACTCCAAATTTGGGTCACTTAGCCTATCGTAACCTCATTGTTCCAAAGTATAAGTCTTAACCCCCGTTCTATTTGTCCTAAGTGAGCAGAATGGGCCAAAAACAATTCGAAATCGTCATAAAAATAATATTAAGTATTAAAATGATTGCTGATCGCAGCTCAGATCGTTTTACCAGTATTGATCGAAAATCACGTTTTCTGATAATATTGTTTTACAAGTATTGCTCGAAAAACAATTTTTTCCAAAGCAAATTAAATTGTAATATTTCTGGTTGTAACTGACTTTTTATTTCTATCCCATGATGTAACTAACTTATAAATACTTGATTGATGATAACTTATAAATACTTGATTGATGATAACTTATAAATACTTGATTGATAACTTATAAATTCGTGATTTCCTATTTTAAAATGACCAGTAAAGTTTAAAAAATCACTTCAAATGAGATGGGTTACGTTAATTTAAAACGGGATGTCATACACTGTAGTTGAATTATGTTTTAAAATTTTGAAAAACTTTCCATAGAGAGACGATTAAAATAAATTTACTTTACATTTTTTTTTTCATTTTTGGGTGTTATTGAAAGCTGTACTCCGAGTCATAAGTAACTGCATCTATCATTGTAAATAGGTACTTGGTCTCAATTTAGAAACCGAATCTCTGAATTTAAAAATGAACCATCATTTTAAGACTGAACGTCTGATGATCTGAAATCGTAAGATGATTTTTAAACATGACTTTGTTGAGATCTTGGAATTATATCACTGTAATTTTGAAAAAAAAATTGAAATTTTTTGTCTTGAGTAAAGTTTGTCTAAGTGAGTTTTTTTTTCGAGGTTGCCTCTCTCTCTATGTTCTACAAATTGAAGATGTTCTCAACTTAACACAACTTAAACTTAAATACATGTGAATCATTCGTTGCAAGCACTGATTTTGTTTTTAGAAACGCTATAAAATCGACCTTCTGTTTTTTGTAACATTGTAATCGTTTGAGTTTAATATTTGTCTACACTGATGACATTTATTTCTAACACAAGTTCCATTATTCCACGTGCTACGGAATAGAATTTTTAAGAAAAAATGCGTTTGCTTCAAACTGCATAAATGAGCCACGAATGCCTTAACAATTTAATTCACCATTTCTCATATTGATGATGAAATTCGAAAACATCGCTCCCTCAGGTACTAGAGTGCCACAAGTAAAACATATTCATAGGAAAACTAAGAGCAAGACTAACGCCGAAAATTTGCCATTTTTACAGAAAACAAACATACGGGGATATTCGTAATCACTCCAAAACTCAAAATAGACCTCTGCAGTAGGGATGCGGCATCGATGTCGATGTTTTCAAAACATCGATGTATTGGAGTCGGATTTTTTCGTAACATCGATGTTTATACTTGTCGATGTTTTATTTTTTAGAAGAAAAAGTACCGTTTTAAAAATTTAAAAAATAATCAAGTTGCATAATTTTCATAATCAGTAAATTGAAAACACTTTTAGACCAAAGTTTCCAAGGGTGATGGGTCTGAAAAGTAGGGATGCGACATGGATGTCGATGTTTTCAAAACATTGATGTTTTATAAAAAAAACATCGATGTATTCGAGCCAATGTCGCATCATTAAGTGCTAAACCAGTTTTAAGAAATGGAGGAAAACATTTAAATACACTGAATTTTAAAAACATCAATGGTTTTGGGGCGATGCATTATCAACTTCGATGTTTTAATTTTGAACATCGATGTTTTGCTGTCGATGTCGCATCAATAGATGGTAAACCAGTTTTAAGAAATGAGAAAAAAACATTAAATACACTGAATTTTAAAAACATCGATGCTTTGGGGGCGATGCATTATCAACATCGATGTTTCAAAACACCGATGTTTTGCTGTCGATGTAGCATCACTAGGTGCTAAACCAATTTTAAGAAATGGGTAAAAAATATTAAATACACTACATTTTAAAAACATCGATGTTTTGGGGGCGATGTATTATCAACATCGATGTTTTAATTTGGAACATCGATGTTTTGCTGTCGATGTCGCATCCCTACTCTGCAGTAGTCACCTCTGAGAAAAACTTATGTAATTTATATTATAAAAGGTGTGCGATGAATATGAAATTGAGAATGTGGATGGATCTATCATGCATACATATCTGGATCCGAAGTAAATTGTAGAAGGAATGAAAAAATTAAAACGTCGTTGAAAAATTATTTTCCGTGTACTTAAATGATGCTTGCATTCTTTTATGAAAGAGAAGTGATTACTTTTCAATCAACATTTAATTAATTCAACCCGTGCAACGCCGGTTAATTCTGCTAGAATATAATGCAGACAAAAACTAAAGCCAGACTAATACTTAGATGTCAATAAAGATAAGCCATGAATGGTTTCGAGCAAATGTGACTGGATCGTGTGATCGATCTATTGACTACCACAGCATGATCACTCCAGTCCATCAAAAGGTCATACCGCCTCTTACAAATTTCACTAATAAATTATTCCCAAATCCATGTGGTTTTGTTTACGAACTCTCGGAAGGTTATTTAAAGTTAATGTTTTCTTTTATCGTTCACTTTTACTTCCTCGTAAAGGAATCGATCCTCCCTCTTGACCCCAAGCTGGTTAGTTCACCTTCAATCACATGAGAGAGTGCCTTTTTAATTTGAGGGTCAACGAATGGGTCCGGAATAAAGAGATTGTATCGGCGCATTCGATCTCGAATTATTTTTAGCATAGCAATCGCTGCATATGTTTCTGCAAGTGCGCTTTTTCATGTCAAGGTCCATCAACACTTCGGAGCCGTTGAAATTAAAGTATAGGGTAACTGACCCGGAAAAAGTCGGGGAATTATGCATTGCACTGTCTCCGGCAAGTCGCGTACAGGATTTATTTTAAATCTGCTTAGAACGGCTTTCGAAGCGCGAATTTATGGATACATCGCTAATGCGGTTGTATCGATCATTTTACTTGTTCCCTGATGATTTTTTTCCTCGCTAACAGCAAGGGAAATCTAAATTTCTTTCTTTAGAATTGGGAGTTCAAAGTAATGCTTCAAGTAGTTGTCCCAAACTGAATTGGTATGAAAAACTTGGGCGTTATCTCCTGGGGGACCACATAGGATATCAGTTTAGTGGGGGCCACATTTTTATCGTATGCTCCTCATTAAGGGGTGCTTTCAAAGTTTAAAAAATTCTTTGAAATACAGAATAGTTTTAGTGTGTGTTAATCAGACTAACTTTATTCAAAGGGGGAGTGTATTCTCAAGGGGGGGGAGGGTTCTAGAAAAGTACTACAAATTATTTTAGTCTTAAAATTATATTTAGGTCAAAACTTCAAACACAATTTGTTTAACCAAAAATACATTTAATAATCTGGGCCCTTATGTCATTAAAAAGAACTTGAATTTCATTTTTCTTGAGATTCTCGAAAAGTACTTGAAAAATCATTTCATCTTCTAATTTTACGAACTTTAAAACAAAATGTGCGTGGCAACCCAAAATATCCAATAGCCCTTTGTGTTGCTCTAGTACGACGTGAATTAAAAATTACCATTATCAATTACAAAAATATCCAATTTGCATGTTTTGCCTGATTTTTCCTCCTGTATCCTGTAAGTAATACAACGATCTTATTTAAATGTATTGCATGGTAATTACTTCAAAATATTTTAACGTCGTGTTTTAATTTTCTGGTTTTGCGTGCCAGTTTTATTTCGTCTTGAAAATGAATACTCAAACTGAAGTCCTTGAAAAACTTATGGAAGTTCTTGAAATATCATTGGAAGCGTGTTCACCGGTCTGCTTAGCCCTATAGCACAAAATGACCGCAGAGCGACAAGACAAATCTTGAAAAGACTTGAATTTTGTATGAAGTAAAATGGATGATTTCTGCAAACTCGATTTTCATCAACTTTAGATTTTTTCTCAATGACGGAACCGATTTCGAAAACTACAACTTTTGGCGACAAAGATGCAAGGAAGAGCGAGATACGCGTACTCATGGTGCACCCGACTTCAATCGATTGCGGTATTCTCCTACCCCCACTAGAGGACAGAGAATCTCCCCCATCTTTCGGAGGAATCTGCAAGTGGGGAATGAACCGGTTTACGTTCAATCACAAACACAACAAACTACTTTTGCTTGTGTTTGTCGTGCAATGCGTGAGGGAAAGCATTGTGACGGAAACTAGAAATATGGATGAATAAGGAACACGTGATTTGTATCCTATGGGTTTTCTGACGCAATGAAGTAGATCTGCGTTTGTGGTGTTTTGCACGTGTTTCATTTCCAGCTATTTCTTCGATGTCGGATAGAAAAGTGTCGAACCCAGGAAGGAAAATGGTATCAGGGTATGCTTCCGTAGTTCGATGGCATGGTAAGTCTGAGTTAATTTTCAAGTCAATCTGCCAGTTAATCATGTAAGTTGCTTTGTCTTGAGTTTGAACTCGTGCGTCGAGATCATTGTGCAATTTGAACCATCCGCAGTTTCGAATTTTTTGGATTTGTCTTTCGCAATTCGAATTCTTTTGTGTTTTCAGGTTGAGATTTTCCCAAATAGCCGTTGAGTAATTTATGATTAGTAATTTATCTGAAAAAGTGCGTCTGAGCATCTTGGCGAAAATAATTTTAAATTGGATTCCGTCTGACATGTTTGTAAATGTGTGACGGGAAGCTAATTTTTTTTAAATTAAATATTTTTTATGTTATGCACGAAAATGAAAAACACCAAAAGCTGTGGCGCCATCTATCGGAAATGTTCACCGAATTTCGTTTCTTTCGCTGACAGAAACGAAATTATGTAGAGTAACACATACGACGATTGTGAACGTAGTCTTGACGTCATTGGAAAAAATTTTGTTTACTTTAATGTAGAAATGCCTTTTATCCGACGTCAAATGTCTTTTCTACGTGCGAGTTTTTGTCAAGTATTTTTGTAGCACTAAAAAATCAACACAATTGTTTGCGTGTAATTGGGGATTAGAGCTGTTCTCTTCTGCAGATTTTGAACGTGTTTCAAAAAGACTAGAATTTTACCTCTTCATTCTATCGTTTCTTTGCTGTTTTCTAACCAATGTTGCTATTTTTAAATGAGTTCTTAGGGTAAGTTTCTGAATACAGTTTTGCATCCTTCTTTGGCCTGCATCTTAAGTTTTATAACCGATTTTGTATTAGTTTGAAGTATAGTGACCCAATGCATGGCAGGGTTATTTTTGGAAGCTCTGGTTTTTTCTGTTGAATCAAGTCTTCGAGAGTTTGAATTTCCCTACTAGGTTAACGGGTATCTTGACATTTCTGAGCATTTATCGAAACATAAAGTTGTGTTTCTTAAGACTGATTTTTTAAAACACAGTTTAATTTTTTTCTGCTGAAATTTAAATGATGCAAAATAGTGTTTTTTTTTTTTTTTTTTTATGTTTATGTACTTGTAAATATTGCTAACATTAAATTCGAAAATTTTATATTTTACGCTCATTTAAAGTTGTAATTTTCAAAATTCTGTCATAAATCAAGAGGAGCGATCACTTTTGTTCTTGCATTTTAAGTCGATTGCCTCACTGAATTCGTGTATACGAAATAAAATTTTCTGTGGCCACAAATCGAAAATTATAGTAAAGAACAAATATTCTGCAACTGTTCGAAAATGAATGTTCTGTATTTTTTTTTCACTACGATTTGGAACCATATATACATAGCCATGCAAGTAATTAGACTTCATAGAATTTGATTTACGTATATATCGTGAATTATTTGTATTTCAATTCACTTAATAACTGATTTTTTTTTTACTTTAAGAATGTTTTATTTCAACAGTACAAATATGTAGAAGCATTTTGCTTCACATGTTTTTTAGTTCAAAATTGGTTCTAAATTAAGGTTCGCGTGTGATTAGTCGTAAATTTTGTTTTGAGGATTTAATTTTTGGCTATTTTTGACTCCTAATTTTTCCGTCATTAAAATCTTCTTATGTATAAAAGACAAAACCCCCCAAATAATTTGCATTTATTTCATTGCATTTCCAAAATTAAATTTTAATTTGCATAATTTATAAACAGTCATAAACTTGAATTAAGTACTTAATAAATTGCACAATAAAACATTAAGTCTTCTGTAAATCACTTCCAAAAGTGGAGAGTAAATTCTATTTCTCCCAAACTGGGTTGACCTGCAAGTTGGAGGCGGCGCAGGTTCGATTCCTGCTACTTATCTTGGGTGTATTTCTCCTCGGTAAAACTTTCCTTGTGTGTGGATGTCCATTAAAGTTGTCCTGTGTTTGGCACAGCATAGTCAAATATGGCTTTTGCGGCAAAAAACCAGCGTTCCAGATAGAACCAGTTCATAGAATGGGCTATTGAATTTTTTTACTTAGGTTAACCATCGGTTCGTGTTTTGATTGCGACAATTTAAAAGTGTACCCCCAAATGAAAATTTAGTATTTAAAAAAATGACTGGAAAAACAATGAACTGCCCACAATGAGTCCAAAAAATGCTAATGAATTCAGTCCATACTTATTTTTACACAGATCCAAACGAAATAAATGTGAAATTCCACACCAGTAAACATTTTGTCAAAGAAATTTTTTTTTTGGCAATCGAGAACCTACGAAGGGGTTTAATCCGATAAATCAAACATGTCCTTAATAATGCGGAGAAGGGTTTAAGCCCTCAAAACCCATAATATATTTTTGAATTCACGAGTGCACCTATGGAGGGCTTGTGCTCCTTGAAGAGTCTTTTTTTTTAATTTGTACGCGCTACTACGGTAGGGCTATAGATGTATCCTTGATTCGAAAAACAACGATATCCTTTTTTAATTCATGGGTGCACCGCACCTATGGAGGGCTTATGGCCCCTGGCTAAAAAGAAAGCAAATGTCTTTTTTTATAATTCATGGATGTTCCCACGACTGAGCCATTGCTGACTCGTTGACCCCCCCCCCAACAAAATATCCTTTTACAATTCATGGGTGCAACTACGGAATCAAAGGGGGCTTTTGTCCTCGACGCGACCCTGAAAAGTGAATACAGTCGGGGGGACCCCCCTCCCAATAAAAAGTTCACTATAACCGATGGTTCACTATCCAATTTTGTTGATACAAAAATTTCTTAGCATTTGATGGTGGTTTTGTTGAAAACAATCATTGGGATGTAACACAATTTACTAAAATATAAATTATTAAATACTTAAACAATTTTGATCATGTTTATTAGAAATAAAGAATTTAGTAGTTTTACTTTCTTTTATTTTTACTCCTTGTGGAAAAAATTCATTAGTTTGGGTTGATTTCGATTTTAAGTACAGTTCATCAATTTTTTTATCGACGATTACGAAAGGTTCCTTAGTTTTGTCCACATTTTCCGTAGAAAAGAAAGTATATTGAATTACCTTTAAAAATCTGGAAAAATATTTGTGGAAGGGAAAATTCAATTCACTCTAAGGGAACTTACGTTTTCTCAGGAGTTCTCTATAAGCGTATATACCACTGAAAAAGTTTACTATAGCCGAGAGTTCACTATCTCCCGGATTCACTATAGCGGGGTTCGACTTTATATCCTTTTTTTTTTATTCGTGGTCTCATCCACGGTGGTGCTTCGGGAGTTTAAACCACCAAGATAGGCTCAAAAGTGCAATATCCTATTTGAATACAATATCCATAATTCGTATGCGCTTCCACTGCCCCATCCCTTCCAAAACTCAAAGGCAAATATTGGGTTCATGCAAAAGTTCATCCCGTTTTTTGACACAAATTGAAGAAACATTTTATTCACAAAAATAACATTGAATCAATATAGTATATGTGCCGTTCTGTTGAGTGAACGTTCTCCATCTCTCCGGTAACTGCATAATCCTGCGCTCTAAGAAGTTCCGAGGTTTCTGGCTAAAAAAACCTCATCTAGGTGACGAAACTTTCTGAACGATTTATTGCACGTGGAATCGTCGACGGCAACCTAACCCTACACAACATGTAATTTCGCGACGACTTTTTCGGGAAAAAAAAAGCATTTGAAATGCTTAAAAACCCAACCAGATAACCCAATTTCTTCCGAAATATACTCGCTGATACAATGCCATCTAGCGCCCAAAAGGGGACGACCTTTTGCATCCACCCTTATTTGATTTATCGAATTCTTAAATGGTAATATTCAATAGTACTAGGGGGCCCGCCCCCTGCTCGCTTACGCTCGCGAACCACCGGAGAACTGTTTCGCAATCCTCATTGGTTCCCTGCGCAAACCCATGCGAGCGAAAGACATGTGTCCTAGCAAAAGGGATTGTTTACAAAATAAATTCAAAACAAATATTTTTTTAAATCTAAATTTGCCGTATTACAGAAAAAATATATACAGTTCCTCTGGAATCAGAATTCAAATGAAAACTTTGAGCAAATTTTAACTTGAAATGTGAGCATTGATTTGGAAACTAAATACCCAGCATGTTGTTTGTGCGTACAGTTACCCAGCACTCGAGCCACCCACACTTTTGAATTTGTTGTCGAAAGTTGTAGTGCAAGCGTCTTATTGAACTATAATTGTTGGCCCTGAAAATGACCGTTTTTTAAATGGCCCTGAAAAGATCCACAGCTTTCTTTGATTTCTATTAACCCCAACAGTTCGACTAAAATTCATTTTTTTCCCAATAAAATGTCATCCGATAACGCTATAAATTCAACTGGGGCGCGAGACCTTGTGGTAAACAAACAATCGTACAATGTTGCCAAAACGCGATAACAAATAACGTCTTCTTTGCGTGCCACGTAGAAATAAATATTTGAAAGGGGAATTTCTTCTGGAGCGTGTTATATCCATTTCCAGGTGTTATATGGTACAAGACATTTTGGTGCGAAATACCTTTGGGGTCGGGTAGTCCAGTTGGTAGAGCAACGGATTAGCAACCGGAGGGCTGCGAGTTCGGAACTGGGTCCAGCCAAAGACCGTCGTTCACACGTGCTGGTGCACGTTAAAGCTGTAGTGACCTCAAATGTTCACACGTTGTCGTGTTGTAGGTTTGGAGAGTGAGGTGTTGGCTCAGATGTCCTCTACCGTGGTTCGAATTGACGAGGCATTGTTCTTGATATTTCCCTTCGGTATCGATCCGGGACCGTTGCTAGTGGCCCTTTGCTTTGCTCCAGTACGTCGTTAATTAACTACTTGCTTTAATCACCTCAGTGAGTTACACAAATTCATTTAATTTTTAAAATGCACTCCGTAGAGAATACGATGTAATAGGTATAAGTAATTACTTATTACCCAACCCTTGAGGTATCTCCTAGTGATCTGTCCCCCCTTCACCTTTCGATGTGCTTTCTTTCTTGGTCCGTCGTTGCACTAGTCCGTTGTTTCTCCAGTGCGACGTTAAAAACCTACCCTCGTTGTATTTAAACATTTTAATTTCATCCTTTGGCGCCGCTGGGCCGAAACAGAAAACCTCGGCAACCGTGGCTAAGTGAGTTCGTCAACTACGCTAGCAACGCGAGTTTTAGGCGGCGCAGGTTCGATTCTTCCCTGGGAGTATTTATCTCTTCTGTGTAAGTAAAAGGGGATGGTGGCCCGGTTGGAAGAGTAACGTATAAGTAACCGGTTTCCCTTAAGGGACTGATCCCGGACCGTCGTCAATAGCCCGTTGTGTTGCTCTAGTACGACGTTAACTAAAATTACTATTACCGTTACCCTTAGGGGATTGATCCCGCACCGTCGCTAATAGCTCGTTGTGTTGCTCCAGTGGGACGTTAATTAAAATGCCTAAATGCCTGTGTCGGCAAAGGTAGGTAATTATTGTCGCACCAGAGCAACACAATAGGTTATTTTCGACGAGCAGGGATTAATTTCGAAGGGTAAGATCCGAGTACAACGCCTGGTAACTTTGATCCACGGTCAGATGACGAGAACATTTGAGCTGGTACCCCACTCTCCAAACATCCACACCACACCAACGTGAAGACATTTGAAACTACGACAGATTCATCGTGCACCAGTCCTCTGTACACGATTGCCGACCAAACGGTATAGTGGTTAAGGTGTTAGCCTCTAGAATCCGGGTCCGGGCATGGATGTTTGTAAGCGTATCGTGTAGAGGCGGCTGGTGCACCTTAAATCTGTCGTGGCCGAAAGTCCTCACGTTGGGTTGGCGTGGAAGTTCAGGTGTTGCTTCGTCATCTGACCGTGGTTCAAAAGTACGAGGTGTTGTCCTGGGATCTTTCCCTTAAGGGATTGATCCCTGACCGTCGTCAATAGCCCGTTGTGTTGCTCCAGTACGACGCTAATTAAAAATTACCAGATTACCTCTGTGCACGACGTTTGGATTTGAACTCTCAACTCTCCGGTTGCTAATCCGCTACTCTTTCAACCGGCCACCACGTCCCGATATCGTTCCCTTCCAGTTTGACCCTGGACCGTCGCCAATAGCCTGTTGTGTTACTGCAGTGTGACGTGAATTGACTACCTACCCCGACTTAGACGTCTGCAATTCTCGTAATTTCTAACCCTGTACTTAAAATAGAAGATAATAGTGGACTTCCCCTTTGTGGTTCTATTTTGGAAATCTTTTGTTTGAGCCACCATTACACCCAAATAGGGGACGTTAAAAATACGCGAGTCATCGTTATTTGCATAACTTAATCGCATTGGTCGGAGTGAAATCTAAATGTGTTTCGCCTCAAACCAGAAATGTATCGGCCCAAGTCTGATTTCGAACAAACTTGCTCGATTACTTTCCTTCTAGTCTGTCTGTCGTCCCCAACCCGTAATAGATCCGTGGCGCCAGCATGGTGGCACCCTACGTATGTTGATGATTGCGCTCCTTAATCTAGTTGGAAAGGCCAAATGGAGACCTGTATGATTCACCCTAAATAATATGTTGGAGTAATCAAATATAAAAGTACTCGATAATTAAGTATTCGTTGTACTCTATTTCTTTGTATGCGAATACAACGGTGTTCATCCAGGTATTCGAATACCAGAGTATGCCTCCCATCTATTCGAATAGCAGAGATCGAATCCCTGGCATTCGGATTCCAGATAACAAGAGTTTGTTTTGATAGGATTGTTTATCCGAAGGATTTGAATACTAGTGTTTATGCAAATGTTTCCAATGCCAGAGTATTCACACAAAGGTTTCCAATACCAAAGTATTCACCCAAAGGTTTCCAATACCATGGTACTCGATTACCAAAGTAGCAGTGTTGCATTGTATGCATCTATATTGGTTACGTGTGAAAAAATTGTTTGGAAGAATAAATAACAATACAATGATCCACTGGATTTTCCTTTTCCAGTGGTTTCGTACTTGGATCCACTGACACAATTCCAGTCCACAAACCACAATGCTAGTAAAATCAGAACTGATATTTTTGTATCCTAATATAGTTGGCTAATACCTTTTCTATTGCATATTCATTCTTGTTTTAGTATTCGATTACTTATATTCGATACTTGAAAGTACATGATTCCGCTCATCTCAAACGTGGAAACCTTCCCCAAACCTCATTTCCTCGCCGACCAACTCTAGTACGACGTTAACTAAAAATTACCATTACTTTTTTTTCCCTCATTTCCGCTAGTTTTAATTTTAGATTTCGTTGCATTAACACAATTACCGCACAGCTTTCTCGCCCATTCTATATTTGTAAAAACTGACTATTTGGGATGGTAATTAACGTCGCACTGGCGCTACACAACGGGCTATCGGCGACGGTCCAGGATCAATTCCCTAGGAAAAGATACGAGGAAACACATAATTTTGAACCACGGTAGTCAGATGACGAGGTGAACTGATTTGGCAGCCCACCTCTCCGAACTTACTAACCACGCCAACATGAGGCAACAACGAACGTGCACCAGACCATGTATATGACGGTCTTAGTCTGGATCGAGCCCTGAACACGCAACCATGCGGTTGTTAATCCGTTGCTCTTCCAACCGGGCTACCAGCTCAGGTGTTGCTTCTTCATCTGACCGTGGTTCAAAATTACGAGGTGTTGTCCTCGGATCTTTCCCTTAAGGGACTGATCCCGGACCGTCGTCAATAGCCCGTTGTGTTGCTCTAGTACAACATAACTTAAAATTACCATTACCATCCAACCGGGCTACAGCGGCCATAGCCCAGTTAGATTAGCAACCATGCATTGCGAGTTCGAATCCAACCAATTACCGTCGTGTACGTGGGCACTGGTTCGTGTTAAATCTGTCGTGGCCTCGGATGTTATCACGTTGGTGCGGTGTGTTTGGAGAGGAGGGTGCCAGCTCGGGTTCTGCCTCGTCATCTGGCAGTGGATCAAAATTACGTGGCGTTGTTCCGGATTTTTCCCTTCGGGTTTGATCCCGGATCGTCGCCGATGGTCCGCTGTGTTGCTTTGTTGATCAATTACCTACCTTCGACGGATAAGTCTAAATCCACCCAATCCGAGACACGTGAAGCGTGGCATTGAGGTTTCACTTTCTTGATGGTCAGAGAGGACACGCCCTACGCATTACGGAATAGGGCTGCAATCTCGGCTTCATGCTCGCAGCGGAAAGGAGACAAAGGGTTTTAATCGAAATAGCCCACACGCATTATTCACGAGTTCAAGTTCCGACGGTTCAATATCATTCAGTGGGTGGATTACTGGATGGGAATTGGATTTCCGACGTTGGAAACGAAGAAATTTCCGCGTACAATGCCGAAACGATTTAACGTGCACCAGCACCCTTTGTACACGAAGGTCTTTGGCTGTGTTCGAATTCGCATTCCTCCAGTAGCTCCCACTGCGCAACAGTTCCTTTGATCATAAATTGGGGAAAATTATGGTCTAGATAGTTTAATGAATCAACGGACTCAAAGATCTGGTGTGACCTCGTCACCTGACCGTGGTTCGAAATGACGTATTTTTCAAGTCGGGGGTTGATCCCGGACCGTCGCCACTAACCAGTTGTGTTGTTACAGTGGGACGTTAAATAAATGCCTACCATCGGAACCAACATTTTTTCCCATTCACTCGAAAGCACTGGAGTGGTCACCCTACGAAGTACTGGTCACCACAGAAGCTGCTAGACTTCGGTGATCGTATAAGTGGACATTGATCCTCTGCCCCTGATAATCTTATATAAGTATTAAGAGTTCGAATCCAACCGAAGATCGTGTAGAATGGGGGCTTGTGAACGCTAAATCTGTCGTGACCTCAAATGTCCTCTCGTTGATGTAACGTGAAAGTTTTGGAGTGGGAGCCAGCTTAGGTGTAGCCTCGTCATCCGACCGTGGTTCAAAATTAAGTGTTTTTGTCCTCCGATCTTTCTCTAGGGGATTGATCGCAGTGTTGCTTCAGTACAACGTTAATTAAAATACCTACCTTCATCTGTTTGTCTTATTTTCATTGTCTGTCCTGTTTTTAATCATCAACGTCTCGGATTAATTCTGAATCTGCCATATTTGGTTGGGGAAGGTAGGTATTTCAATTAACGTCAGGCTGTAGCAACACAACGGGCTATTGATGACGATCCGGTATCAATTCCCCAAGGGCAAGATCTGAGGATATCACCGCCGACCAACCTGTATAGTGGTTAAGGTGTTAGCCTCTAGATAGGAAGGTTCCTGGTTCGAATCCGGGCATGGATGTTTGTAAGCGTATTGTGTAGAGGCGGCTGGAGTACCTTAAATCTGTCGTGGCCGAAAGTCCTCACGTTGGGTTGGTGTGGTAGTTTGTAGAGTGGGGGGTGCCAGCTCAGGTGTTGCTTCGTCATCTGACCGTGGTTCAAAATTACGAGGTGTTGTCCTCGGATCTTTCCTTTAAGGGATTGATCCCGGACCGTCGTCAATAGCCCGTTGTGTTGCTCTAGTACGACGTTAACTAAAATTACCATTACCTGAGGACATCACCAAGTAATTTTGAACCACGGTCAGATGACGATGGTTGGGAAAGATCCTCATTGAAACGTTTTGCATTTTTACGTTCGGTTGGTATTTTAAGTCTTGTCTAATTTTTTCCAAATTCAATATGACGCAAAAATCTATTTTATCAATTCTTTTATACACTGAAATGCCAGTAATGTCATGGGATACCTCCTAATATCGTGCGGGACCTCCTTTCCACCGGTAAAGAGTAGCAACTCGACGTGGCATTGACTCAACAAGGCGTCGGAAGTCCCTTGAAGAAATATTAATCCATGCTGCCTCTACAGCCGTCCATAATTACGAAAGTTGCCGGTGCAGGAATTTGTGTACGAACTGGCCTTTCGATCATGTCCCAATCTAGGTGCCCAAATCATTCGCTGGAATTGTCCAGAATGTTCCTCAAACTCGGCCAAACAATTTTGGCTCGGTGACATAGCGCACTGTCATCTTGGAACCTTCCATCGTTGTTTGGGTACACGAAGTTCATGAATGGCTGCAAATGGTCTCCAAGTAGCTATTTTCAGTCAATGATTGGTTCAGTTTAAACAGAGGACCCAGTCCATGCCACACACACACACACATGTAAAAACAATATGTTCACGAGCCCAGCAGAGTCGCTGCAACCGATGACTTGTTAGTAAGGGCACTCGAGTCGGTCATCTGCTGCCATATCCCATCAACGCCAAATTTCGCTGCACTGTCCTCACGGACAAGTCACGTACGTTCCACATTGGTTGTTACTGTTATTTGACGCATTGTTGCTTGTCTGTTAATACTGACTACTACTCGCTGGTCTCGGTCGTCATTAAGTAGACGCGGTCGGCCACTGCGTTTTACATGGTGGGAGGTAATGCATCAAATTATATTTTCTGGGCACTCTTGACACTGGATCGAGGAATGTCGAATTCCCTTACAATTTCTGAAATGGAATGCCCCATGCATCTAGCTCCAAGTACCATTCCGCGTTCAAGTTCTGTTAATTCCCGTCGTGCGGCCATAATCACGTCAAAAAACTTTTCTCATGAATCAATTGAGTACAAATGAAATACCTGGTAAGACACTGCTCATTTATACATTTCTTACGCGAAGCTGCTGTCAACTGTATATTTGAATATTGCTATCCCATGACTTGTCACTTCAGTGTAATTCAAAATTTTAAATTTCACTCAATTTTAGGCACACTTAAATTGAATTCTCAGCGTTTGTACACACACAGATAGTTGTCGGAGTCGGACACTTTCAAATTATATTGTTTTATACTGGTACCTTGCACACGACCGTCCGATATTATCGGAACCGCCAAAAACGCTCCGACATTTTGAATTGTCGGACAGTCCGCTAAACCGAACCGATAAATGTCCAGTATGCCTGCGCTTCGCATTCCAGAATTGCAGTTGTTTACGTATTCATCTGCATTTTAGTCGCAGTAATCGACTTCCTACGTTTTAAATTATTGATACGATACAAAAATAACTGTTAAAACTTACATTACTTACGGAGCTTATAAAACATTATATATAAAACGCACCTTCCACATATCATTCGACTATTAGTGGAGGAATTCAAAAGCGTCTATAGTTTCTACACTTTCGCCAAGTACATCCAGCACAAAATCATGCCCACAACAGGGCGTTATGATCTGGGGTGCCATCTCCTTTGATAGCCCTTTGGTAGTCATTTCTGGCACACATACAGCGCAGCGGTAGGTAGACGTCATTTTATGACCGGTTGTGTTACCGTTCCTTTTGCGACACCCCGGACTTACTTTTCATCAAGATAATACCCGGCCGACGGGGCACGTGTTGCTATGAATTGTCTTCAAGCTTTCCCAACACTTTCTTGGCCAGCTTGGTCTCCCGATCTTCCTCCCATAGAGCACATTTGGGTCGTTATGGGAAGGCGATTGCAACCATTCCGGAATGTTGACCATTTAGCCCGACAGTTGGAGACAATTTGGCAAGAAAATTCGCGGGACACCATTCGGGAACTTTTTCAGTCCATGCCACGCCAGCTTGCATCCTGGCCAGAGGTGGACCAACGCATTAATGATTTCCCCCTTTGTAACGATCAAACTCTGCAATAAATCTTCCAATTGTTCTGAAATTTGAATCATTTGTTTCTCTGTATGTTCTTTCCATCCACACATTTGTGTCGCAATCGGACAACTCCTTCTTGGTGCGTCGATTTTTTTTTTTTTGGTTCTAGTATATATTCACTATTCATATCTATTAAATTGGCATGTATATTCAGAGGTCGTCGTGGCTCAGTGGGTGTCCACTGCGCTAGCAACCTTTGAGTTGTAGGCTGCGCATATTTGATTCCTGTTAGGTGCATTCCTCCTTGGGTGAATTTCACTCTTCTGTGTGAGTACATACTTAATTGTGTGCGTTTGTCTATCTACTTGGTATTGTATGTTTTGTGTTTGGCAAAGCATGGCCAAATACGACCCTAAAACAGATAAAACAACCAACCATGTATTCAAATGTATTCATTTAGCATATATATCCAATGTTGAAATATGTATATTCACAACTGTCACATATATTCACTATATATTCTGAAACTCTTTGGTCTAGTTTGGCCCAGATGAGTTTCGTGAAGAATAAACGATTAATCGGCGCCAAGAAAGTAAAACTATTCGGAAAAGGTACTGAAAAAAGTCAGCTAAATACTAGATTCGAAAACGAAATTTACAGGTGCAAAATGTGACTACCTACCTCTAATTTCGGACCCTGTTTTGCGGCACTTACGCTTACTTCGAATGAATCATTCTCAAAGAAAAATGAAAGTAAGAAACGCGTATACTTTTAGTGGAGCATATAAGTACTGGAAAGAAAGTTGATTACAGATTACTTTTGTATTTGAAAATGACAGTGTCTTCATTTATCAGATGTTATCTGAGGTACCACCCATACGGGGTTTGAGAAATTGCAGGGTGGTAGGCCAGTGTGGAGGCTCACAAAAATGATGGACCCAGCAAACTGAAGCCGGATTCTAATTTCCCCGCATTATAGATAATTATACTCTTCCGCTTCCACGGTATTTTAACTTGGATAACCCGGTTTCGTAGATGATAGGTTCTAAGGGAAGTCTACATTTGGGTGGGGTCTGGTTGTTTAAAAAATTTTGGTTTTGATTTGGAGGGTGGTTTTTGATTTCTTCCGGGCCTCGACTGAATGTAAGAATCCGATTTTCTAGAATAGGTCGAAATATCCCAGGTTCCTTGCGGCCGGTTGGAAGAGCAACAGACTAGCAACCGGAGGGTTGCAAGTTCGAATCCAACCAAAGACCGTCGTGTGCAAAGGGGCTGGTGCACTTTAAATCTGTTAAGGCCTCAAATCATTAGTGTAGTGTGGAAGTTTCGGAGTGGAGTGCCAGCTTGAGTGTTATCTCGTCATCTGACCGGGGTTTAATATTACGTGGCGTTGTCCTCTATATTTCCCTAGGGTATTAATCCCGCACTGTCGCCAATAACCCCTTGTGTTGCTCCTGTGCGACGTTAGCCTTTAGACTATGACCGGTACAGCAGTTGTACCTTGGTAATTGGTAATTTTTTAGTTAACGTCGTACTAGAGCAACACAACGGGCTATTGACGACGGTCCGGGATCAGTCCCTTAAGGGAAAGATCCGAGGACAACGCCTCGTAATTTTGAACCACGGTCAGATGACGAAGCAGCACCTGAGCTGGCACCCCACTCTCCAAACTTCCACGCCAACCCAACGTGAGGACATTCGGCCAAGTCAGATTGAAGGTGCGCCAGCCGCCTCTACATCATACGCTTACAAACATCCGGACCCGGATTCGAACCAGGAACCTTCCGATCCAGAGGCTAACACCTAAACCACTATACCGGTTAGTCGGCTTGAAAGTTATAAGAATCGCGCTTGTTATATCTATAGCCATAGTCAAAAGGTTAATTAACTATATCCGCCTGTCTGAACTCTTGCGCTGTTCGGCGATTGATGGCGAAGACGGGCAGAGATTAAAAAAATGCTTTGTAAGCCATCGCGGAATTCCTGGAAATGGACTTGGCGACCATCTGGCGCGCAAGGTGGGAGTTGCGTACCCCAGGATAGGAAACCTAAACTTGCCAACAAGCGAAAGTGGAGTTAGTTAATGCGATTGATTTGAATTGTGAAGCGTGAACACCAGACTAAAGCTAGAAAATCTTGGAAGCTATCGCTGATAAGTCAAATTCCAACCGAGATCCTAAGAGATCGGTCTTATAATGTTGACTTGGCTGTCAATTATATATTTAAAAATTAAATTTTGACTTTTTTTGGCACAGCTTGTCCGTTGTTGGACCTCGCGTCATTCAACCCAGAATAACCAACCAACCTACGAGACTACAGCAAGTTTTAGATTGATGACGGGTCACGACCATTTAACGGCCCATCTGAAATCGGAATAAAGCACGTTGCATTCCGTCCACTCAGCGACTCCAATACAATTATGAAGGCCGATCATTTATTTAACTAGCACATCGGTATATCCTGCCACATTTCAAAACATTTTCTGCTATCGTATATGCAGGGTTTTTTGTGCTGTGCCAAACGACGGAAGGTCATCCATTTATCTTCTTGCCTTCCAGTAGTAGCACGAGTTAGCAGCTCATCTGGCAGGAAGATGGTCTCGGGAATAGCGGATAACTTCTCAGTGTTAAGAAGACTGTCTCCAAAATTGATCTTTAGGGTTAATTATTGCTAAAATGCTATAGCATAAAAATATACGTCCTACCGTGTAATGACCCACCCAAGCAATGACCAAACTTTTACTTGCGTTTGTATGAAAGCTGATCTTCCTGAAAATCTGAGTCGTATGTTTGCTTCGTAAACTTCCTTATTTTATTTCGATGCGTAAAATAAAAGCACAAAACCATGATGAATTTAGGATAACGGGGCCAAAGCTTAGAGCAGAACAAGAGAAGATTCTCTTAAGCAGTAATTTTGCAGTAACTTCCGAAACATCACTTGTATATATTTTGAACGAGAGGCTATTTCATAACTATTGAAAACTAATAACAATATTCGTGTTTGTACCAAAGTAGTAATATGAGCGATATAATTTTTAACTGTAAAAACTGTTTTAATTTATGTACTTCAGGTTTTGCATGTGTTATGTTTTTGTTGTAAGTATATGAGTAAGAAATTGGAAGGTATGCGATTTGGTAGTGATTCCCATGACACAATCCAATAACCACTCGATATATGTTGCGCACATGAGGGGAAAAGAAAAAATTTGATGTATCAAGTGCTGAGGAAATCTTCATTAGAAATGGTGTTTCTTTTAATATACTTAGCTACAAGTTAAACAGAATCGATGATTGGGTTTATCCTTCTACGGTCATGTTTTGCTAAACGGCATAATCGATGGTAAAGCCTTTTAAAGTAATACTAGTAAAATAAAATAGAAATATCTTCTCATTCTCGCTTTCGAAGTCTTGTCACTTTAGCATAGGGTAACTGCTGGAAACTGATGACATTTGAGCTCCTAATTCTAACGTGAAACAGATTGAGATTTTTTCAGCTGTTCACAAGCTAAGTTTATCGGAGACTAGCCACCACACCACGGGCAACACCGTGATGTAAGGAATTAAGCTAGGTGTAAAATTTTCCGCAGATTTCAAATCCGTTGAAATTTTTACTCTGTCTTTAACGGTCTAGGAGATAGAGAACTTTGAATTCAGTTAAAACATTTATCGTCTGACTGGGAAATCAATCGCGCAAAATCAAAGCGGAAACGGAAAAAATAATTTTCTCCGCGTTCAGCGGATGAAAAAAACTTGGCATTATTCCAAACCCTGACTGCAAGGTCGCATGAGTAGAAAAAGTTCTCCTCGTTTGAAAACCGATGGAGAATAAAACTATGGAATTCATTTCAAAATCTTCTAGATTGAATTTTAAAATTCGCCGCGACCCAAAAATTGCAAATAATTCGGACTACCTGTGTGCCAAATCTCACTGCTGTAAGTGCCATAAAATCGTCAGGATTTTGCGTTCCCAAACAAACAAACAAACACTTTCTTTTACAATAGTAGAGATAAGAGTAAAAAAAAAAGCGAAGAAACAGATTGAAATTTTTCAGCTGTTCGCAAACAAGAAATTTTATTATGGACAAGTATAAAGAGCGATATATCGAAGTGTTGAGCAATAATCCATCGCGCGTAAAGCCTTTTAAAATAATACTAGATACGGTACAATAAAATGCCTTGTTCCCGCTTTCGAAACCTTGTCAATTTTACATACGATAACTGTTGGAAACTAATGACCATGGCTCCTAATTCTAAAGAAACGGATTGAGATTTTTTTAGCTGTTCACGAACCAAAATTTTATCGGGGTCAAGTACAGTATGCGATATATCGGCGGAGTTGCGAAGTACTAAATTTTGTTTCCTTTCACTATTGTTTTCGTGGTTTTTCTAACTTGCCGAGCCGCTGGAGAAAAACAATACACCAGGGCCCGAGTTCTTGTTTTCAGCTGGCTCACTTCGGTTTAGTTCAGCAGAGGCTCCCGCCTGAGACTAACTGCGCATCAGAAACGCGGAGTTATTTCGCAATCCTCCAGACTAGCTGCGAATTCAGAACTCTCTAGAAATAGCTATCGCATACCGTTCGATGCTATATCGAAAGCAAACCCCCCTTTAGTTTGGAATTGTAAAATAAACAGATAAACTCTGAGAACAAGCGGGCGGATTAATTTCTCTAACACAACGATTGTGTGATAGAAACGCGGTTATAGAGCTGCTATTTTTAACACGAAGAGCAACAACTGTTTAAAAAAAGACCTGTTTTTTTTTATGTGGTTAACAGGAGGAAAGCACGGTTTTTTTGCCATCCCGTTCCCACACTCTTTATGAATGAACCGCGCCTTGTTTTGAAAACCTTGAGACCTCATTGGACAGCGAAAACCATCAGCCAAACCAATGGAGGCTATCCGATTGGTCAACCGGTCTCCTGCTTCTCCGAAGGCTTCTTAATAAAACAGGCATGGGAAAGTTAAAATACATTCGCTGGTTAATTCGACTCGAGACTGCAGGGGGACATCCCCGATCTTTGCAACTTTCTTCACCAAAACGAGAATTTGATTTTCTGATAAAGGTGTATCTTTAGAAGAGCGCGGCTTTGTCCTACTCTCGAGGGTGTTATCGTGTTCTCTGCCAAGGAGTAGAAAGTACTTGCAGGAAAAACAGTCTCTGTTTGACACTTTGGTGTCGTTTTGTTATTTATCTTACCCCTCATTTCGACTGGTGCTTTGGAGGAATGGAGGAGGAATCCCCTGCTTCTGTGGCTGTCACGAATTTGGAGATGACTTCTCGTAAAGCGTTGTTGCAGTATCTCGTCAGGTATGTGAGAAGTGAATCCACGTGCTTTTATTCAATTCTCAACTTTTGTTTATGCGCCTTGAAACATGATAGATCGAGCGGAAATATATTGTCATTCGATGATCCAACATATTAAATTCTTGTGCTACCGGGGGCATTATATTGGCTTATTTCAGTTGTTAATTTAAGTTGTATTGCTTTTGATGTATTTTTAAAGGATTAGATCGTTTCTTTCTTTGATTGTGATTGATCAAACGAAAATATACTGTCATCTCCGAAATAAATTTCCGAATGGTTTAAGTTTTTGCATATTCAAACTAAATTTCCCTTATTGCCTTATTTCATCCCAAATATTTAAAACAATCTTTAAGATACATCGCTTCTTAATGTATTTTTAAAAATATAAATTAAAGGAACAGATCCATTCTTTCATATATAATACAAACACGCGCGTATAAACATTTGATATTTAGTCGCATTAGATGTGTTACGCATTAAACGCGAATCCAGCAGTTACAGTAATACTATGTGAATTCGTTTTGTTTTTCAAGTTGCTTTTCGGGCTTTGTATCAACTGTAAATGAAAATATATTAATATTAACTAGCATTTTTTCGGGCAAATGACGGAGTTTTTATTTTTCATATTAAATCAGTCTAATTATTTAAACTCCAACGTTGTGGAGCATAACATTGGAGTCGATTATAAAATAGGTAAAAATATGCAATTATAAGTTTAGATGAAACATTTTACATCCAAACAGTAATAATTGAAGTAAAGTTGCTTTTCATCATTAGTAATGTTATGTGGTGTAAATGTTATGCTTTAATGACTTATGACACTGTTTCATTTGCCCATGTAAATCTGTACCTTTAAGTTTACGCCTGCAGCAGAAAAAATTGTACGGCAAACACTTTGAATTTCAAGACCGGTCTTTTTCCTTCTGAATACTCCATAACTGGGGAATTTTAAGTTAATTCACTAATTTTTTAAGGTGTAATGATCTCGTGATTAATTAAATTTTTTTTTTTTCGTTTGTGGTGTAAAGTGCTACGAATTAGCATCGACATGATCTCCTTACTGTCATTTTCATGACTGCCAATTGCCTTATTTGCTTTTCTCAGATTCTAATGGAAACATGCCAAATGGATCTTAATTCATATAAACTCAAGCCTGCTCATAACTGAAATAAATCACGGTCACTTTGTACTGGGACAATTTCAGCTTATCAAGGATCTTAATTCTGTTATTCAAAGATGCTCTAGATTTTCAAAGCCGGACTGACAAATATCCTAGTCTCAAGGGTATGAAAAGGAAGTTGTCGCGTTAAGGATGTATTTTAAAATTGTGAGGATAGCTTGCGTGGAATGATGTACATATCACGTGCTGCTTTTCGTGAAGGTTGCTAACAAGTAACTTTATCTTGCTCCATGTCCAAGACGGATGTCGTTTGAGGAAGATCGTCGGCTGTGGGTTTATCGTATTTGTTTTGCTCTTGTTTTTGCTTTACTCTTGTCGCCTCTCTTTAGTTGAATGCAATTAAGTATGAAAGGCCCTTGGCAATAAATTTAGTTTACATTTCGCATACATATTCTCTTTCACGAGCACGTCTTTAAACGTTTCAAAGACGTTTGCAAGGCTGGTTCTGTTATGGCTTGTTTACGTCAGATGCCAGTTATTTTTCGAATTGCTATGAGTCGCATTTGTAACTTGTTTGCTTTGACAGTTCGATTTACAAGCGCCAAAAATGTTTGTTGCTAAGCTGGCATTTTAATGGTAGTTTCTTATTTTGATTGTAGACTTTAAATGAACATGTGACATTGGGATGTGATATCAAATTGCGTTAGATGGCTTAGAATAACGTACTAAAGGTTTTTAAAAACTAACTTAACTATAAAAGAAATTTTTACTTTAAAATGGCACAAATATTATTTTTTACTAGCTTTGTAATGTTGAAGCATTTTTTCCCCGCTTTTCAAAAGCACCATGAACAATAGTTTACTGTACGATCGCCTCAAATTTACTATTCTATCTTTTATCGTATTTAATTGTTAAAGCTTTCAAGCATTGGAAATTTTTTATTTTAGTAACTAAATATATCAAATGAATTCAATGAGGAGGTACTAAAATTATTTGTAAGTAATGTAGAGCTAATGAACTATTCGATACATTCAAAATTCTGTATATGGCAATCAGGTGATGTCACTTTACAAGCTTGGAGTCACGTGATGTTTACATGAGACACATGCGACAAATGACGGGTTAACGTTCGCTTTGCCCAAGCGTTCATTTATTTTTGTCTCAAAGGAAATCAACTTGAGAGCCGGGTTCAGATCAAGGAATTGCCGACTTAAGAAATACGCACTCAGTGTTGCGTTTTAAAACATTAATTGATGAACCCGAACTGGACGAAGGCTGGAGGAAATTAGGGGAAAACAATGTTAAATATCGTGACTAGTTTTTCTGTTTACGTTTTACGCTTCGTGGCCGACTGTTTTTTTTTTTCAAATGACTGTTTTAGTGGTTTTGTTTTAAAGTCACATGTGTGTTTGGTTTAAATGCAGCAATCTTTGTTTATTTTTCGGTCAATTATTCACTTTTATTTAAAATTTAGCATTGTAGATCACTCAGAAACGCAAGGCCATACTTTTATAACAACTGTTTTCATTGTTTCGTTTGAAAACGTTTGATACCTTGAGCCATAAAACCCCCAAATCCAATCCAATCCTAAAAACGTTTGATTGCTATCGTGAGTTAATTGATCCGCCAATTGGCCTATTCTGCTAGTGCGTGTACATTCTGTTTCTGTACAGAAAGCATGAATGCTCTTTATTTTTGTCAACGAACCGAAGGAAAGCTTGCTTATGAGAGGCACTGCATTTTCAGTACAAACAAGTGATGGGCCGAATAGAGTACTTTGATAATTAAATGCTTGGTATTAGAGTTATTTCAAGTGTTGAGTAAGTATTTGAATGCATATACAAAAACGATTAATCCATAGTAAGAATTTATACTTGGGTATTAGATTGAATAGGGTAAGTAATTTTGTATCCGAATACCTAGGATGAGTATTTCTGAATCTGAGTTACTTTAGTATCATGATACTTGAATCCGAATACTTTTGTATCCTAATATTTTGGTAACGAGTACTTTTGTATCCGAATACTTTGGATAAGATTAGAGTGCAACGAATACTTTTAAGTACCTAGTAAACGAGTACTTTTGTATTCGAATACTCCCATCACTAGTGTAAACAAACCAGTCGCTCTGCGAAGATTTTCGAATGTGGATTCGACGGGAATGCATTCGATCTTGGGTCAGTCGTTTGGAAGGAGGCTGCCGTATGAAAAAGCATGAATGTCTGTGGCCGTTGGTGGTTTTGCCTCCGCCAACCTATCGTCACTGCTATCGCATACGGCACTAAACGAAAACTTAGAAAAGGAATCCGCACCACTTGTGGAAGCGCATTGTTTACGTTTCAACTTAGCATCTAATGTAATGAATATAATCGTCCGAACTACGTTAACGACTGCCTTCTCGCGGATTGGTTTGTTGGGGTTTTATGGCGCAAGGGCCATATTTGGCTCTGCTACGCCAGGCACAAGACATACAATATTAAGTAAGAGACGCACACGAATGAAAGTTTTACTGACACAGAAAAAGAGGAAGTAGCTTGGGCAGTGGGCATACCCACTGAGCCACGAAGGGTACATTTGACGTTTAATTAGTCGATGACCAATCAACCAGCTCACACCAATTCGGAATTTGTTTTTTGGAATTTTTTGGGCGGAGAACTGAAATCGTATTTAATCAGAACAATCTGGATCCCATGGGGTTAAGAAGTCTAGGACACGGCGCCCTTGTTTCCTGATATGACGGTCATCGAGCCTAATGCGTGAGGTCGAGACACTCTGCAAATTTGGAACTCCTATATTATATTTATAATCATCCCTCAATGTTTGGGGTGTTATGAGATCAAACATAACAATATCAGGGGTTCCAAAGATTAGGACATGACGCCCGTGTTTCCTGATAATGACCATTCAACTTATGCGTGAGGTCATATCACTGCATATTTGGTACAACCCATATTATTTATGTGATATTCATCTCTCATGTTCAGGGTGTCGGAATTCCCACCACAAAATATTAGGGATGCAAGTGTTCGGGACTCTGGCTTGACGATTCTTGCTTCCGTGTCTGGAAAAGGATGCTAACAATGCAGTTTTAGATACGAGACGTTCACTTTTCCAGAATCGCGATTCTCGCAAACTATCGGACAGCTTTTGGCACCCTGTCAAACAAGTGTTAAAATGGGGACAGGTGCGTAGGTCCTCAGCGCGAGGTTGTTTAACTTTATTTGTGATGGGGAGGCGAACAGTCTGGTAATGGCTGAAGTACTTCTAAAAACTGATATGCAGATCATGCAGGTGTCAATTGTGTACGTGGTGCGTAACTGCACTTTTTTTGTTTTATGTAATTGCTGATTGTCTCTAATAAAACTTTCAAATATCTGAGGATCGTGAAGATGAAAACTAAGTGAGAGTGCAGGCGACATTTCTAATATAAATTAAGATTCGTGGTTAGTGCGACCATAGTGCGAAGGTACTTGACCCCGCCCACGTCACGTGGTACATTGTGATTCTATTGCCCCTTTAAGCAAGTGTCAACAAAACTTTACTGGAATAGTTCGCTGTATTCAATCTTAAGCGACATGTTGAGCATCTTTTAGTCCAAGAAATGATTTAAGGTAGGTAAACACACAAATTTTACAAAAAAAAAATCATCGTTTTTGAGTTGATTAAAAATGTGCGTCGAATATTTCTTTTTCAATATTTGAAAACCGTTTTAAAATTCATTAAGTATTAGCAAAGTCATGGGCATTTTTCTGAAGTATTGCAGATATTAAAAAGTAATATCCTACGGGTAAAATGAGCTGGTGCAGGTACCAAAATCATTAGTTGACCCATATTTGGTATTTAAGCATGGCTCAGGACTACCTCCTAAATGGTTCAAAAACTGAAAAACCAGTTAACATGTATTTGCGTAAGAAGGAACTTCTTTCTAAGTGTTTACATGGTAAAATCCCAAAACGCTAATGCATCATTCAACTGTATGGTGTAGCAAAGATTGCCAAAATTTAACTTTGTGCGTTTTTTTTAACACATTATCTTTGGGAGTAAATGATGCTGTTATTGTTTTCAATGACAACTATAAAGGACTTATTGATGTGTTCATTGCCTTAGGACTGTCAGTAGGTGAGTACACTTACTATGGCTTATGTGATCGCGATAGCTTACGTATCAAGGCAACGAAGGCATCAACCCCTTGTGTAAAAACCTAAAGAAAAATTACCAGAGCCTCCAAAAAGCAAAAACAAGACAAACACGAACATGCGGAAGGTCAAACATACAAGAATGGAGAATTTTATGTTTAGTTCGCGCGGAACATTATTTATAAAAGAACTAAATTTTTTTCTTCAATTTACTCAAAATGAGGTATTTCTGTATTTACCATTATCTTAACAACCCTATGTAAAAAAAACTATTCAAATTTTTTTTCTTAGATATTTTGCATAAATGTTTATTATTAAATTATACTGTGCATTGAACCTCAAAAAATAAATGTAACTAATAAAATGTTTAATTTTGTAAGATAATGAGATAAAGTCATACTTTTTTTAGAGTTTTTTGGATCATTTCCATATTTGATATCGTTATTCAAATTGTATTATTAGTACCGTTTACATGAGGCAAATACCCGGGTAAAAGGAGAGTTTAACCGGTTTTTTCTACTCCGCTTCTACGTGGGGAATAAGCGAGGAAATACGCTGGTTAATTTCAATCCTAGTCAAGTCCCGTGTTTTTGGATTTACCCTCCTTTCCCATAATGCAACGCGGGTATTCTTCGAAAATCTCTTTCACCCTCGAATTACCCGGGTCGATTGATTTGATCATGTAAACGGCACTATTATTCGTAATTTTTTTGGTTTAATGCACTTGCCAAATGTAAACAAATAATTTTGTATAAAAAACAACAAAATAGGTGCATATTTTAAATTGCTGTCAGTGTTATTAGAAACCCTTGATATTGTCATAATTTTTTATTAAATTTTGATTAAAAAAAAGTTATATTTCTAAAATTAAATGTTACCATTAAAACATTTGTATTATGATGATACATCATTGATAAAAATATTAAAAGTATCCAAGCAATATTAAAGAAAAAAAATTGTTTGGGTGTTCGCCTACCTTATTGTAAACACGTACTTGCCAACTTGTACGGTACTAGATTGTACGGTTTTACGCGAAATTTACATCTAAATCTAAAATTTTGTTTTCTAAACTGATCTGCCTCTCGGACACATCTTTAGCTGTGTTCGGGCTTCACGAGCCCGAGGTACCATCGTGATCTTTTCCCATGGGGCTTTCTCTCTTTAGTAAATACGGAGGTGGCGCTCTCAGGATACCAAGTGGTCTTTTTCTGCTTTCATCCCATCACGTTACGCAATCTCCCCTTTTTTCCTTTCGAGACATTTTTTTCTTGAAGTTGTCATGTGTCTGACGCAGTTCGGCCAACTACGTACCATTAAACCTCGAAAACAATAAACCAAAACAGGTCCGACTTGGTACTTGTTTCACTCAGTTATTTTCAATGTTTCAGTCAGTGTTTCTTAACAGCCTACATATTATTAGAAGTCTAAATTTTTAAGGGACTCTTTAAAGTTGCTAGATTGATTACAGTGCAATCAGACAAGCCATTTAGCTCTGCAATCATCCAGCTTTATTTAACGTATTAGGCCCCGTTCACATGAGGCGCGTAAAACGCGCGTTTGGCGAGGCTATCAGGGTCCCGCCATTAAATTATGTTTATTTATTCCTCTAATTCATGTATCTATTTTTGCGACCTTGGAGTGCAGGACCGTGATAGCCTCGCCAACGCGCATTTTACGCGCCTCAATGTGAACCCGGGGCCTTAGAAAAGCAGTGCAGGATTCCTTGGCTATTTCTTTCTTTGTGTCAGCTCAAGAATTGATTCATTTTGTTTTTAATAGGAGTCCGCAGTACATCTTCTGTACTTTTGTTGTAGCAAATTAAAAATGTTGCATACTTCCTTTAAGTGTTTATATTATGAGTGCTGTTAATCACGAATGTTTATACATTACTCTTCCCCGCATTTAGATTTATGATGTCCTGTGTTTGCCATTACTGTTTCTAGTATATATATTCTAATCAGTTACAACTGGCTGATGTAATCTTTTATAATACGCAGTAATTGACCCAGTTGCCTTTGAGCTGCTCGGGTATTATTATTAAATGTCTTGTTGGACTTGAAAGTACATTCTTATTCCTTTATTACAAGACATAACAAAAAATAACAATGCGAAAGCATATTGCAGTTTAAAGGTAAGACATATTTAATGCAAAAATGTAATTTAAATATGGCCCTAAATATTATACATTCGGGGGATGACTTTAATACTAAAAAAATTCAATAGAAATGTTATTGTGAAAAGTATAAGTTATTTTTCCTCTTGTTGATATTATACAACAGTGAAATCTCTATTTAAGTTTCTATCAACACTGATGAATGATTTCATGTCTTAATCTTATCATTAATATTACAATTGCATGTAGTTATTCACAAGAAAAATAGTATATACTCTTTTTAAAAAAAATTGTGAGCACTCGTAGACGACAGAATCAGAATCGAGAGAATTTTTTATACCGATGTGCATAAAGCAAATCAAGAAGAAATCGACGTTTTAATTTCTAATTTAAATGTATTGTAAGTTTTAAAATTCTCCATAAAGTCATCTGGTTAATATTGTATAAAAAAATTGCGTATTTTAAAAATCAAGTGTTAATTAATTGGTATTAACCATATTATAATGAATTATTATTATATATATTAATTATATTAATATAATTAATTTCGTCTCTTTCCCTTTTTAATGGGGTACAATACAAATTTTTCAGGAGGACCAAACCCCCACCCCAATTAAAAACTCTAGTTAATCTATTGGTTTGTTAATCAACCCTGGTTAATCATTAACGACACCGTTTCGTTTTGTCTGCGGTAGTTCTTACAATGTCATCCCTTTGATTACCTAATTCCATTCACCTTCTTTGCATTAATTTACGCGTCGAGTAATAATTATTCTACTCACTATTTATTGAATGTTAAGCATATTATTTACAAATATAGAGATGTGAGGTCTTACAAAGATCTTGATCAAAAAACATCTACAACCAAGTGACATTCATGCCAGCCCAGGAGGGCGTCGTATAGAGGCAGCGCTACCTAGCTGGGCTCTTAATGGCCCGAGCTACATATGAGTTTTCCACAATCATTGGCGTAAGTTAAAGATCTAAACAATACTATTGTCTTCAAGTAAAACACTAAAAAAAAAATCAGATTATGACTTTCGGGTTTTTATTGGCGAAATCTGTCAAGTCGCAGCTTGACTTTGAGGCTAAAACAATTAAGCTATAACTTGGTAAATTTAACCTTTAAAAAGATTCTCCTTTCTGCAGTTTAGGAGACCAGATAAACTCATACGGGAAATTTTAAACCTAGTGATTCATTTGTAAACCTAGTTTTATTTATGTAGGAGGTTGATATGATCTCTTAGGTTTACTTGAAGTTGGTTAGCCAAATATATATGGCCGTTGCGTAAAAAACACAACCAACCTTCAACTCTTAAGATCTACAAATATACATATGTCCTAGTTTCTGTTTGGAATTGATCTCGACAGGTCGCCAGTTGCCCATTCTGTTGCTCCAGTTCGACGCGACATTAATTCAACTACCTACCATAACAATCAGAACATTGTTGTAACTATTTGCTTTTCTAACTAAGCCCTTTCACGTCGCGTGGAATGCTTAATTAGGAAACCAAATAATGGCAAGGCTGTTCGAAGTTAAAAAAGAAAAGGCCTGGGCATTTTGCAAGTTTTTGCACTCAATTTAGTAATTAAAATTTTTTTTTAATGCAACGTACAATATTTTGGACATGACTCAAAATCAGTGTATCTGGACATCATATAGGCTCTTTTTTTAAGGTACAAATTTAAACTAGCTTTCCCTTTTGCTTATTTTGGTCCTGATGGACGTTTTGTTTCACCGAAATAGCTGGACCAATTTCATCATATTTTTTTATCTAAGTCATTTTTGAAGCTTTTAGACTGACTATCACAGTCTGGCTCCGTTTTCTATATTTTATTCTAACCCAACTTTTATTTTTATACTGGTATACTAAAGCATACGACCTTAAGGACACTTAACCCTCTTGGTGGTTGACTAGAGGAGGTATCTCGTCACTTGCAAAACTAACCAGATCTTGATGGACGAAATGATTTCATTAGAAAACTGATCTGATCTTGATGGACGAGACGTCTTGTCCCTAGAAAAACCTGATCTGATTTTGATTCTCGTCATCAAAAATCGGCAATATCTTCAATCGGCAATCTTGTTCCGTTCTTGATGGACGAGGCCGACCAACCGGTATAGTGGTTAAGGTGTTAGCCTCTAGATCGGAAGGTTCCTGGTTCGAATCCGGGTCCGGGCATGGTTGTTTGTAAACGTATGGTGTAGAGGCGGCTGGTGCACCTTAAATCTGTCGTGGTCGAAAGTCCTCACGTTGGGTTGGCGTGGAAGTTTGGAGAGTGGGGTGCCAGCTCAGGTGTTGCTTCGTCATCTGACCGTGGTTCAAAATTACGAGGTGTTGTCCTCGGATCTTTCTCTTAAGGGACTGATCCCGGACCGTCGTCAATAGCCCGTTGTGTTGCTCTAGTACGACGTTAACTAAAATTACCATTACCATTACTATCTTGATGGACGAAATGTCTCGTCGAAACCATTTGAAAGGGTTAAAACAACTGGAGACTTCCGTCTTTGGATATAGACACTTGATTTCAGTTGAGGGATCGGGGATGTGTACGCTACACGCTTATATTTCATAATTCTCTTTGGTTATTTACGAGTCCGTTTCCAATGGCATTAAAAATGTGTCCCAAATTGCGGATGTGGACATAGATTCTCTGACTTGTTTCGTGTGATTTTTTCTTTATATCGGCCCATTGTTAAGTAGACAATAGTTTCTTTTTTTTAATCGGAATTCTTTATTCAATCACTACTATTTATTAGTTTTTTTTCAACGCTTCCACCTCGACCTGCTTTCAGAAATTATGAATTTTTTTTTTCTCGAGCTCATCGAATTTTCGAGGCAAATATTTTTGAAGTCGAATATTGGAAGCATTCCTATGGAAGCTTATGCCTGTCTATCTTGACAATGACAGAGTTTATCAAAATTATAATGGCATTTTGTGTAATAGTGGTATCAAATTTCACTCAGCTTAACATTCATTAAATATTATACATTTAATATAATTTTATTCTACTCTTTGTTTGCCATAAAGTTTTAACAATAGGGCGATTCTACTGAGGATTTACATCAGTTTCTACGTCGATGGTGTATAGATAAAATGCGGGGGCACAGTGGCTCAATTGCTCTAGCAACCTGCTAATAGCAGGCGGCACAGGTTCGATCCCTCCCTGGGTGTATTTATTTTGTCAGTAAAACTTTCCTTGTGTGTATATCCATTGTTTTGTGTTGTAATGTCTTGTGATTGTTACAACTTGGCCAAATATGGGCCTTGTGTCCTAAAACTCAACCAACCAGGTCGAAGTGCTATACCTGGTAGCGCTCCATTTCTCCACGACAAACCTTCAGCGTAATCCTCCACCTTGTCTCTTCATATCCCTTCGTTGAGATAGCTCGTCCTTTCTCCACGACAATCTCCTCCTCTAGTGTGGTCCTCCAATATCTCAGCATCTACTTTCTTAGGTTAGCTCCAAACAATTTCCACAGTCCCCCACCCGTATAGACAAGCTTTCTCCTCGACATCTTCCATAGTGTGGTCCTCCAAACTATCTCCTTTCGTTGGGGTGCTGTTGGACCTTGCGCCATAAAACCAAAACCAACCTTTCGTTGGGGGTAGCTCGCACTTTCCCAACAATACCCCATCTAACCTGGTCCTCCATTGTCTCATTTCCCTTCTTGGGATACATCCACACAATCTCCATGGCAATTTCTCTGTATGGACAAATTTTCTCCACGACAATAGACCCAGTTTGATTCACCATTCGTTGCCTCCTCATGTCTCGGGACGAGGTAGAAGACACAAAACTTTCACCTCGACTCTTGCCAATCTTGCTCCAATCAAAGACCATCGTGACCAAATAGGGCTGGTGCACGCTAAATCTGTCGTGGCCTCAAATATTCTCACGTTAGCGTGGAAGTTCAGAGAGTGAGGCACCAGCTCAGGTGTGACCTCGTCATGTGACCGTTGTTCAAAATGACCTTATGTTATCCTCTAATCTTTCCGTTCGGGTTTGATCCCGGACCGTCGCATTCTTCCCTTGGTGTTTTTCTCTCTTCAGTGTCAGTAAAACTTTCACTGTGTGTGTATTGCTTGAAATTGTATGTCTTGTGTCTGGCACAGCATGGCCATTTATGGCTCTTGCGCCATAAAAAAAGCCCGAAACCAAATCCCGGACCATCAACAATAGCCCCTTTGTGTTGCACCAGAGCGATGTTAATTAAATACCAATACAACGGTACAGTACAACGCATAAGTGAAACTTCGGCGTAATTCACCATCTTCGATATTTTTGACATTACTTAAATCATACCTAAAACCATTCCATTACTTGTCTTGTATCTTGTGTTTGGCCAAATATGGCTCTTGTGCGTTCAACTCAACCAACCTTCCCCTAAAAACGTTTCCTTTATTTCATCTTAAATCTTTTGGTATATCTATTCCCTCTCGTTTCCTTCTCGCATTCAGTTCATATAATCTCATTTGAATATTACTGTCTCGGTGATATAATTGTCACTTCTCTGTCATATAAGGCCTGATCACGAAATCAAATTTATGCTAGAAATTATTTTCCAGGCTCTTCAATTACAACGTCAGACCAGACATCGTGAAAAATCCATCCGGAGCTAATCTTCTTTATGTACCATTTTGAAAGTAAGAGTATGTTAGAAGGAAGAATAAGTGGTTGATCGATCAAACACCAACAAACTAGTAAAAAAAATACAGGGAACGTAGCCGAAGTAACGACTGGATAAAACCCAGTTGTTAAAACGAAGTTTATTGGTGAAAATAGGATTTACGGGCCGAGCTCATTTCAAACCCAGAAATGGCACATTTGGTAACTTGTGAAGACAATACAGACAATGCGTGTAGAACTGACTAGTTCTGTTGCACAAACAAGTATGGCAGATTTCATTAACCGGTTATCTTATAATGATGCATTGATTTAAATTCGTTCTTGGGGATTTTATTACTTTACCGACTGATTTTATTTACTAGCAGACGCTGTATTGTCTTCACAGTACACAGAACAATATGTGCGCAGAACTGACTACTTCTGTTTGTAAAATCACTGGTTAATTAAATCTACCAATGATGAATTGATTTGAATCCATTCTTGGGAATTTGTGATTTCATTACCAGCTGATTTCAATCGGCTGATGCTGCTCTGTCTTCACATTTACAGAGAACAATATTACGTACAAAGAACTGACGAGCACTGTTTGTAAATTCCCCGGTTGATGAAATCTACCAATGATACATTGATTTCACAACATTACCGACTGATTTTATTAACCAGCGGACGCTGCATTGTCTTCACATTACACACAGAGCAATATTATGCTCGAAGAACTGACGATCACTGTTTGTAAAATCCCCGGTTAACGAAATTACCCATAAGATGCATTGATTCGATTCCGTTCTTAGGGATTTGATTACGTTGAGCGAGTGACTAAATTAACTTCTACTTTGATCAGCTGCATTGTCTTCTGCGCGCATGACATTTAAGTAATTAACGAGAACTGATGCGAACTAGTTCAAGTGCTGTAAAAATTCGAATTCGTGGTTGGGGTTTTCCTTCGGAGCAAGTGCTAAAATTCCTAGTTGCTCTCGGAAGAGCTCGTAGACGAGATGACTCCATTTCACCCCGGAAGTCTGCAGGGCGCGTCTCACTTGTTCAGATTGGGTGAGCCTCTCGCTTTGACATACTACTTCACTGCTATACACACCCCAAAGGCATCTTCCAAATGGCTCTCGTGTTGGAGTTACTCGCCCTTACTCCTTTCACTTTGTTATTCTTTACTGTTGCAAAGTGCCTTGTGACACAACATGCTCTGGCGGAGTAATGGTGCCGGTTAATGGTTACCGACGGCGTAAACCTTGTTAAGTGATTCGGATGATTCAGTAGCGGACGGCGTGTGTGGGAAATTCGACATGAGCTGGCGTGGTTGAGTGCCGAACCTTGAGAATGACTAATTTTTAAATTTTACTCTACAGTCACTCAAATATGAAAAACCTATACGGAAGACGGTATTTGGTCTGGTAAAACTATTCAGGATTGGATTGGGTGTTAGTTTTTATGGTGCAGGGTCCAAACACGGACAAGCTGCAACAAGCGCAAGGTAAAACAATAAAAATTATGTAGATATAAAAGTTTTAAAAGGTTGTGTGGGAGAATATCGAGCGCAAGACTTTTTATCAGAATAAAAGTTGTTCAAAACCAAGTGTTCAAAAAATTATATTAAAAATTAAGGTATAAAAGAGATGATTTAAAGCATGTTAATTATATTGTAACATAAGAACCTATTCAGAGGACCGTATTTAGACTAGCTGGTTAAACCTGTTCGGAAGCCGCATTTCCGACTGCGCGAGATAACCTATCTATTCTATTCGGATAAACCTATTCTATGCAACTCCTTTGTCTTACTCGCACGAATTTTCATGGACGAAATCAGGCTCCAACTAGGATAACAACTACTACGAAATTATTTAAAAAAAAATTGTCTGACCATCCACCGTTTGGGCCTGGCCATTCTATTCATTATTTCCACCATTGAATCGGTTAGAATTAATGTTACCGATTATAATTTGTATTTCATGAGAGAAATCCGTTTTGAGTGTTTTTTTTAGCAATTTGTAACCAAAAAAACCCAAGTTATTTTGCATGTTTTTGCATATTTGGGACCAATTTGCATATTTTTTTTTGCATATTTGTTTTTTTATTTGCATGTTTTGTGCATATTTGGATGATATTTCTCTATTTTTAAACATTTTTACAACAAAAAATTCAATTTTTTTTCAAAGAACTTTGCTTGGTGCGTTTGGAAGGAAGATTTTCAGAAGCAAAACGCAATTGGTTTGGTTGGCCTGACCTTTACCAACCAAACTAAAACCCTTCCCGACAACACCTGTTATCGCCACCACACATTAATTCCACTATTTCAAAATTTTTGAATTCAACTCTTTTTAGATGAAGACTTAATTTTAAAGGGGTAAATAGATTAATTTGCAGCAATTTCATTTTAAGTACAAGATAAAATACCAGAGCTAACCGAGTTCGTTTGCCGGCGCAAATTATCAAAGCCACTTTGGGGGACAGGAAACTTACGAGTCACGAGCCCGTAATCCTAAGCACTCGGGTGCTTTACGACGTTCAGCCCTTCTTAACTCGCATCAAACTCATTCAACACTTCACACATTCTGCATTTAGCTCCTTATAAAGTTTTTGTAGTCAACTAATAAGTTTTCCTATTCATTTTTTATCATCCGTATGTATATATAGTAAAAAAATAATCGGCTTGTTTAGCGCCCCTTCCCAATCCGGCGCCCGGGCACCTGTCTGCCCCCTTACCCTAGTTACGTCCCCGAGGACGTTTGAAATGCGTTCATTTTTATCTACATTTTTTTAATTATGTAATATTTCTATATTTGTTATTTTGTATATTTGTTGCTTTGTGTATTTTTTACTTATCGTTATCTGCACTATAAAAATAAAATTGTGAATTAATTGAATGCAAGTATGACTCATTTTCACTTTATCCTCCTCATACCCTTTTTGTAAGAATGAATTTTTTGTGTGCATATTTTGGGATTTTGTAATGCATATTTCAGGTCACGTTTTTGCACACCGATCCGAGCTCTAATTATCACAATTAGTATATAAAGCAAATATGGTTTTTATTAAAAGTTTTAAACATGAACTCTTATGTACTATTCTAGTTTCATTTTAGTTAGTAAATATCTGCATGGGGTACTAATTTACGTAACTATTTGCGAAATTCTCTGCTACTCTTATCTTGCTCGTGCGGTCCTATATATATTATAATACACGGGGATATTACAACACATCAACTGAATTTCCGTTTTGCTAGAGATGTTATTCGGCCTCGGAGAAATTGAAATCGGCGAGGAACTTTCGTTTAGAAATTCATGAACCACTAGTCGTCTATAAAACTCGAGTTTCTATTAATAACCACCTGTTGGGGCTTCTTTGGGAACTAGTTTGCTGCACGAGCTGTCCAACCTTGAAAAGTGACTCAGGAAGGCAAGTGACCTGGTAACTTTGTATTCCACGGTGAAGGCAATCTAGTGTTTCTGCTTCTCTATCAACAGAAAGAGATTGTCCCACTTTAAAATTTGACTGTAACAGCCAGTTCGGGAAACTATCGAGGGGTCCCTACAAAAACCTCTTGCAGAAGACATTGTTGAACGCGCGAAGGCTGGTGTGTTAACATATAAATAAACAATTCGATACACTTAGTTCTTATCTCATTCTGTTACCATCTAGACCAGTGGCGGCGAACCTTTTAATGTGCGCGTGCCAGAAATTTGCAAATATTCATGGCGTAGCTGGGATGCCGAGCATTTTGCAATGCTGGATAACAATGGAATATTTATTATTGCAGAATTTTATAGCACCAAATCTAAAAATTAATATTAATTTCATAAAGATGAACTCGTAACACAACATGTACACCGTGGTACAAATTAATGATATTTTTGCTATTGTACATTGGATACCAAATGCTTTATATCTGGTTGATATTTCGTAACTTTTGTGATACACAGGCTGAACTACAGTTATTCTGTTGCTAAAGTATGTATACACTAAAAGTCACGAAAATCTACCATAATATTGATACTCTTATTAGCTCAAAAAGTAATGTCCTACTCCTTAGCTTTTAAACGATACGCGATCTTGTAAATATTCAAAATAGTTTTCTAGTTACAAGGATTTTTGTTATGTACTGTCACCACATGCAAACGTATTTCCAAAACTTTAAACTCAATTCCTGAAGAACTGTTTTTTAACGCGTTGCGTTTCAAACAGTGATAACTCAACAATGAGATGATCTATTATAATTATTTTTGTCATAATCAAAAGACAGTGGATGTTTTAGCCCTCAAAGTTATAAGAAAAGAAATTAATTTTTAGTGGATTTTTAAATGTTGAAATTCTTTAAAATCTTTTTTAAATTGGTGAAAAAATTGTCAAACCTATTTTCTTTAGCATCTTGATGGAGGGTCAAAACATGAAGAATATTAGAAATAATTTCCAACAGGAATTGTCTTTCGGAACAAATTGGAATTTGAGATTTCACTGTTAAAAAAAACATGCTAATTAGCTAATTGTATCTAAATTAGATGACTAAAGATTAATCTGAATTTTTCACACTGAAATGAGTTTAAGCACAAACCAAAACAATGGATTTTTAAAGTCAAAATTTAAAAAACCTGTAAACGCACTTATGTTTTATAAAATTCATTTCTGAAAGTAACGACTGTCAAACGAAGGGTCATAACATGCCCCTCAGCCAATGGTTAGATGTTCTTAACATCAAATGTAGTTTTCAGCTGTAGACCCTTGTTCCTAGAGTTATGTATTCATTGGTTAGTTTCTTTTGTGCAAAACATAAACTTGCACACTGACAATTGAAATAAATTGAATAATTTCTCGTCTTAAACTTTTAACCGTCGATTTTTGAATACTCCTTATCACCAATTTTAACGAACTTGTCGGGTCAAATTCCACATTCATTAACTACTTTTTACCTTCTTTCGTCGTTCAGGAATTTTACCATTTCTATAATTGATCAGTTTTTAAATTTTATTTCATGACGTTCTAGCGTGTAAGATGGATACCCCATCTTAGTTCTCATTTTATTACAGTGATTTTCTTGCGATTTTTTTTCTTCATCTTAACATTATGTTTTCCTGGTTATTATTCCGATGTCCTTTAAACATTTTCTATTGAAGTTTATCCTATGTTCGACGCAGCTTGTGCATCGTTGGATCTTGTGCCATAAAACCCTGATCAACCAACCCAAGTAAAACCCCATTTGCTTCATGCTTTTTTATAGCTCTACAAAATTACCCGTGCATTTGCTTAGTTTAACTCGTGTTTGAAGTCTCGGCTATGAGTTCGTAGTGCAACGCAACGTTCTATCCCACACACACATACCAATTTAATAAAAATCTAGTTCTGAGCTTAATACTAATCAGCAATTAAATTTGGAGAATGAATACAGATGGCGGCACGTGCGTTGCCGGTAAATATTCCCAAGACGAACTCTGTTGGTTTGTCGCACCAGTCGTGTTGGGCTATATTGGCGAAAAAGATCGGGGAATCATTAGTGTGCAATATTTTAAAATTCTGTAACATTTACATGAAAAAACACAGGTAAGAATGGAACGTCACTTTTCCCGGCAAGAAACCAAGCATGCAGCATAGCCCTTGATGAATATCAAAATTTAATTTAGTATTTTTTAATTAAAGAAGCGCAAATACTTAATTTTTCCTCAGATCTTATTTGAATTTTTTTAAGTGGTTCGACGCGATATCTCGTTCATTTTGATCCAACCAATTTTGCTAATGACAAGGTGTCTGGTCTTCAAGATATTGCCGATTAGTGTCCTATTTTCCAAAATTATAACTTTTTCTGCCTTTTTTTTTTTAATTTTTTTTTATTGCAAACCGTTATGATGCGTAACTTTGACCCGTTAAAAGCTTATTTATATTGAAGGACAATTGCACCTCGATGTATCCCCTTGGGGGACAGATACAAAGTACGATGTACTGCTTCCCTTGATAGAAACTTGCTATTTAGAAATAAAGAAGCGCAAGTAATGCATTTAATCACGCGTTTTATAACTAAACTTTTTTTGTAAAACTGCAAGTTAGACACCGAATCGGTGTTAGAACGTTATAAAGTGAAACTGAATACGGTAGAATATTTTTGCTTCCATTGTGGCAGTCAGAAAAAAATAAATACACCATACAAAGAGAAGTTACGAACGTATACTAAAAAATTGATAAAAAAGTTAAGACAAGAGAAAAACATTAGACTCCCAGTATCGGCCGCAGATGTCTAGAGAGCGATGTACGAATTTGCAGGGGGCAAATGGTCCATTTCTTGGGAACAAAGGGGACTGTTAAGGCGGTAGAGATGTCCAGCTAAACAAACGTGGCCATTCAAAAAAGTCTGGCTATTGCAACAGGTTCAGTCTTTGGGATATCTGGGATATATTTAAGGATAAGCCAAGGTTTATTTGAGTTTCTAGTTCTTCGTTCTCTCGGTAAAAAGGAACCGCTCCATCGTGCCAACATTGCCAAGAACCGTATACCGGATTTTAACCTGTCGATATAAATATTTAAATCATGTACGACTCTTTAAAACCTCATTACCTGTTTTATCATATTTGTTGGGTGTCCCTCCTCATGCATCACTTGGCTCTTTCGGCGCGGCATTTTACCATTATTATAGTTCATAATTTTAAATTGCATTTCATATTACAATTTTAATGTTAAAATAAGATGGTGAACTGCGTCTTATATCACTGGAAGCAGACCTGAACCACTTTGTTACTATCTGCCAACATCTCATCTACACATCAAGGAAACAACACAGTACTACGATACCTGGCTATTCACCCCTAGCAACAAAGAAAAATTGTGCTATCTGTGGCCTCCAGGAAGTGTTTGAACTCGAGCAAAGCGGTTTAAATTCATTTTTTTAATTATGACACTTTAATTGCCTCTTAAGGCGTACGTACACACTGGAAGTGTTTTTTTAAATTTTAACTTTATAAATCCAGTTCTTTTCCAGTTTTGCCAATTAAGATATAATGAGCTATAATTAGCATGTTTTTTGAACAGTGATATCTCCGATTCTAATTTGTTTAGAAAGACAATTCTAGTTGGAAATTATTTCTAATATTATTCTTCATGTTTTGACACTCAATGAAGTTAGAGAAAAGTTTTTCTGTTACAACTTTTTTCGCCAAGGATGCATAAAAAAAAATCGAGATTTTTTCTGGATATTTAACATTTAAAAATGCATTAAAAATTTGTTTCTTGAATAATAACTCTGAATCAAAACATCCACTATATTATATAGATCATATTGATAACAATAAATTAATCTATTATAATTATTTTTGTGAGTTATTACTGTTTGAACAAAGCATCCTATTGCAAAAACTTGTTTCTTCAGAATTTGAGTTTAAAGTTTTGGAAACACGTCTGTTCATGGTAACATTACCTAACGAAAGCCCTTTGAACTAAAAAACTATTTCGAATATTTGCAAGATCTTGGCATCGTTTAAGAGCTAAAAAATTGAAGAATATTTTGAACCAATAAAAAAAAAATTTAGAATTCCTGTTACATTTTCAGGATTTCTCGAGTGCACATGCACCTTAAACCTCATAGAAAAAAAAATTATAGAGCAGTATCTGCGTGTGCATTTTATAACTCAAATTTACTGCTTCGCATCACAAAAAAAAATTTCTTTTTCACATTTGGTCATCTTTTACGTGATGGGAAATTTTGTTAAACCCTTCGTAGGGTCGGTATCCCATGACAGATTGTGATTAAATAGAACGCATACAGCGTTTTAATTTGAGTTTGGAAAAAGAAATGCAAAGGTATTTAATTTCAAATTGGATTTTTATGGAAACCTAAATTTTGCAAGAAAGTATTGCACACAATGTTTGGACAATTGAATGTAATCCGATTATCTTGTCGGTATGGGTGTGTATTAATGTTATGTAAAGTGAAGTAACACATTTGCATTGTCAATTTTCTCTAATTTTCGTAATAAATCGGCATATTCATTTTTATTTCACGACAAATTTGCATCTGCCATGATCATATTCTCTGTTGAATATCGTTTGCAGAGAAGAAAAAAGTAAGGAAACAATTTCCTTTCTAACTCGAGGCGCCATGGTTCCTTCTCTTGTGTATTCTCCAGCTAACTTGTAAATAGATTAATGTTTAATATCAATAAATTCTTTTATTCGAACCTTGAGAAACCGGTGTGTTGCTCACCCAATACTAACGTTCGCTCTCTCTTTGGGCTCTACTCTGGCGAGCCAGAATATAGTTCGAACCAGAACACATCTGGGCATATCTATTTTATGGAAAACTAGCCACTGCGTGGCCAGCCTGGCGTTGCCCGTTGCTTTTGTGGGGTTATTGGTTTGCTTCACAAACCAAATGGGAATTCGTAGCCTATTAGATAGCAGCCATAACGTCGTAGCCCGTGACAGTTCTTTTCGTGGGGGTCACGTTGCCCGTGGTGTTGGTTTGCTTCGCATACCAAAAAATGTAAATATTTAATTGCTAAATTATTTATTAAAAGAAAATCAAACGCATATGGTATCTATTTGGTGTAAATTTTCCATAGATTTCCAATCCGTTAAGATTTTTATTCTGTCTTTAACGATCGCTGAGATAGAAAACAGCATTGAAGAACACCCATGATAACTTTAATAATTTATTTCGCTTCACTCGAATCAGTTTCTCAGGAAATCAAGATGAATTAATCTTTAATCAAACGAAGATCATTCGAATCTGTTCGCTACCATTTGAGACGGAAGGTGAAAAAAATTTGGCGTCAATAGTGACGAGGGCGAAAAGTATAAATTTTGGTGCTTCATTTCCGAAAGAAGAAAGAACGGTGAAATTATAATGCACTAATTAGTTAATGTACTTTCAAGTCATATAAACGAAATTATGATTTGGAAAGACTTTCCTGGATATTCCCTGAATTGATCGGAGACAAAAAATAAGTTGATCACAGCCACAAATACTTCAGATGCAATAGTGTTGTCATTGCAGAGTTAAAATTGTATTTTTGCCTAGGCTGCACAAATGACAAACTACAAAATCAAGGACAATGAGAAATTACGGGTGATGTAAGTAGGTGCGGTTAAATCTTCATCTTACCGTCACATTAGCATGTCAACGGTCATCGACTTTGAAATTCTCACGAACCAATATCCGGATTGAAGTTTATGGCAGATATATATCTTTGGGTCGTTAATGGACCATCATTATTTCCCTTTCTTTTGATAATTATTTGATTTATTTTGCTGAAATTTGCTTACGAGTGGTAAAGGAAAACAACTGATCACCAATACTTATAAATTGAATTATTTTACAAAATTGAATGTTTGTATAAAGTTATACATCGTGTTACGAGTAGTTTGGTTTTTAAAATTATACATCAACTAATATTAATAGATTGAATATTGGTTAGATTTTACTTTAAAATAATCTTTAATTCAACTTCTCTGTTCTGAATTAGTAATTTTCGTTGTAGTCTAAAAAGTATGCCAATTTACTTTTTCATATTTTTTATCGGTTTGGTTTATCGCTCTCCGATCACTTTGTACATGAGGACAAAATACATGTTTTAATAGCCCGTTGTGTTGCTCTAGTACGTCGTTAGTTAAAAATTATAATTACCATTACTACTTAAGTACGAATTAGACTGGGAACTACGACTTGAACTCTAAGTTCACGGATGGCGCAAAGGATCGCATGTTTTAAAAGGCAACTAGTTATAGTTGAAAGAATAGTTCAACTCTGATAGGAGTGGAAGTGATTATTGTTAACACAAAGCTTCAGACAGTTGAAAGTGATATGCATCACATTGACAGTTCAACTCGTCCGAAGTCTGCCGATTAACGCGGAAAAAGTGTTTGTCAAAAGTGTCATCTGAATGTCTTTAAAAGCATTTTTTAAAACAAAATTATTAAGTTCTTCGCAAAATACAAAACTTTTGGAAAATTTTGTGAGTAAAATTACAGTGAATTTGTATACAAACTGAAGTAAGTTGTAATCCCGTCTTTGAATATTTAAAAAGGAATTAATTCAGCTTACAGCATAAAATAGTGCTTTTTACCAACGTTTTTTATTCTGCCACTCTGCTTCGATTGAATTTCATGGTCTTTTTATTTGTGCTAACCTGCTCAACCATTAGAGCATTTAAAATTGATGCTCATGCAGTACTATTTTACTTTATTTTTACTTGTACAGAGTAATCTTAAAGTATTCTTTGTGTTCCTAAAATTGGTTTAAAAAGTTATTGACACAATAAATCGAAAATCAGAATTTCCATATGTGTTAGAATAGAAAGACGAAATTCATGCTGGTAATACGATGTACTTTTGAAATTGGATTGGTTCTTAAAACTGAACATTGGATCAAAATGTAGGCAATTAGGTGAAATTCATTACATAGTTATTTTCTTTGAACAATCGTTATTCTCCATCTCTATGCCCCTAATTTTCTTGATAACTTGATGTAACAAGAAAATATTGAAATAAAAGAACCATTTTGACTTTTTTTTTGAGAAACATGATTGTTTAGCATTGCAGTTTTAGTGTGAATATTCGTTTTTAATTGTTATCAATATCAACTGATTTTGTAATATGAAAGAAATTGAGGTTTAAAAAAAAATATATGATTGTGTGTGTGCTAATAGTTATACTGATTTCAGAAGTACATATGTATGACATTTTGTTTTTTCTACAATTAGGATGGGCAGTTTCACCTCTGCGCCCAAAATTTTGAATGATGACACTGCAGACAATGATTTACATCTGCCAAGTTTATTGACATGGGATGACCTACGTGTACGTTGTCAAGAGGAACTTAATGGTTTGCCTCCAAAAATGGTGCGAAACTTTCAAAAAGTTGGAAGATCATCTAACAATAAGGCTGATGAATTTAAAATACGTGTCATGCAATGGAATGTTCTTTCTCAAGGTAAGCAATGTTACATTATTAATGCTACATAATGTTACATTAACACAAATATTATTCTTGGAGATGCAAGATTATGTAGCTTTTTTGTCTTAAGATTTTTAATAGATGTAAACGAGTGTCATCTAAAACATGTTAATTAAAAGTTAAAAGAGCGTAATAAAGCAAAATGTTACTTAATCCTTGATTGGCGGTATGTTGTATCCTACTCCTCAAATAGAACAGGATGCTCTAACCACAGAAATATGACGAGATCACTAACAGCTGACTTTCGACTATAAGAAACTAATTTATGTACCTTCAGTCTTAGAATAGGAGTTTTCACCATTTTATATCATACAGGGTTAGAGTTACCCCAGTGTCTTTCTATGTAGCATTCATTAAGGCAATGTTTTGGACAAGGATATTGATTGGTAATATTTGCTTCCTTGACTGACATGTTTTACCTTGATATTTGGCATGTATGCATACCTAGTTAATTAGCACATATTGTGTAAAAGTGACATAAAAATTGTGAGGTTATGAGCCAGAAATGCAGACTTCTCAAAACATTACATGTCTATCTGGACTTATGGATTTGGTAAAACATGCAATCTCATAAATTTGGTTACACTTAGACTCAATTCTACTGATAATTGTAAATTATACTAAAATGGAAGTTTACAAATTAATCCCAAATATAATCTGAAAGTAATATGTAAAAAATATAAGCATTTCAAACATTTATGGATTATTCTTCCATATGAACTTTTGAATTCTCCCATCTGAACAGACTAATGAAATAGTGTTTGAAGTACTTTATATTACTGTCTTCTCAAGATTTTTATGTGTTCCTTTTGCATTATGGAAGATTTAATAGACCAAAGTAAAAATAAAATAGCTTAAATCCAAATTATAAAAAATTACCTAACTGCCTAAAATGCTTTTGCTGATGTTAACCTGAAGCTTGAATCATTTGATGAGAAATGAAATAGTTCTGATCTTATAAACCCACACTGCATGGTAGGAAATATAACAGTGGTTTATTTAAGAATTTAGAATGTATCCAATATGGATAATATTGGGAAAAACAAAAGGGCATCCCTTTTACCAAGTCATGTTAAATATATTATGCAAATATTTCTCAATATGAATTCTGATTGCATAATGGGTAACAAAATATGCAATGATTTTGTACTATTTTCTTTCAAATAAATCCTTGATGTAGTATGGAAGTTTGGAGAGTGGGGTGCCAGTTCAGGTGACCTCATCATCTGACCGAGGTTCAAAATTACGCGGTGTTGTCCTTGGAACTTTACATTTAGCTTTGATCCCAGATCGTCTCCTTGCCTGTTGTGTTGCTCCAATGCGACGTTAATAGAAATATCTACTTTCAAATAAATCTTAAGTAAATAAATTGACAAAGCTTGCAATTTTTTTATTTGTGATATTGTTTGTAATTAATCAAACAAAAAATTGGATACCAAGTTTCAACTATGCATAAGAAATGTATGTATAAAGCCTAGGGTAGGAGATACCTTGTGCAAAACTTATGTTCAGATCTGAAGTGTGCCTTGTGTAGGGTAAATATTTATAACTGTTCTTATACTGAGTAAAATGTGAATGAAAATTGAAAGTCAAAAGGTTTCTTGATTGAAGCTGTTCTCTTAATCATTCGTGTAACATACCTGTTATTAAGTTGCCTTATTTGTTTATTTCTAGCTCTTGCAGTTAACAGTGACAAATTTGTTGCTTGTCCATTGGACGCTTTATCATGGTGTACCCGAAGATGGCGCCTACTTGAGGAAATGGTGTTTACTGAACCAGATATACTTTGCTTTCAAGAAGTGGACCACTATCAATTCTTCAAGTGCACTCTTGGTTCTTTAGGTTTTAGAGGAGTATTTTTCCCTAAACCTGATTCCCCTTGTTTATACATTGCTGAAAATAATGGCCCTGATGGTTGTGCCATTTTCATCAACGAAGCCAAGTTTGATCTCTTGGATACCAAAACTAGATCTCTGGAAGTATGGGGATATCAGTCAAATCAAGTTGTGATATTATGTAAACTCAGGTAAATTTAATTTACTAATAACAATATCAACATTACACTTAACTAAATATTGTAACTGGGCACATGAAACTTATCACTTAATAGATTTTAGTTTGGAAGATTTTAATAGAATGTTGAAAGTTGTTGGTTTTTTCCGAAATATTCTTCCCTACGTAATTAACCATCATGTAACCAAAAAATATGCCATAGAACAATAAACGAATCCTGAAATCCTTTATCATTTTCTGAATATTTTTAATGAAACAAAATGGTTTCTTAATTGAAAGATTCATCAATTGATCTTGCAGTCTAATTTGTGAATAGGTATTGATAGTGAATAAGTATTGATTTAATTTTAAAATTTACTTTTTATGCTAAATTTATAATATTTTATCCATGAACAAGTTTTAATTAGCAAAGGCAAAATTTATTTCTCGCCTAGATATTACATAACTTACAAATAAATACAAATTAGCTTAGTTTTTAACACTATCTATGAGAGTTTCTGCTAAACATTTGTGCAACAGAATGGTACTAATTTTTATTTCTATCTCTATGAGCCTTTTCAACTGTAAAACTTTGAGTGAAACATTAATAAAGTGCTGTGCTTAAATATTTTTAGTGCTCCTAATTATATAAAACTCTTGTCTCTCAAGTAATCTCATTAAATTCATCTTAAAAGTAATCTCCTTTCTAAAAATAAAATATACTTCTAGTACAGTGGTTCTCAACTTTTTTTTGTTACGGCACACTTTTAACGATTTCAAAATTTAGCGGCACATAAAGAAAAAAAAAGTTTAAAAGTTGTTTACTTACCTACAATACACTGTGTAAAATAGTTTATGATAATAATTTTGAATGCAAAATAAAATAAAATAATATGTTCTACAAAAACAACAGTTCGTTTATTAAGGGATTAATTACAAGGTAATAAATAAGAATACTTTTAATGAGAAATTTGAGCTTGATGTTTTTTGAAAATTTCATTTTTATTTGGGGTCGTAAAAATGACAATGCTACTCTTAAATCGTCTTTTACATTTAACAGTCTCAATCTCTTTTTTAGTTTTTATGTTGGTTAATACTGAAAATCCAAATTCACACAAATAAGATTTAGAAAATTGTAATAATATTTTTAAAGCTTTTTTCGCTAGCATGGGATAGTTACATCTAATGTTAAAGCAAAATGAATTAGTTGATTCTTCCGAATATTTAAAAATTATGATTTTGTTCATTTGTAATTCGAAGATAATATCGAATTTGGTATCGAAGATAAAATATCGATTTTTAGAAAGCGAAATTAGTTCTTCCTCTTCATTCAAAGTTAATTCAAATGCAGAAGTAAAAGTTATCACAAATGGATTACGAACCCAATCAAATTTTTTTAAATCTAAATTTGGGAAATAATGAATAATTCTCTCCTCTAATGTTGTCAAATGGTCAATAACAATTTTATGAATATTTTTATTAAAATCTTTTGGGACTGACACAAACTTTTCCAAATTGCTTTCCTGAGCTTTATTCTTCCATAAAGTTATTTGTTTTTGGAATCCCACCAGTTTATCTGTTGAGTTTGATATATTTTCTTTCAGCCCTTGCATACTTGAATTTATGTTATTAAAAATAACAAAAATGTCTGATAAATAAGCTAGTTTAGCACACCATATTTCATCTTCCAACAAATGAACAAAATCATAATTTTTATTTTGTTCAAAAAACATTTTCATTTTGTCTTTTAATTCCAGCACACGAGATAAAACTTTTCCTCTGGACAACCACCTTACTTCCGTATGCAGTAACAAGGATTCATACTTAATTTCCATAGCTTGGCATAAATTACTAAATAAGTGACTTTTTAATGGTCTTGATTTTATATAATTAACCATTTTAACACAATGTTCCAGAACTATTTTCAATTCTGGTGGCAAATGTTTTGTAACAAGTGCTTCTTGATGCAAAAAACAATGGGTAACTAATAATATCCTCATTCAATTCTTTAACATGTGCTACAAATCCTTTTAAATGTCACCAGATGGATCACCATCTGTGCAAATGCCAATACACGAATTCCACAAAACTTTAATTTCTTCTAAATATGAACTAATTACATCAAAAATATGTTTGCCAGTTGTAAAATTAGGTAACTCACGACAACATAAAAATTGATTAATTATATCATTTTCGTGAATAAACTGAACGAATGCAATTAATTGAGCTTTTCCTGTGATATCTGTTGTTTCATCGATTTGTAGAGCAAAATTTGAATTTGCAAGAGTTTTGCAGCATTTTGTTCAATATTTTGCGACATATCTCTGATTCTGCGATGGATTGTGTCATTCGAAAGTGGTATTTTACAAACATCAATATCTGCTGATTTTCACTTTATGAAAGGTCACAGGTATCGAAGATAAAAACAGTTAAAAATATGGTACTTAACTGTAAAAACAACAGTTTTCTTTTACAGTGTACTTTTCTTTAATTTAAACAAACTTTATTCGTAATAAAAAAAGCATTAAATTTTTTACTATATACATTTCTAAAATTTGGCGGCACACAAAAGTGTCGTGGCACAGTGGTTGAGAATCACTGTTCTAGTGCATCAATTTTGAATTGCTACAGTATATGTATTTTTCATGAAAAGTTCTTAAGAGCTCTCGTGTTTGTCTTTTGATTGATGTATAAAAACTTTTTTAGGCGTAAAAAAGACAATGCTGTATTCTGGACTGCAACAACACATCTGAAAGCTCGACAGGGACCTCTATTAGCTACAATGCGTCGGGAACAAGGCAAAGATCTCATGGATTTCATAAAAGTATTCAGTGGCAACTATCCTGTTATTATAACAGGGGATTTCAATGCAAACCCAAGTGAGCCTGTTTACCAATCCTTAACTAGAGATGACACCTTTCCATTAGATAGTGCATATACATATTTAAGTAATAAAAGAAACGAAGCACCATACACTACTTGGAAAATTCGAGAAGACGGTGAATACTGTCAAACTTTGGACTACATATTTTATAGCAGTAACTCTTTTGAAGTAGAAAATCTTCTTCAACTTCCTGCTGTTGAAGATATAGGTGAAGGTAGAGTACCTTCATATAGGTATCCATCCGATCATTTTGCATTAGTTGCTGATTTGCACATGAACACATGATTCTAATAAGTGGTGGAGCTGATCACCAAAGAGTTCATGTACCAAGAAGTTAGAACATCAGTCAGATCTGACTATTGTTTTATTTTTATAGTATTTGCATCAAAGAAAAGTCATTCCTGTTGTGCATAACTCATCATCACCTCACCATTATAAATTTTCTTATGAATGTAAACTTGTTGTGCCTATTAACTCTGACGATTGATTGATAAATCAGAAGTTAATAGTTTTGAAAGTTATATGTGATAGTTGTATTTATTTTTAAAAGCTCTTGGGCATTTTAAGAAATGTTTTATTTGGAACTTTAATACTTTTCATGAATATTTCGTTTGTGCAAAATAATGGGACATACATCATCTACTTATGTATATTTGCTCCTTTCTATTGAACTTAAATAGATTGAATTGGTCCATGTGTAGTTTTGAATGTCTAAAAAAGTATCTTAAAATATTTTGTCATGCTGTGAGTTACACTTGTGTTAACTTTTGTCAAAAATTGGAAGATGCATATTTAAACTATCTTATGTTTCATAAGTGATATTTATGTTGACTAGTTTTAGAAATCCTAATAAATTCACTATTATGAAAGTGTGGATTCATTTAATTTTGCTTGTTGATTAAATAATAGTACATGTAATAATATAGTAAGCTGGCAGTGAAACATTTTTCAACTCCACTTTAATTTGTTCAGCTACTATGCAATAGTATTCACATTGAAAATGATTTGTGGAGCTTTTCCTTGTCTTCTATAGAGCATTCCCTGATGAACTTCAAGTTTTTGCCATAACTTATACAAACATATTCCACTAGAAGTTTGGTCTCTTCTGTTGTTTAATGCTATTGAATCAATTAAGTGCATTAAAATATTAGTAAAAGAATCTATAACTCATTTTTGAGCACTTGGGTAGTATCGCAACGCCTACTAATTGCAACAGTCTACACAAAAGTTATGTAACTTGGGTTAAAATTACAAATAATGAGAAAAATACGCAAATAAAATTATGTTTTAAAGCATTTAAAAATCAGCTGACAGGGTTAATATACTCATAGCCAAGAAATTAAGTGAGTAAATCTAAAAATAGTGTATGTGCTAATCTAATTACATGATATTTTATATTTCCTTAAAAAAAATTGTTGATGACTGCATTTCTCTTAAGAGTTATTTTAAATTTCTCCAAGGCCATTATCAAATGATCAAATTTTATAAATGAAGAATTCTGTTTATTATACATTTTGTTGAATTTCTATCAGCTGGGCAATGAAATTGTTCTGACAGATTTCATCTTGCAAGTGCATGTAATTTTTGATCTACATATTTGCAGATCTTGTTCTAATTAGCTTTTGTACCTAAAACTGACCTACAGAAAGAAACCAAATTAAGTTATTATTAAGAGCATTAAAATAAAATATTATTTATAAATTTGAACAAACTTGTGGCAATTAATTACTGCTTACAATTTCGATTGTCACTTGTTAAAAGAAATGTAAAATTTGCTTTAAATATCCATTAATTAATATTCAACTACACATTTAACTGCTGATTTCCTATCTGAGGCATCAAACATACGATGCAAAATGTGTTGTGTGTAAATGAACAGCAAAATAAATTGAAGCACTATATCTCTTAAATTACTTTATAACCTTTTGAGACAAATATTCATGTCTTAGAAATGCATAATTTTTCTCTAAACCTTTTAGTCTTTCCCATCAACAAAGTAAATAGAAAGTAATGTGCTAAATATTGAATTATGGAAAATTAGCTTTTGAATAATAAGTTGGAAGATCTTGAAGTGTAAGAATATGATCTTTGAAGATATGTATCTCCAAAGATCAAACATTCTTAAACTTCTAGATCTTCCAACTATTATATAAAAGCTAATTTTCGAGTTTAATATTACTCTGACGACAAAGTATTGGGGAGATATTAATCTTTTTACCTTATGTCGAAACCTAAAGTTTGGTTAGTTACATTACAAATGACGAGAGCTATATATGATTTCAATTTAATAGCTATTTTCTATCAAATGTACAACATTGATCTCATCAAGTTTCCTTAAGGAACTTGTATTCTATTTAACATAGAGCTTTGGGAAACACTCCACTAAATATTGATTTCATGATGACAAAACAACATTTATTCCTCAAATGAATTTTTTTGAGGGTTTTGGTTATGTTCTGTGTTGACTTAATTATTTCATTAGCATAAGAAAATTGACTAGTAACAATCCAAACTCCCTTTAGTGTAAGAATAATGGGAAATGAATTTTTATCTTATCAAGTTCTCTGATATTTGGTCCTGGAAAGAAAAGTTTTATTCTTGGAAATAGCCAAATATTGATAATGTACCTGCTCTATATGTATGTTTTACACACAATATTTTTAGTGGAATTGGTCAATTATGGAAATAATTGAATCATTCAATTACAAAACAGTCCTAGAGAATCAACGCATGCTAAATTTGTCTGCAAAGTGGTTAGTATGTTTTGCCTCTGCACAACTTCTGGATTTAAGTTTCAATATAAGGGTATTTGTTTTTGTTGATTGTTACACTTTAACTATAAATTTTTTCTGACTAGAATCGGTCCTATTGCAGTAAATCAGGACTACAGAGCCATAAACCAAGCTACATAATATTTATGAATTTGCCTTTGCTTTTGGTCGTTTTAAAAAGTTGGCTCTTAGAAAATTTCTTTCTTTTCTCTACCTCACTGAAATCTATTTCAGTAAGAGAAGTATCTCACTTTAATTAAATATCTAATATAATGGAGACAATTTTCAATATATTTCAACTCTGCACCTGTTCCCTCAAGTCCACTGATTTCTATAAAACTAGAATTAGATTATTTGACATTGAAAAAGTAACTCGATTTCTTCATATAATAAAGTTTTTTTAATGTAATAAATAAGTTGTATTGCAGATAAAAATGTATTTAATCAAACAAATATCTATTTAATGACTAATTACAAATCTAAGTACATATTAAAACTATGTTTTAATGATTTTAAAGCTGATTTTATTTGCTCAAATTGCATTAAAAATTTGTTTTATCACGTTAAACTATTCTATAGATATTTAATTGGGGTGTGTTTTGATAGTGTAATTTTATTATAATTATACATGACCATTTTTAATTTATACTTTACTTTCTGAAGAAACTACTTTTGTTGCAAAGGAGTTAAAGAAGTAAAAAAGCATGCAGTATTTAACTTATCCTTTTGCCGGGTATTGGATAACATTAAAACTACTAAACTGGTTTGCAATTCAGCCACACATTCAAACTACTTGCATTGGGTCTGTTATTGGATATTGTAGCGGTGAACTAATATGCAAGTTTCGTGACGATTAAAAAAAAAATTCTGTTTGAACAAATGCCATTCACTCAAAAATTTGCTACTCAGATAATTCTGTAACTAATGTAAGAAACAAAGTAAAACATTTCACATTCAAAATTATTTATGACAATGTTACTGATGACTACATGACACCAGATCTTCGGCTGCATTAGTTCTTCTCCCCTTGAAACTTGTCATTTTAGTTTGATGTGAATTGGATAGAATCGTTTGTTTTGAACTGCTCCCAACTATCCAAACTATTGCAATGTAATCATTAAAAGTTTTGTGATCTGAATACATCTATCAATGCAAAATGGTAGTATTAATTTTTACACGGTGCCCCTAATACAGGAAAACAGGTGCTTCCCAAAAGCTTTCATGTATTCCAACAGTGCAGAAGTAAAGGTTATTGATCAGACTGAAGTGAATTGGTTTATTTTTCAGGTTGATGTGTCAATATACTAGTTGGCAAGAAATTGAAAATTGAATTTTACGATTTGAAGATGAAAATAATGGTGGTAAATACTTTTTAAATTCAGGTAACCCTGTGCTGCTATTTCAAGACTCCTCTAAATTTACTTGTGTGGTTATCCAACTAATGAATTGTGGTCAAAGAAATTTTACTGAACCCATCTTTAATTTTGAAATGATTTAATTTAAAAATATTAAAATATTTGTGAATATTTTATCATTTTTATACCAATAGCTTAAAGTAAAATTTTGCGTAAACAAGTAGGCATATTTTTATATCATTCTTTCAACATATGAAGCTAAAATTTGGTGGATATAAAAAGATTGATTTTCTTGACAACTTCCAAACAAGTATTAAAGGAATGGGAAAAATTATTTAAAAAAAAGGATTTATATATAAAAAAAATCATCTGAATTTTTTAGTTCTTTTCCTTAAAAGTTTTAGTATATCGCTTCTCCGTAAGAACAATGACATAAGTGACGATTGTACGGTTCTTCAGAAAACACAGTTGAAAATTTTCGAATTCATGCTTGCTCCAGAATAACAGTAATTGGAACAACAAGTCAACTTGCTAGAGCAGATATTACAATTATGTTGTTGTTCCACCTGATAAATAACATAATTTTCTTACCGTTGTCGGATTTATTTTAAAAAAGACAAAATTTGCACTGCATTATAGTTACTTCGGAGAAACGATAGGATAATACTGATCTAACCTATTAAAAATTGCTAATTTATATCTGAATTGCCATTAAACAGATTTTTATAAGTCTTTTTTTTTATTTACCACTTATTTGCATTATTTTGCAAAACATTCTAAGTTTTATAGTCTTTACATGAGGTTAATGTGAAAACCAAATTATGGAAATCAAGCAGTCGAGTTTGTACTCTTCCTTTTTAAAACACATTAGAAGGTCCTCCAGACACACTTATTACTTTTTAGGAATTTTTTTTTACATTTTATTATTCTACTGCAATTTTCATTTGAGATGTTTTCTTTAAATATTGGAATGTTAAGATGGATATTATATAAATAAAATTTTTGTAGTGGGTCTTTATAAGCAAGACAAAAATGAATGTTATGTTTAGAAGGAGAGTCAAAAATCACTTAATAAATTCACATTTTATTTATAAAGCTAACATTTATTAATACATTGAAATTATTATTGAACAGTATGCTTTTAATAATATTTGTGTAGTAATATATGTATATTTGGATCAGAATTTTTTTTTCTTCTGAGACATGAATTTGTTTTTAACTGTCTGGTATTTCTTTTAGATGTCCGAGCAATCCCTATCCATCAGAGGATGAGTAATTGAGATGCCATTTTGGACAAGACAGTAAGTACAATAGTTATTAGAAGACGAGAGTAAATTAGAGTATTCAACAGCAGTGCTGTAGTCGTAAAAAAGCAGAGGGTATAATACCATGATCGCCCATAGAATTTTTTTCCATGGGGAGGCGAAACATGTACTTTCTATTTACATTTTCCACAGGAAAGAGAAACATGAACACACACGCACATGTATGTGTATATATATATAAGCCAGAGGGTTGACCGGTGCCCATGGGATATACTCAAAGGACCGAGGAATATGTTCGAATTAATCGATGTTCAAATTATCGAGAGAAAAACTCTATATTAATTTTATATACTTTGAAGAAGCTTCGACTTCAGTAGAAATTCGAGGATTTAAGTTATCGGGAGTTTACTGTATTTATGCAAAGCAAAATATGCAGACTATAGCGTTGAGTGATATTCAAACTTGAAAATATCATTTTTTTTTCTTATTTAACTACTAGCCACTGCGTGGCCAGCACAGCGTTGCCATTACAGCTCTTTTCGTGAGGTCAGGGGTGACCACTGCTTGCCAAACAACAGTGATTGCTACGAATTCCTATTTGGTTTGCTTTGCACACCAAATAGGAATTCGTAGGACTATGGGATAACAACCATCACAGCGTTGTCAAATGCGGCCAAATTCGAATTGCGAAGTGATCCAATCGGCATGACGTCACAATCTCTTGCGACAGTATAAATATTTTATTGAAAAATTATTAATAAAAGAAATTCAAACGTACAAGGTATCGATCTGGTGTAAAATTTTTCGCAGATTTCAAATCCGTTGAAATTTTCAATCTATCTTTAACAATCCTGAATTTATAAAAAATAACTAAACGATGCCTGTCAAAATGTTTTTTTATTTGTTTTACTTTCCTTCCCTGGAATCTTTTGAGCGCAGGCAATGAAATCTGTGATTTCTCGAACACGATCAAGCCTTCCTCGCAAAATGGAACACGGAAAATATAAATTTAGAATATGTCATATGTTTATGGTGTTGCCTTTTTTTCTAGAGAACACAATAATAACTAAATTCCATTAAATTTATTTTAAAATGCTCTTGATGGAATTTTAAAATACAGCTTGACCCAAAAATTGCAAAAAATTCGGACTACCTGTGTGCCAAAACTCATTATTGTAAGTGCCATAGATTCGTCAGGACTGTGATCACAGAAAACAGACAAACACTTCTTTTTATAAGTGTAGAGATAATATAAAATAATTACAGGAAATGTTAAGAAATATATTTAAACACATATAAAGTAGGATGTAATTTTTTTTTTAATTTTAAGGCCATACCTTTATTATTTTCATTGAAATATTTTCCAAACTGCTTGACGAAAAAAATCCGTCTGTCTCTTTTTGTTGTGCATACTCTTGACCTATTGTCTACTGAAGAGCAATAGTTGACCAAAAAAGAATTTACAAATTTTTCCGGTTGAAAGTGTTCTATAGGTGGTCCATTTGCATTAATAAACATTAGATAGGAGACGTTTGAAATCAATAAAGATGATCTTAAATCTGTTACACTATGTTATTCAGGAAACTAAACCCGTGCTTGCACTCAGCCGTGGAACATGGTAATATTTCAATTGTTCTTAAAAGAGGCTGTAATTTTTCTGAAACAACTTGGTCGTTTTCATTGGTCTCTCGAACACTGAATAGTGTACATTTCATCTATACCAAAACATCGACATATCCTTTTTTCTCCTTTTCTCCATGGAGAATATCACCTGTATTTATATTTTCTGGATCAAACATGGATATATCCTTTAAAAGTTGACAGTTTTCTTCATTAACATCAAAACCAAGTCTGGATTTCATTCTATTGACAAAACTTTGAATTAATTTCCTTTTATTAATAATAGATGCGATTTTGGAATTATGTACCAAGGTGCTATCATGAAATAGAAACTTCTCTTTTGTTTCTACAGCTATCTGCATTTCACGTGATGTTTTCTAGGAAAAGCAAAGCGTGTACGTAGTTTTTAAGAAAAAGCAGAGGGTATACGGAATTTGCTGGATAAACCAGAGGGTATACAGCGTATACCGTCGTATACCCTCCACTACAGCCCTGTTCAACAGCTTTTGCTTGTTACTTAAATTAAGAAACTATTTTTCTTCATGTTCCATTCTTATGCTAGGTTTCATAATTTTAATTTTCAAAACAATTTTTATTAATTGATTTATAGAAACAAGATCGATGAATAAGGTAGACAAAGTTTAGTAATTGTATGTATAAAAAACAGAAGTTATGGGAATAATGCTGACAAATTGTTTGCTGTATGTGAAGCTGGTTTTGAATTACAGAAGATTAAATTACCTGTACTTAATTTTACATACTTAATTAGCTTATTATCTTTCTTTAAAATACATATTTTGTAAATTCAAATTTGTTAGTATTCTTATTCTTTAGCATACATACTCTAGAATTGTGTAAGAATTCCTCTAAGCAAACATGAAAACGTATGGTAGTTTATAAACCATGGTTAGACTGTATCATATGGAAAACAATTCAAATTCAATAGTATTATCTGTAAGGCATGATTATATTGGGTAGATATAGTCACTTTGTCATTGCTGAAATAAAGCATTTTTTTTTTCACTGCTCAACATTCCCTCTCAAATAGCTTCAAGTTAAAATAGTTTTCAAATCAAACAGTCTAGGGATTCAACATTGTTTCATTACTTTTTCTTAACTCTAAAAATATAAGTTCAAGACATCATTCATTCTTTTTGTCCTCCATATTTCAGCTTTACTTGACAGTATAGGAGTTGATCTGGTTTTGCTAACATAACATAATCCTGGAGATATACTAGAATGGGCTATATTTCATCGAATTCTATTTCGTATAATGTGACATTGTCTTCATTAAAATGATTTATTACACTCGCAGAATTCTTACTCTACTGTAAGAATATTTGTATGCTTTCTTTCACTTTCACCTTCAAGCTATATGTTCAAACTTGTAACTTGTAATGAAACTTAACTCCATAGGTACTGATTTTTGATAGCTTTGTATGAAGTGTGTTAAGACGCGGTATTAATTTTAGTCATTAACCTTTGGAATTTAATTTTGTCTAAAACATCGCGTTATAAATTTGGCCAAAAGGAGAGATTGATATAATGGTTCAGTACATTGTGCTAGAAATAACCTGGAGCCCTTGTTTCTTTGCTGCTTTGCGATTACGTAGGAGAGAATTAAAGAAATGCCACATACCTTGAAATGAGTGGAGCGAAACTGATTATGTATTAAATTGATCTTTATTAATATCAATTTGGCTGCACGGTCCTGGATGGGTTGCTGAATCAACTACAGTTCTGTGGGTCATTGGTAGGAGGCTAAATAAAGTCTAAAAAGGGCGTAGTTGAAAGGATTAATTTTCCCATTGTCCACCTAGCGCTCCATTGAAGGAAGCGCTGCCGCGGATTCCTCATCGCGAGAAACATGGGAATGCTGTTCATTCTGGGTCAACTGGTGGGCGTGACTTCCCCTTCGTGTTTCGAGTGCATCATCGAAGCAAGCGCTATCACGAGTTCCTGACCGCGGAAAAATGTGATCACTGTCCTCTCCCAGCCTTTAGGATCGACGTTCTAAGTGGGCGATCTGGACTCCTCATCCCGCACATGGGGGGCGAATTTGCCTGCCTCATTCAGTCGATCGAGGATGCTGACTTGTATTTGTCCTGCATCTCTCCATCAAAACCTTCGTGCGCGCCACACGTGTTTCTGCAAGTGTGTTAGGAAAAACCTTCCTTTTCTCAATTTTACTAAGCCAACATATTTGATTCGTACTTTATGCAAATCTTATCACGATTATGCAAATCTTGTCACGTGATCTTCCATACTATTATATAAAAGCGGTTGCAATCTGTTGCACCAGTATTCCCGCTTTAATTTCCATTCTCACTTGTTTGATCACGTACCCGCTTACTTGATCTCTTCGATCAAGTTATTAGATTTACTTTTAATGTAACTGTGTCGAATGTAATATTTTAATCTTAACTTAAATTCAATTATTATCTTTTGAATAAATTCTAGTTTGGATTTTTAAAGACTTCGTCATGTGTACTTTTAGTAACTTAAGTTCATATCAGCCTAATAGGTGATAGTTTATTTCAATTCACTGCGTGGTTACTCTAATTGATCTTAAAATTCAATCAAAGTGTAAGTAAGAATAAGAGTGTCCAAAGTACGCTGGACAAGGAAAATGGAAACGTTTTGGAACCCATTTAGAAGAGAAAATGCTCCTCAACACATTTCCAGATCATCAGGATATATAAGCTCACTCTTCTTTTAGGAGCTCAAAGAGAGCTTTGAGCTCCTAAAAGAAATAGCCAAGTTATTCACAAATTTCGAAAACATTCAAATTCTCCTAAGAAAAATTAGAGATGCCAATACCACGTTGGAAAAATTTTGTGTCATAGAACACTTTATCCAAAATTAAGATAAAACATTAAACTTCATATTTTCAACAGTTCATGGGCAGTCAGCCAAAGTCAAATTTCCTACTATTCTATCCTACCAGAAGTACAGGCCGCTACGCAAGTCAACAATCGTTCAACACACTCCTACCTATTGGTCTCTTGAAAAACTGCTGCTGCTCAAGCACGAGAGGTGCTGTTTTCCCTCTCCGAAGATGTCTGCTGGTGGTGCACAAATGAGCATGAATAAAATGGAAGGACTTCTCCCCCTGCCAATCATTTCCAGTTGCTTTCCCCTTGTCGTTGTCCCTCTTTTTTTGATAAATTCGTCAGTCCCTCCACCAGACAACATGCAGGACCTTTTTAATATGGTCAATAAATAAATATTTCATCAGCAACCGGTATTAGTCATTTAATGAGGTATGTTGAATTTTCTTTCTACTTCTCCAGACGATCAATGATAAGTAAACATTTGAAAGGAGGACAACCGGGTCATTTAAATTTACACTCATGTCCATAAATTAAGGATAATGCCAGCTCCGGCAAATAAAGGTTCAGAAACAAAACAAACGTGACTTATTCATAAAGCCCATTTATTAAACAAAAGATAAAGAACAAAAAAGATGGTGTATGTATGATACCATTCATGAAAACTACGATTTTTGCTCACTGGAGTAATTACAAAAAATATCGACCCTACAAAAATTTAACATGACATGGTTGATATGATGGCTAATACATTGTATGTCTCCCAGGCAATGAAATACAGTCAAGAAAAGCCTAGGCATGCTGAGGATCAAATTATCGAGCTGATCTTTGGGAAGATCATTCCACTCAGCAAGCAATGCTCTCCGAAGTTCCAGTACGCATGTAGGAGGTGGTTGACGGGCTGCAACTCGTCGGCCAAGCATGTCCCACAATTGCTCTATCAGATTCAAGTCAGGTGAGATTCTGAACTTTAAGTCACGTTGTATGCTGACCATTCCATACGGGTGATATCCTCAGATTCAAGGCATTAGTTTACAATGTTTAAACAGTTTGCGTTGTCATCCATAAACACAAATTCTACGCCAATGGCACCCTTAAACATACATGTTGTTCCAGAATGATGTCCCGATAAATTTGGCTTCTCATGGTTCCGATTTGAACATGTACATCTGTTCTAATTCTGCCCCAAACGAGCAAACCTGCACCACCGTAACGGTGTCTATCAATGATGTTGTCTTGGTGGTAGCGGGTACCTGGCGTTCTCCATATGAACGTCCGTCATGAATTGGACTGCAAGCTAAACCTGGACTCGTCAGAAATTATCACACAAGCCCACTGTGACGATGTCCACATTGCATGTTCTCTACCCCAGGCTAACCGCTGGCGACAGTGAGTTGCCGTGAGCGGAACACATCTGACAGGCCTGCGAGCATATAGACCAACATGTCCCAAACGTCTGTAAACGATTTGTCTTGAAACTGTCGTACCCGTGACTGAAGATAGCTGATGAGAAAGGCCGGATGCTGTACTCGGTCAGCTTCTTTTTGCACTTACTGCCAAATATCGGTCGTCATTCGGCGTTGTAACTAGGGGTGACTTGTACTGTATTGTCTACTGACATTTCCATCATTTTGGAATTGTTGCCACAGCCTAGAGATGTCACTTTGGGCGATTCCAAGTTCCACTGAAACTTCCGTCTGAGTACGCCCATATTCCAGGCGGCCGATAATTTTACCACGTAAACAATCATTGACATGCATCCTCTGTTTCATAACCATTCGGTTGTGGCACTGAGCGGTTTACACAATGCTTGTGAACAGTTTTACTTCTTTGCTATCATTCATTTTATACACCTCTCTTACACTCTCGTCATTGTGACGTACTATTGGCGTCATCTGATGGCTTCCTGTAATTTGGATATTATTCTTGAAGATGTGTGCGATAATTTTCTAAAGGTGAAATTTTTACTTTAGAGTACGATTTCCATGGGATTCTGAATTATCCTTAATCTATAGACATGAGTATATTTTCTAAACATTATTTTGAACAATTTTTAGCCAAACTATTAACATTAAATTTGAAATTTAATGAAATAGTAATGCAATTAACACCGCACTGTGATCCCCTATGATCAAAAATGATAAATGTATTACCACACTTTGCATGAAAGTTAAAGGAGGTCTCTAACATTTTCTTTTATAATGCTACGTAACAACTTTAAGTAAATTTTGAAGATTCTGTACTATCTTTCCCATTAGTTCCTACAAATTGCCCCTTCACGCTTTTGACCAGATACTTTTGCCTTAGTTTTTGTTTCAGCACATGCACAAAACATTTAATGTCAACACTATGGATACAGCCAATTCCTAAACAATCTTTCTTAAACCACAGTTTACATTGTTTCCCGCTTGGTAAAGCAAAATCAGCGTGAGACAGTGGCTCAGCTGACAGCCCAATACAATGTAGATCCAAGCGCAAGTGTTTCGGAAAACACAGTTCAGCGGACACTGTTAGATATGGGACTGTGCAGCAGATGTCTCACTCGTGTGCCTCTGTTGACCAAGCGTCATCGTCAACTACGCCTACAGTGGGCCCAGGTACATCGAGACTGGACCATTTATGAGTGAAAAAGAGTTGCCTGGTCAGATGTATCCCAATTTCTCATTCATCACGTCGATGGTAGTGTCAGGGTGCGCCGTCTGTTAGGCGAACAGTTGCTACCCTCTTGTACAGCAGGTCATACACAGGCTGGTGGTGGTGGTATAATGCTTTGGGGGACGTTCTCATGGGACCCGTAGTTGTGGTAGAACATACCATGAACGCTGCGAACTATCTGAAACATCATTGCGGATCAGTTGCACCCTTACTTGGCGTCTGTCTTTCCAACTAGAAATGAAATCTTCCAGCAGGACAACGCCCCATGTCTCAAGGCTCGTATTGTGTTGCAGTGGTTCAAGGAGCATACTGATGAATTCCATTTAATGTCCTGGCCATCTAACTCGCCGGATATTAATCCGATAGAGCACATTTGGGGTGTCATGGAGCGGCAGCTCAGAGATCGAACACCACCATGTCCGCATATCTCAACTTTGCGTGACCTCTGCTTAGATATTTGGTACAATCTGTCTCCAGTCATGTACCAAGAACTTATGGCATCTTTGCCCAGGCAAGTTGCAGCTGTTTTGCAAGCCAAAGGAGGTGCAGCGCGTTATTGAGTAGGTGGTCGTAATGTTTTGTCTCTTCAGTGTATATTATATATCTATCTCTCTCTCTATATATAATAATTGCATGACGAGGGTGCCGTGAGAAAATTTTAATTCTCTTATGGGTGCCACGACTTGGATAAGTTAGGGAACCCCTTGTTTAAGGTAATACAATGAAACAGTTACATATACTCTTGCAAGAATGCCTCTGGGCATTACCAAACATAAAATATGAGGCATGAGGAAAGATCTACAATATTTTGAAGTCACATTTAAAAAAACAGATGTTATAATAAGTTCTTGTTGCATGTGACACTACAGACATTACATGAATTAAACTGCCTGCAACTTTTATTCTTTTATTATTTTTTTACCTAAACATTTCTGTTGTTTTCTATGCTTGCTGCTTTTAAAGATATCTTCACAGATTGTTGCAGACTTTTCATGGTTCTTTCTCAATCTTTTGTTCTATTGGCATAGACGATTAGCATGGACCCTTTGAAAAGATGAGATGTTAGCTCTGATGAATCTTTTGTGCCATAATTGGTATGCATCCTCTGATACCAATCTTGTTTTCATCATGAAATTTTTGTGCTCTTTCCTTTTTCATCCATATTTAGTAAACTACCTATTGTTTCAAAAATTGATGCAATTTTTTCAAACAGTTTAGTTTCTCAAAGTAGTACAACAAAAGAACACTTACTTCGTATAGAAAAAGGCACAGCTTGAGGATGATCATTAAATTATTTTAGGGATTGTCAAGTCCTGTATTTTTGAAGTTCTGTACCTACACAGATCAATTTATAAAAATCCTAAATGAACCTTTCGTTTACTGCCTTCTAGATTATTTAAAAATGGTATCTGTTTTATGTGTGCAATTAACTAACTTCAACATTCATTTCTGATTGCTTTTAAATGCTAAAAATAATTTGAATATGTCCCTATTTCCTCTGCGCGACCCTGAAAATGTCTAATTTTTTTTGTAGAGATAGTTGAACAAAGTGTGTGTAGGGAGAGTTGTCTTCGACAGGTTACCCCTTCAAATTTTTCTTTCTTTTTGTTCAAAATGTCGAAAAATAGAGAATCCAGATGCTTTTTGAATGAGTCTTTCCTTTGTTATGTCTATCATATATTTAACACATGAAATTAACCTACAGGCTATAAGGAACAAAACCTTATGTTTGAATATGACTTGTTATTGTCAAAAATTTAACCACTTTGTAAAAATATCAAAAATGAAAGAAATAGATAAAAATCCCAAAAATGAATCCTTGCAAACATTAATTCAAGTGCAGGAAAATTGAAATTAATGTAAGTAATATTTAATAGTTCCAACATGAATGACAAAAGTTACACTTGGTTGCAAAATGAAGCTTCTAGCTATTCAGTTTCACTCTACTTTAAATGTAGTTAATATTTGGAGGTCTAATAAATGAATGTTTTGGAAAAAAAGGCTGTGTAACAAAAAGCTGTGTAGTACACTAATAAATCCCAAGAAACAAAATTGGATAGAAAGTGCTTAGTAAAATTATATGATTGTGCTTTTGATTTTACACAATCTTGTGTCTTGTATGCTGAGGATATAAAGAGGTTCTGAATGCAAACAAGGTAAAAATTGATACAAAATTAATGAAACTACTTTATTGTATCAGGTATGTGCAAAAGTTCTATCCGTTTTTGGAGATGCAAATTTCCAGTTGAACTGACCTTGCACATGACATTGTGATGACTGGAATCATTGGCCATTAAAACGTGTAGATACCCAGTATATAAATGTACGGTGTTTCTGATAGTACAGCATTTGTAAAAACTTCTGAGATGGTGTAATATGGCAAGTGATAAAGCGTACGTGAGACATTGTTTACTGTACGAGTTCGACAAAGGCAGTACCTACTGTAGCCGTAGTAAACGTCAAGTTTATGGGGGTAGATGCATTTGATGACAGCATATGTCGTCGAAGGTTTCGGAAATTCAGGGAAGGAGACAGAAGCTGGCAATATCAGGCAAGGTGTAGACGTCCTTCACTCGTTGGAGAAGAAGCTGTTGATCAAGACATAAAAAACAGACCTAATCCAACTATGCCAGAATTAGCCGAAACGTTCACCGGACAACTGTAGAAAGTTGGATCATTGCGTTCCACTTAAGCTTAATGTAGATAAACGGGACCGGTGAATCGCTACCTGTGTTTTCTTGCCTACCCAGTTCAAGAATGAGTAATTCCTGAGACGGATTGTGACAGGAGATGGTTGGTTGGTTTGGTGGTTTCTTACGGCGCAAGCGTTGTCTTTATTAAAAGGTCTATAGTGACAGGAGATGATAAGTGGGTTATGAACTTTTACTCAAAGCGTCGACGTAGTATGTCGGCCTTCTGAACTGACAGCATCGACGTCGAAATCAGAAGTTCATCCCAGGAGGGTTTTGTTGAGTGTGTGGGGGGATGGGCAGGGAATAATTCACGGTAGGTCCTGCCACCTAACCAAGCAATTTATGCCACCTTCTACTGTCTACAGTTATACAGACTGATCCGCACCAGCGTTGTCAATCAGCACGGTGTTATCCTCTATGACGATAACGCGAGTTTCCATGCTGCTGTCATCACTCATTAAAAAATAACGGTGTTTGGTTGGGAGGTTTTACCCCACCCTCCCTATTCTCCTGACTTGGTGCCTACTGACTGTCACTTGCTTCGTGCGTTGACCAACACTTTCAACCGAAAAATCTTTGATTATCTTGATATAAAAACTGCTATCCAAGACTTATTTCACTCCAAACCTCAGGACTTTTACCGGCGTGGGATTTATCTACCAGAAAGATGGCAAGAGGTCATAGATTATAATGGCAAATATGCAGTCTTAGGTTATATTACATTTTGTGTTCTTTGCACTTCTTCTTTGTTACAAAAAACGAGTAGAACTTTTGCACTTACCTAATATATACTTTCAAAAAAGGATTAACCATACTGGTGATTCAAAAATCTGATTGCTCATTAGCAATTTGTTTAAGGGGTGAAATGGTTAAAAGTATATTTTTGAATATATGAAAGACACGTGCCATTTTGTTGTGTTTTGCTAATTGGAATATCCTTTCATTTTTAAGTTAATCTTTAATTTTTTTTTTAGATTCTAACATCAGTGGGGCAATAGAAGAAATGAAAGAAGTTGACTGGAAGAAAAAAAGACTGTCAGAAAAAGGATATCAATGGGTTATCAGGCAAAAAGTGGACAAATGACACAGTATTATACAATTTTATTATGCTATTATAAATTTTTATTACCTTTATTTGGATGAAAATAAAGTTTGAGGGGACCTAATACATGAACATGGGGATGTTTAATTTCTTTTTATTCATTGTATTTTTTTTTTATCCTATAATCTAAATGAATTTCATTTTTATATTCTTTTTATTAACTTACTTTTCTTCTATTTTTCATAACTGTGGTACGTTCTTATTATTATCTATTCTTTATGTGATTCTTACTTGTGTTGGTACAGGGTCTGTCCAGAAAGTAATGAGACTGAATTTTTCTCGCCAAGCAGAATGCCAAAGGGGCGGTGTTTGTGGGCGTTATGGGTGGTGGGGGTTATCAGCTACAGAGTCTGGCGGAAGTCAGTTGGCCTTAAGCCTTTGCAGCGCACGGATCGCTCGTGAAGCAGTTAAGTGTTTTAAACTGGCGTTATGTTTTCAGAATGCAGCGGAGTGTCGAGCAGCGATACGCCATAAAGTTTTGAGTAAAACTAAACAAATCTGCTTCTGAGACGGATGCTATGTTACAAGAAGCCTACGGGAAGGATTCATTGTCCAACGCTCAAGTGTTTAGGTGGCATAAAGCCATCATAGACGGAAGAGCGGACGTCGATGGCGAACAACGCACTGGGCGTCCATCAAGTTCTTGAACTTCAGACACTGTGGCTACAGTTAAAGCGCTTTTGGACTATGATCGTCGGATGAGTGTTCGAATGATTGCAGAAGACGTTGGGACTTACAAAATCGATTGTGCATCAAATCGTCATGTAAGAACTACAAATGCCGAAAATTTGTTCACATCCTTCAAAGTGACTCAGTTCCTGGCAAAACACAACATCGCCCCAACCACCGTACAGCCCCGATATGTCACCGCCGGACTTTTTTCTATTCCCTCGGTTAAAATCCAGCTTAAAAAGTCATCGTTTTGATAATCTGGAGAACTTACAGAAAACCGTAACGCGCGTTTTGAACGGCATTCCAGTTGAAGACTTCCAGGCGGGCATCAATGGGTGGTAGAGTCATCGGCAACAATGTATTAATGCAGGAGGAGGCTATTTGAATATTAAGTGTCTATAAAATTATCTTCAAATAAACTAATTTTATAGAATCACTCTCATTACTTTCTGGACAGACCTTGTAAGTCTTGTGGTCTGTCATACTGTTTTTTATAAATACATAACTAGTGGACTAAGGACTAGAAATCTTTGGTTCCTTTGTATGTGTAGAGTTTGCATACTATTGAAGACTAAATTCTTCATTTTAAAACCTTATAAAAAGTATTACTGGGAGCAACAGTATTGAGCTGGCCTACGAATTTAATGTGTACATACCCAGCATGTAGTCACTGAAAAAACCCCCAAACCACCCCTCTTTATTTAAGCAATTTTAATAGTAGAGAAAATTCAAAGATGTCGTTTGACTGGAATTAACGTGCTTCTATAAATTCAAATTCATAAAATTTGCATAAGGGGCCATCTTCATATTAAATTGAGTACCAACTTCATAATTTCCAATAGAAACCCCTATTTCTACATACAATTTTAAATCTATATCAAAATTTAATTTCGGATACCAAATTTCATATCATTACGTCTTACTGTTTCAAAGTTATGAGTACAGAAAGATTGGAGCTCCTAATGTTAAATCAGTTTGCTACACATTAATGCATATCTTCCTAAATAATATTTCTTTTGCACTGATATTTTGTACCATGTCACTGTTTTGTACCATGTTGCCAAACCAAACAAATTCCACATATTTTATTTAAAAAATAATTTTTAGTATGCAATAATAATTAAATTAAAATTTGAAAAAATTATGAATTGGAACCTTTTTATATTTTGATGAGAATTCATTCAGAAGGACTTCTAGTATGATCATGCGAAATTTCAGATCATTCCGATAGTTAGTTTTTGCGCTACATTAAAATTTCCCATTATTGCTATTTTTGGGGCAACCAAAAGTTTAAACGTTTTACAAACCTCGTATAGTGATTCACGGATCATTTACACTTGCATAGTAAATATAAAAATGTATTTCTAAAATCGTTTGCCCTTGCGTAATAAATATAATAATTTTATAATCGCTGAAAATTATATTTGAAATAATGTTCAACTTTGAAATTCGGATAGCTATAGCTACAATCAATTTCGATCTACGAATAGCGACTTTCTAAGTGGTGATGATCCCTGAAATGTGCACCAATTTTAGGATTGAATATCTCCGGATGTAAAGATACTAAATTCCTGAAATTTTATATTAAAACAAATTGAACGATGCAGAATCTGATTTAAGGGATCAAAACATGGTGTTTCCATTAGAAATTTCGTTGTTTGTGCAAAATTTGATATGAAGACGTCCCCTTTTGCAATTTCATTGAATTTGTAACGGAATGAATAGTGCTCGATATAAAGGGGGTGTTTTCTTTTTCTCCCGTTGACCCACTAGTGGTTTGATTTATTGGGTTGTCTATTCGAACACATCAATGCAATAAGCAATCGCTAAAATAGGCTTGAATACAAACTTTTGGTCATTATCAATATAATCGCATGTTATTATTCACTATGATAAAACTGCCATCTATGCCACAGTTATAACCTTGCCTAATTCGTACCATTTTATTTTTCAGAGTATACCTGCCATTTTGATGTTTATTGCCGATGTTTCATTTATCGTGGTTGGTATAAGGCTTCTGAGTTACATGGGACAAGGAACATAAAAGTACAAGTTATCTCAGATGAAATATTTGTAACTGTAATTCCTGCATAAAAACACAGTATGCCTTCTCTTTTTGTTTTTTCTCTGATTTTTGGCCCTGCAAGTAAGTTTTGGAGGAACTACAAGGAAAGTCTGCAAACTTTTGGGACTCAAGATGTATTGGGTGCATTTTAATATGGTAAACACATTTGAGAATAATGAGGACTTTAAAGTTGTGTACTTAAGACTTGAACCAATGCTGAAGACAGTACTATGTCTGTTTAGTGTTTGTTGCCACTCAAATCAGATAGCATTAAACTCAACCAACCAGTGCCCTTGTGCATATATGTCCATTTACTTGATTGAAAAGAACAGCTTGGCCATATCTGGCTCTTGCACCCTAAGAAACCCAACCAGTGAATGCTGAAGACAGTTGCGATAGATTATTATTGAGGACAAAAGACCGATTTCAAAACTGGCATAATTCTTAAAATGCTTATGTATTTTCAATGTTACAAATATGAGATTTCACCGCCAAATATTTTATGTACTCTAAAGGAATCTTGGTTGTGATAGCTTTATAAAGTGAGAATACACTTCACCTTTAAAACAAAAACGAAAACTTTCACAAAACAGTTTTTTTGGTATTTCAATTCATATGTTTTGTCTTCTTACACTCCAAAAATACTCTAACCCCTTAAATCATGTTGAGAATACGATTGTACCACATGGGTGTTGTTGAGGATGTGTGGAGCTTCTTGCTGTCACTCTCGGAAAGACCATATAATCTTTCTATAAGGAATACGATGAAAAAATCTTTTTTCTCCAATGGCAAGGCTTCGGGGCATGAGCAATCTTGATGTGCTTCCTCCTTGTTCTAGAACCTTGAATATATTTCAGTCTAATATTTACTATTTGTGTAGTTGTACCATTTGTACTGTTTGTTTCATGTATCGTTTAACTAAATCACAAAATGACAATCTTGGACTCGAAGATTCCTTTCGTGGTCCCCTAACCCGGGAAGATATTGTTAGGACTTTTGTGATATTTATCGGATTCACGAACTACTTGGAAAAAAACATGAATTACTTGGATTACTTTGATGGCCCTGAACCCGGATTCATGGTATCATTCAAACAGTGAGTTTGTTTGAACTTGAGAGGTACTGTAAACCTTCATTAAACACGCCAGAATTATATATAAAGAATCTTGATGAATAATAATAAAAAAGAAAGCTTACTCAAAGTTCCTGTATTAAATTAATAACTAAAGTGAATTCTTTCTTATAAAGTCTTGATACTGAAAGTGAAAGTGACCAAGATAAACTTTCCTAATATTTGCTAAATCTAGATGAAAAGCAAAGTGAACTTAAAACTCTAAAATTGAGGACTTAATAACTGATAATTCTGTGTTCGATACCGAAGTTCAATTGAATATGATGAACACATATGTGATGCAAAAATTAAAAGTAAACTACAGAACTTTAAAATTGAACATTCTGTAGTTCCTCAAAGTTCTAAAGTTTCTAATTTGAATATTAGAAATCCATCAACTGCTATTAATTTGCCTAAACTAAGCATTCCTACATTTAATAGTGATTCTAATGCATTCCTGGAATTTTCCAACACCTTCACAAGTGCAATAAATTCAAATGAGTTATTAAGTAATGTTGACAAATGTATGTATTTAAAATCTTTTCTATTGGGCACAGCTTACAAAACTGTTGCTGGTTTTTCTCTCATGGAAGAAAATTACAAATCTTGTTTAAATTTGTTAATGTAATGATATAGTTTTGGTAAAAGATGATCATTTACCCCGAAATTTTATATTGGAGAGTTCGTTGCCTAATGACCTGATGGTCAATGACCTGGCATTTGTGAAATGTTTAAATATCTTGAATTTTAGTTATTATTGTTTCCAAGATTTAATAACTTAAAACATTGTTCTATTTTTATGGAGTCTTGGTATGTTTCCATAGATTGTTGAAACTATTCTTTCATATGTAGTATAAACGAAATATTAATATAAATCATGTACCATGGATAAACTTCTTCTGAGGATTTGGTATTAATTTTCCTTTAACAAAAATTCTTGAACTTGAAGTGTTATTGAATTATTATGCATGTTGCTTAATGTTGCATTTTAAAATTGTGTTTAACGAATTAGGTGATTTACTTAAGTCTGAAGCATGAAGTGTTTAAATATTTGAAAACTAGATAATTTATCTTGAAGTTAAAATTTTTATGTGGTGAAAAATGTTAGAATATTATGTACTTACCAGGAAATTTTGATAAACCCCTATGGTTCATGGAGGGCCAGGATGTTGAGAATGCGATTGTACCATGTGGGTGTTGTTGAGGGTAGAGCTTCTGGCTGTCACTTTCAGCGAGACCACATAATTTTTCGATTAGGAATGTGATAATTTTTTTTTTCTTTAGTGGCATGGCTGCAAGAAGTGAGCAATCTTGATAAGCTTCCTCTTTGTTCTAGAATCTCGAATATATTTCTGTCTAATATTTACTATTTGTGTAGTTGTACTGTTTGTATTGTTTGTTTCATCTGTCGTCTAAATAAATAACAAAAGGTCAATCTTGGGCTTGAAGATTCCCTTACAGTGTGGAAAACAAGTTAAAAAATGTAGCACTGCAAAAGAAGTTTCAAAACAAGAATGCTTCAACAATACACTTTTGGGGAGATTTGTCATGGTAATGTCATCAGAATCTTGAGCAACCATACGTCTAGAATGTTAGCGTGTTACCGAGATTCTACTAGGAGTTATAAATTGTCCAAATTTTTTTCAGAGAAATCACATCAAATCAGTTCAAATATTGTATTGTTTGAATAGCTTTATGTTCAAAAAATGTGTTAGTTATTAATGACATTTCATGGAATTCTATGTGTCAACACATATTTTTTTAATATAGGGGGTATTTTTGTTTGCAATGTTGCTATTTCTTATTTGTAACAATGTTTATTTGGCCATTTCAATGTAAAAGGTTTTTTTTACAGTTAGCAATTTGACTGACATGTTGGAAATCAGATTGAAACTTGTGTAATGGAAAAAGTAAAGGATATACCTCACAATTCTTACAATTCTAAGTTAAGTAACCTTGCTACTGTAAGTTAGCATAAATGTTTTTGCCAATATCTTATCCAAATTGCTATGCTGTTTTACAAAAAAGTGCAAAATTGTGTGTTTCCTACTCTTACCTCATGTACCTCTTACCTATGAATCCTCTCTGCATAAATTATTGTTAATCTTCTTTTGCATTTAGCAATCAGTTTATACAGCACTAATCACTGAATGGCATCAGTGAGAATGACATAAATAACAGAATTAAAAACATTGTACCTGCAGTTTCATTTTATTTTATGATTGCAGCAAAAAAGCGTCCCAAAATAGTAATATATACTCAATAAAAAAATACAGGTATGAATAATTTAGATGCATTGAAGGGTTTAGCATCATTAAGAATCAATATACTGATATCTGAAGAGGAAGATAAATGTGGTTTCACAGTATTTTGTATAAATGTTTTTAACACTGAATTTAAAATCAATCCAATGTCTTTCTATTTCAAATCAGTTTGTATTATGAACGACTCGCTTATTGTTGGCAATCTGTAGTCTACTGGGATAACTATGCACTAATGTATGTAGTATGGCAAGTGTTCCATCAAATTTCATTTAAAACTCATGAGTAAATATAAGAATTGATATTCGATGCAAATATAATGGCACATGCAAAAGAAATTTTGAATACATTAGTTTTATATATCAAACTGTATAAAATGTTTTTGTACTGAAGAAAATTATCTATGCAGACCAGCAATTTCAACCACTGACCCAAAAATGGCACTGGTGTGCCTTATGGATAGTGAAATGGTATAAATTTGGTAAGATTTATATAATTTCAACAGTTTAGTTTTTATCCAAGTATGTTCATAAATAATTTTAAGTAATACTCAAATAATTTTGACCACTATTCATTTTTTTTCATTCATAATTTTGAGCAAAGTCAAATGTATTTTTCAGAAAGCATTATTTTAAAAGTCACTTTGCAGCAATATATATATATATATATATATATATATATATATAATACCCCGAAGAGTGAAACCACAACGACATTTATGATTATGTAGAGAGTAAACCTTTAAAAAATTAGTTGCTCACATTTTAAAGTACAGTTTTAATTGAAAATGTTATCCCATCTATTTTATAAAAAGATTGAGAATATTTTGTTTTCATGCCCTAAACGATGGTAGTTGCTGTTAAATGATTACATAAAATATATGAAGATGTTCTTTTATGCATTCCTAACATATTAAAAATTATTTTATGAAAAGAAACCTCGTTGTTAAAGTTATACATTACATCCTTTTTCAAGCAAAACAAATATACTGTGTTAAATGCATGAGATAAGCAAATATATTTAGTATCATAACCCATTCGATTTTCTAAACCTCTACAGTTTTGTGTTTTCAACATAATGTTCTTTTCTTGTAGAGTTAAGCAAACTTCATAACTGCAGATTACTTAGTTTGGTATTTGAAGAATACATACCAAAGTATGTTCAACTTATATTTACTCAAGTAAATATACTTTAAATGAATTTTTAAATTTACAAACGAATTTTAATTATTTTCTTTTTAAAGTTCGCTTTCTCATTTTACAAAAAGTATTCCTGTATTGCTTTTACAGTTAACATACAAGAAGAGTACTTTTCCACATTTGAAATTAGAATATTCTCATTTTATTTTACATTTATCTAAAAAAAAACAACTACAGTGCATTTTCAAAATAAACACCCAGTTAGAGTGCAAAAAGTGTAAAAACAGTTACAAACCACAAATTTTCTCTCTAAACATATATTTATTAACTATTGCAACAGTATAGGAAAAAAAGCATGTACAAGACATGAGGTATGTTAATTTTCACCCAAATATGATAGGAACATGTTTTGAAATTAAGCCCTTGTGAGTTTGATTCAACTTGAAGTTTGCAAATAATACTTTACGCAAGAAAGCTTTCTCTATTCGTTTAATTTGTCATATTTCCTATTACTTATTATCATGCATGTGTGAGATGTGTTTGAAAAGGTGTTAAAAGGGATATATTATAGTTTTTAATGATTTCTTTTTGCAATTTATCAAGATTGATTGCTACGAAATAAAGCTGGTTTTCCTGATGTTATTTTAAATTTCTTTAATTTATGGTAAAGAAATCTTCACAGGTCCTGTAAAAGAGAGTTTGTTAGATAGAGTAAAGAGCAGGAAAGCATCACTTGTACAATTGACAAAGGATCCACAGCTACTGACGACCATTTCTATGCTGAAAAATTTGCCAAAAACTGATATTTTTTACAGGAGTGTAAAAAAGAGAGAAGTTAAATTTCAGAGTGTTGGAAATCTGAGTATGACTTGATTATTTTTTGTCGAGAAGATTCGAATCTAGATAGATGGAATCCAGTTAGAGTTTAAAAAACACTAGTTTAAGAGGTTTCAGATATAATGGTAACAAAATTTGTATTTTCACTTGTTTAAATGAAAGCACATTACCAGTATCCATTAGAGGGCAATTTACTACTAATTAATGGAACGTTTAACTTCTTACAACTCATCAGCTGGCTTCGCAAAAATGTAAAGTGCTTGGTGTATTACTGTTTTAATTGAAAAAACTAATGCAAATAGCCCGAAACTTGAGACAATCCATAATATTAATGATTATGTGCATACAATGAAAATAAAAAATTTATATTAAGTTATGTCGTATGAATTTGCGGAAAAAATTTACACGATTATAATAATCTTCATATGTTATGTAAACCAGAACTGAAATCATAAACAGGGTTGAGGATCATTGTAAGTTTTGAATGAGGTCAATGCTCTCCGATCCTAGCTTCATATTTTATCTTGGAACCTATTGCTAATGTTCTGTGTTAAAACTCATGCACAGAGTTACACTCGATACACAGAGTTAAATTATTTTATTTGTAATTTCTGATAAATATACAATATTTAAAAAAAGCAGTAGACTGTGCATTTGACTGACTGCATGATAAAATGTTACAAAGACATAAATACACTGATCATGTTAAAAAAAAAACAGCTAATAATATTTTCAAACAAAATTTAATGCTTGTATATATTTATTACAATTTCAAGCCACATCATAAACATATAAGTTGCACAATATGTGTTCAAATTTGAATTATAAAACTAAATCTACATATAAAATTTTTTGATATCCTCATTGTTGAATTTTCTCATAAACAGTATCCACACTGATTTACTATTTATCCATGGATATAATTCATACAATAATTTCAACTATTCCATAACTTGTCTACAAAAGAATGCATGAAGGTAGAATAATAAGTAATGCTTTTAGTATTATAAAACATTACCAGATAATGATTTGGATCAAACAAATTCTGTTTTATGAATTTTTTCTGTCATCAGGGTTAGAGAAGGTTTTTCTGTGTAAAATATTTAGCCCATTGATTGTGTTTGAATGAACTGGGTAATGAATTGCACTTAGTCTGATTTGCAGCAGTCAATGTTTAAAGTTTCATATTTAATCCTTACTGATCAATAATCTTGATTTGTTGGCTAAAATTAAAGGAATTGTATGAATCACACACACATCCGAAAAGGATGTCGAAATTCTCCCTAGCAACATGTTGAAAATGGAGTTTTTTTTATAATTAATTTAATTTACCAATATCCATCAGAAGTATCTGTCTATTAAAAGATGTCAATATGAGAAAGGTTTTGTTGTTCTATGGTCAATTTGTGCCATATGAATGTTAATTGGGACTGAATCTTTAATAATCTTAGATAGGAATAAATTCATCATTTCTGGATTAGTTGTCAAACATTATATAAAGGTTTCATTTATATAATTAAATGTGTAGTAATATCAATGTTAAAATTCCAGTATTTCAGTAGGAAATAAGAAATGAATTGTGAGGAAAATAATTTTATACATATATTTACACTCATGTCCATAAATTAAGGATAATGCCAGCTCCGGCAAATAAAGGTTCAGAAACAAAACAAAAGTGACTTATTTATAAAACCCATTTATCAAACAAAAGATAAAGAACCAACATGATGGTGTATGTATTATACCATTCATTAATAAAAACTACGGTTTTTGCTCACTGGAGCAATTACAAAAAATATCGACCTCACAAAACTTAACATGACATGGTTGGTATGATGGTAAATACATTGTATGTCTCCCAGACATTGTAATGTCTCCCACGGTCAGATGACGAGGTCACCATCTGAACTGGCACCCCACTCTCCAAACGTCCGCTCCGCGTTAACGTGAGGACATTTAATGCCATCACAGATTTTTACATGCACCAACTGCGGTCTTCAGTTGGACCTACCTTCCCAACGGAAGACACCTAGTTCTTTCCTACCGGAGACAAAGTCGCTGCCACGTCGAAACCATATCAACCTAATTTTTCGTAAAAGTGTCCATCACGTATACTCTCCTCCAGGCTAAACTATTAATAAGTACTACTTCAATATTCTTCGCTGGATAAGAGATGCAGTAAGATGAAGACGGTCGCAGGTTTGAACAATTGGTGATTGGCAGATTTATCCGGACAACGCGCCCGCCAATCCTTGAGCATGTTCATTTGAAAAACATCGAATCACCCTCGTGGCTCAACCCGATCTGGCAATTTGAAAAATATGGTATTTTTTGATGGCCAGAAATCCTTTCCCACCTGTACAAAGTGCAGCGTATTACCAGCCCTCCCTCACGCATCCTGAATTGCGTTGGAGCTATACATGAAGATATTTTTAAGGAGCTAACCCAAAACTTTTTTGCATACTTGGTGTCATTTTTTTACGCTGGGATAAGATATACTCTGTTTCACCTTAACTTGTCAGTAGAGTAAAGGCTACGTTGACCGCATCACAGCCGTTGTCGTAGAAACTAGGGTTACAATGTCAGAAGAAGTCAGCTATAAGCGAGGAAATTCGCCCTTTTTGGCAAGGAGAGATAAAATGCACGTGGAAATTCTATACGTTTCACAGATCTTTAATTTCTAATGGCTCTTGCATTACATTTGTTAATTAAACAAAAAGCTACTCTATGTTAATATAAATGCGTTTTGATTTTTCTAAATGAGTATTATTTTTAGTTATTTAAAAATATATATATTTAAAATTTTTTTACAATAAATGTTGTTTAAAAAAACAGTCTATTTAAAGATGTGATGAACCATAAAATTCATTTTTTGAATTTACTTACCTGAAAGCTAAACACCTTGATTAATACTTCTTTTTTCAATTTTAATAATTTTATTAAAGGAAATTAATCCAATTTAATTACTCCTTTGGTCTTACATTTGGTTGGACAAGGTAGGGGAGAGTGCGTCGTCTGCTAAAATATGTGTTTTTCTTAACAGCAAAATATAGTCTCCAAATTAAATCAAATTTATTCTGATATTAAAGAAAGTAAATAACAAATAAAAATACATATAACATAGAGGATATAAAATACATTCACAATAAATAAATAGAATATAAAAAATACAAATATAGTGAATACACATACAATAATAAAAAAAATGAAACCATTTTAAAAATTAGAGTTAAAAAAAATAAACCTTATATGTGTGAAACATATTCTGAAACTCGCGGAACGGTGTCGGGTTGATTAGTAGTAAATTATTAATTTTATGAATAATTTAAAATAGTTTACAAGAAAGTGTACAGAAGAAACCAATCTCTTTCATGAATAGTAGTTACAATGAGAAAACTATATTTACGTTTTACTTATTCATCACATGCATTTATACATCATCAATATATGTAAAACATAGCAAACATCATAACAAATCTATTTACATTATAATATACTTATTCATCACATGAATTTACACATCATCATCACTTAACATTTCCGAATCGCTATCAGACTCACTATTAAAAGAAATTACCAAGTTCTTACTTTCCCAAATATCATCCACAAGTCCATCTACTTCCCACATGTATTTCTCTTTTTCAGTAACATGGTTTATGCAGTTTTTCCAATTTTGTACAGAGACCTTTTCAATCCCTTGGATGACTAAATCCTTCACATCGTTCAGTTTAAAAGTCTTGTTTTCCCTGGCAACGTGTCCTTTTACTTGACTCCATATCATTTCAATGGGATTAAGCTCACAGTGATACGGGGGAAGTCTCAAAACCTTATGTCCAAATTTTTCGGCAATTTCTTCAACTCTGTATTTATCAAACATATGTTTGATTTCGCTAACTTTTTTCAACAGTTCAATCTTGATCATGTCCTGGTTCCACGTAATGTTTTTCAACGATAGCCATTCTTGAATTGCACTTTTTTTCCAAGATGTCGTCGGAATTTTTTCTTTCTTCACCGAGTGATAGGGGGCATTGTCCATCACTACAAAGCTGTTTCGTTTCAATTTAGGCATGATATCTTCAAACCACTTCTCAAAATGGTTACCATCCATTTCTTCGTGGTAGTCACCGGATTTTTTTCCTACAAAAATGTCAGCCGCATCAGGTACAAATCCTTCATCACTTCCGATATGGGTAATGATGAGTCTTCTTCCTTTTCCTTTTGGTGCAGCCAAGCCTGTTGTCAAACTTGAAGAGGAAGCTTCATTGGTGCTTTTGATGTTTTTGTCTTGCCATACTCGACTTTGTGAGTGTCCTTCATTCACCCATGTTTCATCTAAATAATAGATTGAAGCATTTTCATTCTTCAGTTCTCTAATTTTTCGTAAATAATTTCTTCGCCATAAAATTATGTCGTGTCTTTCTAAAAGCATAGCCTGCCTTTTTCGCTTTTCAAAGGAAAATCCCAAATCTTTCAGTATCCTGTACAGTGTACTTCGGCTAATGTTTGTCGAAAAAATATCCTTATCATTGTTAATTTCATTTAGAACTTTGTCCAATGTAGGAATTTCATTTCGACGAAAACAATCATGAATTTTTCGTCGGATGCACGATAAAGTAAAGTTGTCATATTTCATCATTCTTGTTCTTTTTCCAACGGCATAAGGTCGTTTTTTTCCTGGAGTACTCAAAGGACTTGTCGTCTTCTTTTCTTTTTTCAAACGAAAAACAGTTCTTTTGGAAACACCAGTTAGTTGAGACACCTTTCCGACGATTTGGTTAATGGAATCACTATGGTTTTCTTCTCGAAGTCTAGAATAAACATTCAATATGTTCCTGCGAGCTCCACTACCAATTGATTTTCCTTGCTTTGATGGCGTATACAGCTTGGATGGTGACGTTCCTTTTTCAGCCATGTTCAGAGTATCAAACACACTCCAATAAAATAGCACAAGAGAGATATGAACGTAAATACACACGCTAGCAAAGACGCAGAGCGAAATGGCGCAGACTTGGCCGGAAAGCGTATTTAGCTCGCCAGAAATGTTATCATGGAAACCGGTTTAGAATTCCGTTTCGGATATATTCATTCGCTTCGGTCAAAAAAAAATGCTTTTTACAAATAAATAACCGATTATAAAGGTTCAAAAATCACTCCTTCATTGTAGGACAATTTTTACACGTTTATATGCATTTTCTTTATTTTAAATTCCAAATCAAGTTGGAATTATTTTTCATGCGGATGAACATCATTTCTGCCTTTCCCAATACTGACAAGTTAAGGTGAAACAGAGTATAGAAGGAAATGACGCGCCGCCTATCCGTGAGCAGGCTCTTTTGGAAAACATTGAAACACCTATGTACTTCAACCACCTACAGGTGCATTCCTCCCTGGGTGTATTTCTCTTCCGTGTCAGTAAAAACTTTTATTCTGTATGCATGTCTATAGCTTGAATTGTTTGTCTTGTGTTGCATGGTCAAATGTGGTCCTGGCGCCAAAAAACCCCAATCGACAAATCAACCTGAGATCGTAGACGCGATAGGCCTTGGTTACACAGTTGGCAGATTAACGGATCAGCAAACAGAGGGTTGCGAGTTCACTTCCGAACAAAGACCGTCGTGTACAAGGGGAGGGGGTGCACGATAAATCTATAGCAGCCTCTAATGTCCTCACGTTGGCGTGGTGTGGAAGTTTGGAAAGTTGATTATGCACCAACTCAGGCGTTGCCTCGTCATCTAACCATCGTTCTGTAGCGGTATGCGAAAGCCACGGCCGGAGAAAATTGTTTAGTCTCCTTCCTGCGCGGCTACCAAGAGGCGCGCGATGTTATATGTTTATTTCCACCATTTATTTGAATGCGAGCTCGTATTTAAAAAATAAAACAGACTATCTTCGAGGCGAGAAGGCGCCGTGCGTGTATCCGTTAGACACAAAGAGTCTCCTCGCCTAGCTACTATGCCACTATGCGGTTTCGTTTGATGAACTAGCAAGAAATTAAATGTCGCGGTTCAAATTAAAAATGCTTATGTAAATATTCTTCATTAAAGTTTTTAGTGTAAAGATATGGTGTCTGTCCAAAAAACTTTTCATACCAACAACAAATATGATCAACACACGTAATTGACCGACCCAACAGTTCAAAATTACGAGTCCTTGTCCTTTCCTTCAGGAATGATCCCAGACCGTCGCCAACAGCCCATTGTATTGCTCCTGTGCTACGTTAATTAACTTCCTACCGTGAAGCCAGTACACAACTAAAGGAAATTTGATCATGAGGGCTGTTATTACTTGAACTTGCTTGTATTTTGGCAACCAAAGCGTTAACCTCTTCGTTACCTGGGTCTACACACGTGGACCTCGACTCTTTCGCCTCAAAAATAATCTTTCTGAAAAAATTGGTAGTTACGAACTCGGGTATAAATGCGTGGACGTCTAAGCTTCCGATTGACGCCATTAGATGGCTGTATAAATCTGTAATTCCTGTGGAATATGTATTATTCAAAAGCGATTTAGAAGAAATGGCGTAGACTCATCGTTCTCGTAAAAGTAAGTAAATATCATTTGTTTTGAATGAATTTTAAATCCTTTAGTTAATGTGTTTTAGTGGACAATTTCTTTAAATATGGGATGAAATAGTTTATCTGATTTAAATCTGTATTTTGTGCATTTGAGATCGATTTTTATATAGGTCCACGTAAGTAAGTGGACGTGAGTACTTGGCGGTTAAAATTGGCGTTGTTATCTTGTGCGTTTCGTCCTTTCACAAATTTAACAAACAGTCTGTTTTGAACTGTTTACAGTATTTTATGTGATCTTTATCATTTTGAAATTAAAAGTATAACATTTTTCTATTATCTAAAATTTTTATTTTGATAGTATTGATTCTATTTTTAGGCAAAAGACTATCTAATATATGTTGAAAAGGGTTGTGTTTCTTCACAGAACATGACAATTTTTGGCCTTGGATGAAGTGTTGTGAAGATATTGTCAGAAATTATCCCCTCAAGCAGGCACTGACAGGTACTTCACTGGCCTGAAATGTGCTAAGTATCTCCTCGAGAAAGAAATTTTTATAGCTAGTATGATTAGGACACAAACAAAATTGGAAATGCCCGAAATAAATTAAAACTGGACAAAACATTAAAAAGAGGAGATTGGGATGAACTTGTAAATAATGATGAAAAACTATGCAATTTAAAAATGGAAAGACAATCAAAGTGTTTTATTTTTATCGTCATATTTGGGCAATGAACCTGCGTCAAGCTCCATGAGGTGGTCAAAGGAGGAAAAAAGATTATTGTACCAAAGTCAGCAGTTGTTCAGGCCTATAATAGCTCAAAAGGTGGAACCGATTTATATGACAGCTATTTAGCCTATTATAGGTGTACCATGCGAACAAAGAAATGGCCAGAAAGAGTGTTTATTCCTTTTGTAGATCTGGTTATTTCTAACTGCTGGGTATGGTATGTGCGCCCTATTATAAAGCAACTCAATTAAAATTCTTATCCCTCATTGACTACCGAATGCAGGTGGCACAAGCCCTCATTAAATATGAAGGGGGAACATTACAAAAACATAAGAAAACAAACATGTTCTGAGGAAGAAACTCCAAAAAAGCAGAGGAATGTTGTCAATCAACCAATCAGAGAAGTTAGACTTGATAATGTAAGCCATGTGCCAAAATTTATGGATGATAAAAATGCATCAAAGCGTAGGTTAAAGTTATTATGCAAATCCAGGACAATAGTTATGTGTGCAAAATGTCAAATGTACCTTTGCATCATGAAAATAACTGTTTCATAAAATACCACACAGAATAAAAATTATATCAAAAAATTGTTTCGTGTCTTCTTTTCTACAAATATTGTGTTACTTTAAAGTAATAGTGATATAGTATGTATAAAATTTATGTTTTGTAGTAATAAAATGTACCTATGTAAGTCAAAAGCACTTCCCAAGACAAAATATCACATGAAAAAAAATATTTCGTGGTTCTAATTTTCTAATAATGTTATTTTACTTATAAAGTGATAAATAATACAGCAATGTACAAAAAAATGCGTTTTTAAGCAATATCTTAGCATTTGAAAATGATTAGGCTTTCAGCTTTGAGACCCGAGGTACACATACATGTACCTAAAAGTTTCAGCCCCCTATGATGTCAACATCTAAAAGAAGAATTGACGTAAGAACTTTGAAGTATTTCATAATATTTATCAGAAAACAAAACTGATTTTTAAACAATTTTTATATGGCTGGTAGGGAAGAGGTTACACTCAGAAATTCAGTTTTTAAGACTGTATCATGCAGTATTTTTACGTTTTGGCAAAGTTTTTTTTTAAAAAGTAAGTAATACACTGGTGTTCAGGATTAAGGGAATTTTCATTTTTGGCTGATTATCAACAGAACTACTGGACATATTTTAATGAAATTGGTTATGTTCATGGGTTGAAATAATACAAAAAAAAATCATGTAACAACTATGGTACACACGAGCGTAAGACTCATCAGCGCAGTAAGGTCTAAAACAGATGTTACAATATCGACACAAAAAAATGGGTTAGTAGGGGTATGGTCTCCTCTTACAGTTACACAGCTCTCACAACGTGAATTCATACTGGATATGAGACAGTTTATGAGTCCTTGTGGCAGTCAGTCCCATTCCTTCAGCAACGCTGTTGTCAGGTCTTGGATGGTTCCGGGAGAGGAAAGGTGAGTTGCAATAGCCCTCCGAAGAGCCTCCCCAGATACGCTCTTTTGGGTTTAGGTTTGGAGATCTGGCTAGCCCATACACCAGGCGAATATCCTCACTTTCCAGATATTCGTCGACCAATGAGCCCTATGTGAACGAGCGTTGTCGTCCATAAAAATGAAATCAGGGCCAACTGCACCCTTGAAAAGGCGAACATAGGGCTCCAAGATCTCATATCTATATTTCATAGCAGTCACAGAGCCTTTGTTAAAGACATGGAGGTCTGTGTACCCATCCAACATGATGCCTGCATAGATAATCACACCTACGCTGCCATAATGGTCTCTTTCTCGGATGTTGGAGGAAAGGTAGCGTGTTCTCTCCAGAAGAATGTACGTCGAGAATCAGTGGTTAGACTAAACCGAGACTCATCAGTGAATAGAACGGTTATCTACTGATCCCTATTCAAAAGTCGATGTTCTCTGCACCAGAGAGACTAAACGGGCTCTCCTGAGCGTAAAAGTGAGCGGGACGCAAACAACAGATCTTCTTGCAAACATCAGGTCTTCTTGTAGACATCAATTCTTCTTGCAGACATCAGGTCTTCTTGCAGACAAAACCTCTCCCATGTAACCTTCTGGAAACAATAACCCTTGAAACTCGGCTTCCTGTGGCCGCATGAAAGTCAGGAGAGAACTGAGAAGCTGTTGCATTCCTGTAACGTCTCGCTTTATCGATCTTCATTGACCGTCGTGTCTCTTGGACATATTTGCCCAGGCCTTCTGTCTACGGATCCGGTATCTTTATACTGCTTCCATAAGTTGAACATAACGCTGGACGTTACATTCGAGTCTCTAGCAATCTGCACTTGAGACTGCCCTGTTTCCAGTCCCTCGACGATTCGCAACCTCATTCCATCATTCAAACGTTGGTGGTTAGGTACTCACTTTAACTGTTTGCTTTTGAATTTCACCGAAGGTTGCAAAGAAACTCCACGAAATTCGCCGAGGTATGCGAGCGAACGAAGAGCGGAAATTGTTACCTCACAGGAAAGTGCTGTACGCTTAGAAGGCCTGTTCCTCTAAATTTCACCGCCTGTACTTACATGTATGCTTACATATTCGACACTAAAAGTTAGCATTTTTGTTTGGCGGCATAAGTTTTATCTTTCGTTCAGTACTTTTCGAGAAATTCGAAAAAATATCAAAACTTTCTTAATTTTGAACACCAGTGTGTATTTAATACCTATAGTCAAATCTATTTTTCAAAATTAACTTTTAAGCTTCATGTCACTTTGAAACTGATGCAATTTATAAGTATGCTGAAACCAATTAATTACTCCAAACTTTTTTGGACAGTTAAATTAACATTTATTAGGACAGACATTACAATACATGGGTTAAAATTTAGGAAAACGAGAAAAGTATTATGGCTTAAATATGAAAATACTCCAGTTTCTAGAGTCGTCTGATCAAGACGGAGTCCGAAGGCAAACTGCCTTTGTTTTCCATGCACGGGCGCGAGCATCGTCAACAAGGCACTTGAGTGGTCGGGAACCTCCAAGACCTACTTACGATGCAGCTGTCCACTTGACTGAGACAGCTGGCTATAATATTTTACAGTGTCAATAGCGATATACGTATAAATGAGCAAAGACAACAGATTCATAATCTTCATTCTTTCCTCTTTCTGTGTAAGTGATTAATTTAATGATAGGTTCATTAATTTTATGATTGCTATTGGATTTAACGTTGAAAAAGCATTCTATGCATTTGTAACAAATTAATTTATAAAACCAAATAAGGAAGTACCGCCTTCGGGGATTCTTGAGCCCCCACATTATTCCACTGGCTACGCCACTGCTTGTAGTAAATGTACACTCTAATGCAAAAAAAAGTTGCACCTAGAAGGAATTGTCAGGATGCAATTGTGTATTTACAAGGTTGGTAAAGTGCTTATGAATGAGTAAATGACTAAAATTTGAGACTGAAATATGCAAACTTTATTGAGAAAAATTAAGAAAAGTGGTATCACATTCAATATGGCGTATGACCGCCCTTATTCAAGACAATATGCCAAACGCCTTGGTAGTGAATCATAAGGCTCTTTATGAAGTCCTGCGACAATCCATCTCATGCTGCTTGAACCCCGTCACGTATTTCTAGCAGATTACGCGGTACGGGTGGAGTGGTGACATCTCTTCCAATGGCATCCCATATTTTCTCGATCGAGGACAGGTCCGGTGAGAATGGCGGCCATGGTAAGATATCGTTGTGTCGTAGACAAGCTCTAGAGATGGCAGCAATATTGGGTCGAGCATTGTCTTGTTGTAAAAGCGGGTGAACCTGTGAGTTCAGGAATGGGAACGTAACTGTCTGTAAAACTTGTACGTATCGCTGGCCTGTCAAAGAGCCCGTAACGAATACCAAAGGCGTTTTGGAATCATATGCAATTGAACTCCACACCATGACACCAGGTCTTCTGGACGTGTGGCACTGCACAACAAACCGTGAATCTTGGCGCTGATCACGTGCCTCCAAACACGCATTAGATTGTCGTCTCTACTCAGATAAAAGCAGGATTCGTCAGTGAGGACCACTAGAAGCCATTAGACGCCTAATGTCCTTCTGACACGACACCATTCCAGTCTTTGACGGATATGCAATGCTGTTAAAGTCAGTCGTCGTAACGGTCTACGTAAGTGTAGTCCCACGTCGTGAAGCCGTCGACAAATGGTGCGATGACTTATTGGATAATAGAGAGATCACACTGCCCGTTCGATGTCTGCAACAGTGGCTGTTGGATCAATACACGCATGTCTTACACCACGTCTATCCTCTCTCAGTCCGGTTTCTCTAGGCCTTCCTAAGCCTGGATGACGCTGGCATGAGCCTTGCATTCGCCGCTGCCAACAGCGTGCAACTGTAACATCATTGCAACCAATATGTTGCGCAATCTGTCGATATGCCATCCACCTTCTCAGAGGCCAATTCCTCGGCTTCTGTCAAACTCTCGTTGTTGCTTAAATTGCTTGCGAACTTTTTCCGAGGCATAACTCAATGAGAAATGACATAGTCAACACAACAGCATGAGTCGAAAAGAATTTGCTGCGCTACTGGATGTCCTTTTATGCCCCAGTATGCTTCGTGTTTGAGAGCTGCCCTGAGTGTGGCGCATGCTCAAACGATACTGAAAATTTGATCATTTGCATCTCCAACGCAGATATACCACTCCTCCAAATTTCATTTATACCGGTCCACTCTTCCAAGGGCTTCCGCGTTCCTTATATTAGATTCATTTGGAAAGATTCTCTCTCTATCGGTTGGTTGGTTGATTTGGGTTTTATGGCGCAAGGTCCAATAAAGGACAAGCTGCGCCAAACACAAGATGACATAATATTCAAAAGCAAGCAGGATAGTAAAAATAATTTAAAAAAGTCTACAAATATACAAGTATACAAATAAGGAATACAGTTTGCCAGAGCCAAAGTTTAAAAGGGTTTATTTAAGAGATACAATTAAAATATAGCGTATTATATATGCCATAAAAATCCAGAACGATGTAAAAAGGCAAAAAGTGATGAATGAGGTGGGTGATGCAAAAAATCAGATAAAATAGGCGATGTGTTAAAAAAATATTGGCAAAACCGTCCAAGACCAGAACAAGATGTTAAAATGTGACTAATGGAAAGAGGTGGTTGGCGATGTTGACACGATGGTGCGGTTTCGCCGACCAATACAAATCGACGAGTGATTCTCTCTATCGTTTTTTTATTAGATTAAGATTCTTTGGAAAAGTATTCTGATTAATTTTCTTGGAATAGAATCCTTGGGAAAAATTATATTGGTCAAAAAGGTCAAGATGGTTAGAAATCAAGCAAAAAAGTCTGCACGTTGCAAGGTGGAAGTATGCGTAAGAGCCCTTCATAGTATTAAAACCGGCATTGAAAATTTTCTTTGGTAGTTTACCCTTATTGAGAATGTTGATAATTTGCAAACGCCATTCAACATTCTCGCCTATTGTTCCAAGCATAAGATCGTAAAGCGACAAACTAAGCCAAGAATGAAAAAGTACCTACATAAACAAAAAACTAGTCATTTCCAACGCATTTATAGTAAGTTACGTAGATAAAAAAAAGCGAATTGATTCGTTTTATGCCCACTGATTCCATAAATACCACAAAAATACGTCAGCAACATCCTCCTGACTTCAATGACAATACTTTTAGACATCGCACAATATCGCCATTTCATAAGAGGAGGTTCTTAACAAAAAACGAAATGAGCATGGAAGACGTTCAAAAATCGATCATTAACTCGTCTGATCTTTGGATCACTTTGGCAATTCCCTCACTGAGTGGGTACCATTGAAAAGAAATATTTTCTCCCCTAACGGATGAGATACTTCTTTGTAAAGACGAAATATTTCATCTATATATATATATAATATATACGCTATCCATACTTACAAAATCATAGCCATTCACCAATTGCTCAATGCTGCGTTAACTTTGGAATTTGTAGTTCTGAAAAGCTTTTTTTCCCTCGTGTTTTAAAGAAAACGGAAGTTTTATTCCTGATTCAGTGTTTGGGGAGTGATATATGTTGAGAAATCGAATTTTGTAATGTTTCCCAAATATTTGATGTTCTCTGAATTATAGAAATCCTGTTTGCTGAATTGAGCAGTGACTGTATTTTCCACTTCTATGGACAGATGATATTATTTAGTACTTACGATACATATATAAGCTTGAAACAAGTGTAGAATATACATTTCATCACGCTTTTGGTTCTTGTGAGATACCGAAAAATGATTACGGTCGACCAAATTTGTTTGCTTTCGAATCGTGATGTATATTTGAGAAAATTGTAAATAGTTATAAAATAATCTGTGTGATTGGTGAACAAATACTACTGCGAGGGATTATCTATAATTAACGCACATAATGTTAAAAAATGGTTGGTTGGTTGGTGTCGTGTCATGGATAAAAAATAAATTTAAATAGGACCAAAGGTCCCATATACAGCATCTGCGATTTGAAGGTAATTTTCTTCATATAAGTCCTCCCGAGGATTGTCACTTATTTGCTGCAACTGCGCCAAAATAGGGGGACAGGTGAAAAGATGTTTGGATGTTAGTTCTATGTCTGGGCAAATGTAAAAAATAATAATAATAAAAGCAATTAATGACAATATGAAACAGAAATGATAGTATTACCCATTTATTACTTTTCCACAAAATTTCCATGCATATCGAGACATTTTTCCCAACAATGAAACAGTTTGAAAATCCCGGTCTCATAAAACTTCGTCTGCTGCGAGAAGAGCCACCTTTGCACGGCCCGTTTGAGTGCCGTCGTCAGAGTCAAACTTCTTTCCGTCAAGAAGCTTCTTTATGGGTCCAAACAGATAGAAATCGAAGGGTGCCAGGTCCAGGCTGTATGGACGGTGCTCCAAAACTTCCCAACCGAAACCCTGCACTTTTTCACGAACTAGGCGAGATACATGCGGACGAGCGATGTCGTGCAGCAGTCGAATGTGTTGATTTGTCGCACTGCGCTTTGGACCAATAAAGAAGTTCCTTGGCGGTAAGAAGTTTGATTGACGACGGCACTCAAACGGGCCGTGCGAAGGTGACTCTTCTCGCAGCCGACGGAGTTCTATGAGACCGGGATTTTCAAACTGATCCATCGATGGGGAAAATGTTTTAACATGCATGGAAATTATGTGGAAAAGTAATAAATGGGTAATACTTTCATTTCTGTTTCCTATTGCAGGCCTCGAAATAGATTTTTTTATACAGGTATACCTTGTGCAACTAAGTTTTTAAATTAGGTGCACAGATTATATTTTAGGTTCACATGTAAAAAACCGTAATATAAGAGCATTAATGTAATGTAAACTACTTTATTAGTTGGGTATGTTTAGATAGGTTAGTAGTAGATAGTAAATAAAAATATTTGAGCAATTTTTTTTTTACCTGCGATAGTATTACTTACAAATATTCAGTCATCATCAGACATTGGAGGGCAATCAGAAACGTCTACGTTTTTGGCAGATCTTTTCCCATAAAGTGTAGTGTCCAACCTTCTTTTTGTATTTTTCCTCCATTGCAACACAGAATTTTCTGAATTGAGAGTATCTAAGGTCTCTTCGCTTAGATTAATAGTAAGTCGATCATTAGATCAGCCAATGTATATAAACTCGTTATGGCCCAGCGATTTTGTTTTCGCATAGTGTGTATTTAGGAATTTTAATTACGTTCCTTTCGAGCGAGAGAAGTCGATACGAATATTTTGTTCAAACATGAAAATAACATAAAACATGTTTTCCCCACCCTTTTTTTAAGATTAGGTGCGCTGCGTGCACCTAATATTTAGGTGCACATTTTTATTTTCATGTGCACAGTGCACCTGTGCACCCGGGTATTTCGAGCCCTGTCCTATTGTCATTAATTTCTTTTATTATTATTATTTTTTACACTACGTGCGTTACTTATTGATATTCCTTCGTATGTATAAAAAAGAGTAAAGTCGTGAGAGAGAAACGAAATATATAAATTACTTCTTTAAAAATTCTATAGAGGTTTTTACAGACGTTTTTCTTATAAAAAAAAGGGCCATATTTCCACAGGATTCAAAAGAAATTTTTATGGATTAGATTGGATTTTTGGGGTTTTATTACGCAAGGTCCAAGAACGGACAAGCTGCGCCAAATGTAAGATGAAATAAATAAAATCACTGTAAATATAAAAACATTATAAAAAGGTAGGTAAAAAGGTAAGTGTAAGTCTTACGCAAGAAATTTTGAAAAAGTAGTGCAATGCAACGATTAAAACATATTTATCAACATGGTAAAAATATGAAAAGTTGGGAAATAATGGATGACTTAAGGCGATTTGTTGGCATCTCGATTGGAAACGAAAACATTGCCAAGCGTTAGCAAAAATTATTATAGTTCTTCAATTACCAATGTAACAATAGTTGTTGATCCTTGATAATTGTGTACGTACTTATACAAATTACTCGTACATTAGATTTGGTGCACGTTTCGTTAATTTTGAAGTTCTATTCAGTCTAAGTTATTTAATACAAACTCTCATTTGTGGTATTACTAATACAAGTTAAACAGTAGTTACTCTCACGGTCCTCAACACTAATATATGTTTGATGTTTTTAAGATAAAAAGTTAAAAAAAAAATCTAGGTGAGATAGGAGTTCCCGATAATGCAGCCATAATGGCCGACTTCACGAATTGTGAAGGTCATTTGTTAGAATCACAATAGGAAACAAAGCTAACATTTGCCAAATATTAGCCAAAAATAGTTATATTTCTTCAATTACCAGTACAACAAAAGTTGCTAACCCTTGATAATTGCATATGTACGTATGCCAATAGGATTAGATTTGGTGCACGTTTCGTGAATTTCGTTTCATTCAATTTATGAGTTGTTTAATACAAACGCTTCTGTTGCAATATGAATGCAAACAAAAAAGCAGTGACTCACATGTGCGATATATTAGAAACTCCAAAGTGTGGTTGATGCTTCTCTACTATGGCACTTACAGTAATGGGATTTGGGACACAAGTAGTCCTAATTTTTTGCAAATTTAGGGTCGCGGCGAATTTTGAAATTGAATCTAGAACATTTTTAAATGAATTTTATGAAATTTAATTATTATTGTTTTCTTTAAAATAACAACAGCATTAAAGATCAGATTCTAAATTTTTTTTTCGCTTCCGTTTTCATTTTGCGTGGTGGAGGAATGATTTTTCATAGCAGACGATAAAAAAACAAAGTTTTAACTTTAGTTATGTAGTTCTTTTTTCTATCTCCTAGTTCGTGAAAGATTGAGTAAAAATTTCAACGGATATGAAACCGGCGAAAAATTTCACATTAGATCGATACCTAAAAATATTATTTTATTTAAATAAATAAAATTTTTAAATTGAATATCTTTTATATTTTCGCAAGAGAATGTGACGTCGCGCCAACATTCGTGTTCCAAAAATAGACAGAGTGCATTTCCTGTCCTCTTACGATTTCTGCGAAAGAAAGCAAAGGAAATAAAAAAACATTTTGGCTGGCATTATTTGGTTCTTTTTTTGTGAAATCGGGATCGTAAGAGATGTTTGAAAATTTCAACGGACTTGAAATCTGCGAAAAATTTGACACCAGATAGATATCTTATACGTTTGATTTTCTTTTAATAAATAATTTTTCAATTAATTATTTATATTTTCGCAAGAGATTGTGACGTCACGTCGAATTCCTATATGGTTTGCGAAGCAAGCCAACATCACGGGCAACTCCGTTATGGCTGTTATAAAATTTGAAAAGCAAACCCTAGTTCATGAGATTCATATTAATTGGAATTCGCAGAGAATTAATTCCAATAGGCTACGAATTTCCATTTGTTCGCAAACAACACAACGGGCAACGCCATGATGGCTGTTATCGAATTCAGCCACATTTGACTATGACGAGGCCATCACGGCGTTGCCCGTGGTGTTGGTTTGCGAAGCAAACCATAGTTCATAATATTCATAATTTGGTACAGGTAGTCCAACAGGTAGTCTCATCGTAGCACACAGGTAGTCCTAAAAGTGCCCCTCGAAGTCCCAATTTTAAAATCTAAAGTTTGTTTTAATGCAATAAATGGACATGGATAAAAAAACACGTTCTTCAGAGTTTGTGTATTAGAGTTAACACAGGGAAATGTCGCGGTCATATTTTAGCTGTCGTGGTCGTATATGAAACACGAGCAGGGCCGGGTTTATCAGCTAGTTATATATAAAGGCTGTTAAAAATTCGCAAACAGGAACTTCTAATGATTTCGACGAGATATCTCGTCCACAAGATCTGACCAATTTTGCGAATAACGAGATACCTCGTCATCAAGATATTGACGATTTCTCGATGATGACGTGATCAAGATGTGATCAGTTTTCTAAAAACGAGGTACCTCGTTCATCAAGATCTAATCAATTTTACTAATGACGATATACGTCTTCGAGAAAACCACAGGAGGTTTAATAGTTATTCTTCAACTATGAAGTGAAGCGTATATCTGTTAGTGGTATAGGACAACCCAAGAATGAGCCCCGTTCGTATTTTGTCGTTGAAAAGAAAGGCTGGTAAAAAAAAGAATCGAAAAACAACTTTTTTGACAGTATTCCGGCTAGAATAATGCTAAAGTAATAATTTTTTTTTAAACATTACAAACATGTACGGAATGTGTAAGGATGTAAACTGGATGTAATTACTACAACACTCCAGTTATTGTTGTAATTGGGGGCGTGGCTCAGTGAGTTTGCCCACTGCGGTAGGAACTTACGATATTGTTCTCACTAACTCTCGTGGTGGTGTCTCCACAAGAGAGCTCTTGAGTAGAAAAACTAACCAGATCTTGATGGACGAGGTATCTCGCCTTTAGAACAAAACTGACCAAATCTTGATCTTATCATAATAAACAAATTGATAATACCTCCATGCCGAGGTATCTTGTCATTAGATAAATGGGTCAGATTTTGAAGGACGAGATATTTCGTTAGAACCACACTGGGAGGGTAAAGAAAGAAAAACTGAGACATGAAAATCAACTCCCATGTAATAATTATTGTAATTCTGAAGTTATATCAAAAGTCAGACCTGGTCTTAATATGTACTACTTAACCCTGCTATAAACACAAATATTATTATTTACGATTGAATCTTTTCCTTAGTCTCCGAAATTATTTCCTGAATAAATATAAGTGTAGTGAACATGTTGAAATGTTAACTATTCATTGGACGTCAAGAACCAGAGAGAGAGAGAGAGACAAATAAGAAATTCCCGTGTCCAAAGCGAAACAAATAGGCACGAAGACTGTCATGATTAGCCAATAGACGTATCATAGCAACATCTAAACTACAAGAACGTAGAATTAGGGACTGAATTAGCAACAGTCTTTGCTTCAGGTTCATATATCTCATTTTAGTATTAACACACTGAAAGGGTTCACACACATAATTCCACCTTGCAAGTTTAAAAATTCGTGTCCAATACAATCTTTCCATTATATGGCAAGGATTATCTTAGGCAAAATGACCAGTAAAATCATTCCAAAAGATTCAATTCTGTGGAAAGGAGCAATAAAATATTTTCAAACAATTCTATTCTATGGAAAGGAGACCAATAAAATATTTTCAGGGGATTATATTCTAAGGAAAAAGCATCCATATAAAGTTTCCAAATGACTCCATGCTTAGGAAAAGCCGAATTTTCGCAGTACGAGGGAAAGTAAAAAATTATACAGTTAATTTTTGACTTACCCTCGCATCAGAGAGAGAGAGAGAGTTTTGTTGATGACGATATACCTTGTGGAGACAACCACCAATGGATTAATAAGTAATTAAAACTTAATAAGTAATAAAGCATTTTTCTCCACACAATACGAGTAATTTTTCTCTATAAATCTAAAATTTACGTATCCTCACGCAGAAAAACCGTTTCATAAAGTAAATGAAATTATAAAAATTAATTTTTAGGTGTTAGCCATTTAATAAATCAAGGTTATAAAATAAATCCAAGTTTAAATTGTGCAATATGTCAAAACTTTAATTTCTTGCCTTCTCGTTCACCACAGATTAAAAAATAAATTAATTAAAGATTAAATTATTCGATAAATTAAAAATTTCGAATTATTTAATAAGTCAAATTTAAAACATTGAAGTAAGCCACAGCTCAATTTCCCGCCTTCTCTGTACATCATACAGATCCAACAAAAACTTTTAAGAAAGAAACGAAAGCTTAAATTATTCAATACATTAAAGGTTTAAATTATTTAAAAAGTTTCAATTGTTCACTAAATCACTATCTTACATCTCTGGTCTTTTTTTTTCATTACATAGATACAAGAAAACCTTAAGAAACAATTTTCCCACCAATTGGATTAGACAAGATATCTCGCACATCGAGATATTGCTGATTCTTTAATGACGACGGGGTTCCTGGTTCGAATCCGGGTGCGGGCATGGATGTTTGTAAGCGTATGGTGTAGAGGCGGCTGGTGCACCTTAAATCTGTCGTGGCCGAAAGTCCTCACGTTGGGTTGGCGTGGAAGTTTGGAGAGTGGGGTGCCAGCTCAGGTGTTGCTTCGTCATCTGACCGTGGTTCGAAATTACGAGGTGTTGTCGTCGGATCTTTCCCTTAAGGGACTGATCCCGGACCGTCGTCAATAGCCCGTTGTGTTGTTCTGGTACGACGTTAACTAAAATTACCATTACCTATGACGACGGGATTCCGATCTGGTCAGTTTTCTTCCAATGACGTCGCACAGAAGGGTCCAGGATCAGCCCGCGAAGGGAAAGATCTGAGAAACCACGTAATTTTTAACCACGGTCAGGTGACGAGGCAACACCTGAGCTGGCAACCTACTCTCCAAACTTCCACACCACGCCAAAGTGAGGACATTTGAGGTCACGACATATTAAAGGTGCACCAGCCCCCTTTGTACACGACGGTCTTTTGTTGGATTCGAACTCGCAACCCTGCGGTTGCTAATCCGTTACTCTTCCAATCGGGTTTTCTAGTGACTCGATATCTCGTTCATTAAAATCTGGCCAGTTTATGTAACGACACATTAGTTCTCCGAGACAAGCAATGCCGACCAACCGGTATAGTGGTTAAGGTGTTAGCCTCTAGATAGGAAAGTTCCTGGTTCCAATCCGGGTGCGGGCATGGATGTTTGTAAGCGTATGGTGTAGAGGCGGCTGGTGCACCTTAAAACTGTCGTGGCCGAAAGTCCTCACGTTGGGTTGGCGTGGAAGTTTGGAGAGTGGGGTGCCAGCTCAGGTGTTGCTTCGTCATCTGACCGTGGTTCGAAATTACGAGGTGTTGTCCTCGGATCTTTCCCTTAAGGGACTGATCCCGGACCGTCGTCAATAGCCCGTCGTGTTGCTCTGGTACGACGTTAACTAAAATTACCGTTACCGTTACAGAGACAAGCAATAGGAGGGTTAACCAAAATGATTAAAACGCAGGTATGTAGTTGCATTAACGTCGCACTGGAGCAACACAAAGGGCTATTGGCGACTGTTCGGGATCAATCTTGAAGAGAAAAATCCAAAGACCACGCTTCGTAATCTTAAACCACGATCAGATGACGAGTTTAACACCTGAGATAGCACCCTACTCTCCAAACTTAAACACCATGTCAATGTGAGGACTTTGAGGCCAACACTGATTCAACGTGCACCAGCCCCCGGGTATATGACGATCTTCTGATGGTCCAAGTTTTGAACTCGCAATCCTAGAGTTGCTAATCCGTTGCTCTTAAAACTGGGCTACCGCGGCCCTATTCAATATGGAAAATTTAAAATTTTATCCGCCTTCCAAAACAAGGGTGTTGACCTCGTCATCTGACCGTTTTTTGAAACTACGTGATGTTGACTTGGGATCTTTTCATTCCTAATTAACGGATTAGCATCCGGATGGTTGTGAGTTTGAAACTAGGTCCATCCCAAGATCGTCGTGTACACGTGACTGGTGCTCGTTACTTCTGTTGTGGCCACAAGGGTGTGATTATAGAAGCTCGGTGAGTGGGAGGTAGTTAGATTGTTGTTCTCGTCATCTAACCGTGGTTCAAAATTACGAGGCGTTGTCCTTGGATAATTCTCTTCCAGATTGATCCCGGATCGTCACCATTTTCCCGGTGTGTAAAGTTTCGGTTTCCTAAGAAAGTGGAGCCGTTATCTAACAGCCGTGATACGTCATGATTCCGCGGGCATAACTAGACGTCCGTCTAAACAAGAATCCTGAGGTGTCAACTTAGACGGACAGAATACGTTGGAGAATGGGCAACACAGACGGCTGTCATGGTTTATTTTATTCGAGAAACAAAACAAAGTGGTTTTTTATTCTCTAGTTCAAAGTTTCTAACTTCGGTATCGTTGAAGGTAGAGTAAAAATTTCAACAGATTTCAAATCAGCTTAAATTTCTACGCCAGATCAATATCAAAAACAGTTTAATTATTAAATTATTTACCATTTGATTATTTAATTATTTATTATATAATTAATTATTTATTTAAAGAAAATAACATTTAAGGTATCGATCTGGTGTCAAATTTTCCGCAGATTTGAAATCCGTTGAAATTTTCATTCTGTGTTTAACGATCCCGATTTTACAAAAACGAATTAATCAATGACAGTCAAAAATGTTTATTTATTTTGCTCCTCTTCGCTCGAATCGTTTGGAGCAGGAAATCAAATGTTGCCACTACAAGAGAGAAAAAACGTTCTCCAACTGTTTGATACCGCTATGACGACAGTCATGGAAATGGCGGCTCCGATCATTTTCGTTACGCTCACAAACAACGCTCTCTAGGAAACCAACACCATGTGTTAGTATAAACAACGTTTTAGTGACGTCACCCACCGATACATCACGGCCGCTAGATCGCGGCTACGCTTTGATAGGAAACCGAAGCTTTACTTCAGTAAAGTGCGACGTCAGTTAACTCTAACGACCTACCTTTCGTGTCTGATCCTATAATTTGACTGTGTTTCAAAGTTACAAGGCGTCGTTTTTGGATCTTTCCCTTCGTAATCTATCCTGGATAGTCGCCAATACACCTCTGTGTTGCTCCAGTTCGTCGTTAATTTAACTACTTCCCCTTTTCAATACCAGAAGGTAGGTAGTAGAAATGCGACATCGATGTCGATGTTTTCAAAACATCGATTTATTGGAGCCGATGTTTGTTTAACATCGATGTTTATTTTTGAACGAAAAAAGTATATATATATATATATATATATATATACCTTAGTAAAACTTAAGAAAAATAACCGTGCAAATAAGTATTTGTCATTAATAGCGACATCCGTCCTATCAGAAAGAGTTTTTTCCCTAACTGGTGGGATAGTGAGTGAAGAAAGAAGTTTGCTTAAGGTGGAGAAAGTTAACTTATTTTTTTTACAAACTGCAATTAACAAATATTGAGGCATATAAAAATAGCCTCAATACTTTTTATTTACACTAAATAAAATATAAAGTTTGTTATGTTCCCCCCATAAGTTGATAAATAATTAATAATAATTAACAATAATTATTGTTATGTATCTACCTAATTATGCTTATAGTTAGTAGTACCTATGTCAAATTGTTGTAAATATTATTTTCTATTATATTATTCAATTTGAAAATAAAATATTTGTTAAATGTTTTTTTTTTTCAGTTAAAATTTTTTTTATTTATAAATTAACACAGCAAATGACAAATTAAATCTCTCCCCCCCCCTCGCCGAACATTGAGGTTACTAAACCAGTTTTAAGAAATGGGGAAAAAAGTTTAAATACACTGATGGTTTAAAAACATCGATGGTTTTTTGGCGATGTATTATCAACATCGATGAATTTTGAACATCGATGCTTTGTTGTCGATGTCGCATCTCTAGTACGTAGGTATTTTAATTAACGTCGTACTGTTGAAACAACGGATTGACGACTAACTACACCAGATAGTGAGTGCATTAAAAAAAACTCAAGAATGATGCGCACTATTATTTGTAACGGGGCAGATACTTTTAATGCTATCTCTAGAAAAAGAAAGGTAGATTCTTTCTTTAAACTTTTCCCCCAACTCACGGTAGAGCATTTCTCTTTAAAGCAGCGAAATGCTGAAAGGAAACCCAAAAAAGGCAAACTGCTTCAGAGGCATTTAACTCGATATTGGTTGTGAACAATTCTCTGCAGTGAAGCATCAAATCTCTACGAAAATCCCATTATCTGCTGTTTTAGCCTTTGATAGCCGTTCTTTTCCGAGGATGCCAAATGGATTTATTTCTACTCTTTTCGAGCTCTTCGGGAAACTCTCGCAGTGATTCATAAATCTTAGCGCCGGCTCTTTAAAACGGAGGATAATGGGGTGACGCGTGGCTCGAAACACCATTTCCGGGGGAAAAATTTCGTCACCAATGTGGAGTGACATGTGTCGAATTTAAAAATTTCGCGCATTTTTCAAGTCTTTGTAGGTCGGGAAAGTGAGAAAATCAAATTTTAAGAGATGACAGTTCTCATAATAGGTTTTTGTTGTTATAGTGAGGATTTCGGGAAAGATGTATGCAGTATATATATTAACTTTGGAAGTCTCAGATTCCAGATTTCAACCCTCTGAGAGTCACGAGTTTTTCTTGTAGTACAGAATTGTTTTTACTTCAGATCACATATTTAACCGTCTGAGGGGTTCATATTCATAGGTTTCCTTTCGTGACTTCTAGCAAATTTCAACCTTCGTGACCAATAGAATCTTTCCAAAGAATTCTATTCTAAGGAAAGGAGAGGACGAGAAAATTTTTCCAAATAATTCTATTACAGTAAGTTTCCGTTACAACGAACTTCACGGGACCGTAAAATTGCTTCGTTATAACGGAAATTTCGCTGTAACGAAATTTTGCTAATTCGAATTAAAAAGAACATTTAAAATACGTAAGTTCGGCTTTTGTTTCGAAAGAAGACTATATATAACACTATGATTAGCTACTGCAATTAGAAAGTTTATTGCAATTGATTTCAGCCATAGAAAAATAATTACTTCAAATAAATACTACATTGTTATAGCATTTTCTCTAAAACCTGAAGAAAAAAAATTAACTTACCTCTTTTGGGAAACATTAATCCTAAATGAACAAAATGCGAGGAAACAAAACTTTATTTCAGAAAATCTGCGATTTTCGTCTGAACAAGGTTTGCTGTTGTATTTGAGAGTAAATAATTTTGCAGCTGGTGAATGTTTGTAAAGATAAAGTCCTGCACACATTGCTCTTTGTGACGAAATAAATGTCCGTATTGTTTCCAAACTTGTTAAGGATTCTGAAGAAATGACATTGCGCACATCATCTCCAACCACAGCCTCTTCATCTTCACTACTTTCATTGGCCTCATCTTAGCAGTCTTTAATGGATTGGATGATGGACTTCGGTCAGTTCATAACGTGGTGAAACGTTATCCCCCCCCCCCATGTACACTGAGATAATTATTTTTCAAATTCACGTCGTCAGGAACCGAAGTTTTATTTTTTGTAGCTTTCCAAATTTTCTCCAACTCAGATTGCTGAATGTCGTGCGTATTTGATTCATCTTTCAAGTCGGCTTCTTCTGAAACTGAATTGGCGTCTTTGGCTGTGGTTGCATATGTTTCCAACAGTTTTTTATTGTTGATTGACTGATGTCATCCCAACATCCACATATACATTCGATAGCCTTCTTTCACGTTGCATTTTCTTTGTATATTTTTCTCCGAATCGCATAGAATTTGACGCAACAAAAAAGTTCTGTAGCTTGATTTTACAGCTCTGATGATGCCTTGGTCAAGAGGCTAAAGTTTTGCCGTGGAATTAAGCGGGAAATACGGCTACGACAGTGACAAATTTCTGCTTGTTTCTTAGAAAACCAGTCTTTATTTTGGCAGTTGGTTTCAGCACGACTAAAACGAAATTCATTGAATCTAAAGAAACTGCATGCTTGTTATCAGTTGAGTGAACTATGAAAGGAAAACATATTTTTGCCTGTACAAATAGTTCGTTGTATCGGGATTTTCAAAAATCGATCATTTCATTATATTGAGATTCATTTAACATTGTTTTAATTGCTTTTCGGATGGGGACTTCCATGACTTTCGTAATAACGGGAATTTTCGTTGTATCGGTATTCGTTGTAACGGGATCTTACTGTGTATATGGAAAACTATATCAACAAAATCTTACTAAAGGATTATATCTTAAGGAAAGGATCAATCAAATCTTTCCAAAGGATTCACTTCAAAGGAAAGGACTAATATAATCTTTCCAATGGATTCTATTCTAAGGAAATGACAAATATAATCTTTTACACGTTGAAATAATGCATGTAAATTCCTTCACCCAATAGATGTGATTAATTAGTCATTAAGAATGTTGTGAGGTAAAATCAATACTATAGTGCTCAAAAATCTCGTGAAACTCAGAGGTTTAATGAAAGAAGTCATATATATTTAATGAAAGAATCCTATGAGTAATTTTAACTATAAAAAAATCGACGCACAAATAAAGAGTTGTCCGATTGCGATAAAAATGGGTGGATGTGAAGAACCTACGTAGAAAAACAAACGATTAAAATTTCAGAACAATTAAATGATTAATTTCAAAGTCTGACTGTTACAAAGGGCGAAAGTCAATAAGGCGTTGGTACACCTCTGGCCTGGATGCAAACTGTCACCCGACGTGGCATAGACTGAAAAAGTTCCCGGATGATGACCTGTGGAATTTCTTGCCAAATTGTGTCCAACTGTTGGGTTAAATGGTCAACATTCTGGGATGGTTGCAAACGCCTTCCCATAACGTTCCAAATGTGCTCTATGAGAGAGATATGAGAAAACTCAGCTGGCCAAGGAAGTGTTGGGAAAGTCATGAAGACAATTCATAGCAACACGTGCCATCGTTCATAGCAGAACGAATGTCGTCTACGTACCGCTGTGCTGTAAGTGTGCCAGAAATGACTACCAAAGGGGTTCCGGCTATCAAAGGAGATGGCACCCCCAGATCATAACGCCCTGTTGTGGACATGTGTGTCGTGCGACAGTAAGACCAGGATCCGGATCCCCACGCTGCCCTGGACACAGTTAGAAACGGGATTCGTCCCTAAAGACTATACGTCCCCAGTCAGCGCCGATCCAAGTTGATCGAGTTCGGTACCACTGTAATTCTGCACCTTTTTGGTGCGTCTATTTTTTTTGTTATAATGTATATTGACTGAAAGAATCCAATGGATAATTCCATTGGTCAAGGAAGTCCAAACTTGTTAAAAATCAGGAAGAGAAAACTACAGGTTGGTACATTTTAAAACCGCGTGAAGTGGGAGTTCGGAGAGTGCAGTGCCTGCTCTGGCGTTGCCTCCTCATATAACCGTCGTTCCTATTTACGTGGTGTCTTCTAATCTTTCCCTTCAGGATTGATCCTATACTGTCGCCAATAACCCGTTGTATTGCTTCAGTGTGACTTAATTAGATACCTACCTACTCGCCTGTCATATTTCTACCGAATGAAACAACTTGATCCTAATGCATATGTTGAGAAACTAAAATAGTTTATTTCAGAAGAAAAAAATAATTTCTTCAACCACAACGCCACAGCACGATCCAATATAGAATCTACACCTTCATAAAATTTCTACAAAACATTTAGTATGCATTTGGTACTGACATTTATAATTTGACTAATACAATATTTAGACCTATTATATGTGGGATATTTTATACCTTTTCGAGATATTCAATAAACATTTTTATCGATAATTGAGATAAATATATAATTCAAAAATTTTATAAAATAACGATGTTTCGTTGAAAAATGGTATACTTGGAGAAGTTTGTGAAACAGCGATGGTTTCATTGATAAAAAGGTAAAACTGAAATTTTTTTTGGGCACGGTAATGTTTCTTTGAGAAAATACTTATAGAAGTTTATAAAACCGTGATGTTTAATTAAGGTAAGGTGTAATAGAAAGTTTGTTAAGCAACGACTCTTTATTGAAAAAAAGGTAGAATGAAAATATAAATGGAGAACAACGATGCGGGTAAAGAGGTATATTTGAAGGAGTTTGTAAATTAAAGTTGTTTCATCGTTAAAAAATGTAATAGAATAGTTCATAAAACAGCGATGTTTCGTTGAGAAAATGTATAGTTGAAAATTTTTTATAGAATATCGAAGTTTCACAGAGAAAAGGTATATCTAAGGAAGTTTGTAAAAAAAGTGACTCTTCATTGAGAAAAAGCGTATTTGAAAAAGTTTACAAAACATCGAAAATTAAATTCATTGAGAAAAATGTATAATTGAAGAAGTTTGTGAATTAGTTACGGTTTTATTGAGACAAAGGTATACTTCGAAGAAGTTTGTAAAACAGTGATGTTATCATTAAGAAAAGGCTCTTTAGAAAAAGTTTGTAAAACAGCAATGTTTCATTAATAAAAAGGTAGTATAGAACATAATAATAATCGAAACATTTTGTATTGAATATGTAAAGCGCTATACAAGTGTCAGCATTTTTTATTCGCTGAAATAAATTTTTTCTATTAAAATTTTTCAAACAGAAATTAAAAAAAAAAGCTTTATGGTTTTTGCAATATTTTTTGATTAATGTTGCGAAAACGTAAGCAGGTGATGAGTTTAAGTTAAATTAATCGATGTAAGGAGTTTTGACAAAAATGATGACCACACAAGAGACATAAGCCCCATGTACTTTTATTATCCATAAAAAAGTTTGTGGCATGAGTAGACGTTATTCACTCTATATTCAGTAGTAGTCCCCTATTGAACTAGAGAAATATAAATAAAATATAATGTTAACATAAAAAAACATCAGCGTCACACTTTGAGAGAAATAAAAAAAGACCATTTTTATATGTTCTATTCTTTTAATCTTTTTCTTGATTTTATGATTATTCGTGTAATTTTTCAATAAAACGTCATTATAATCCCCAGTATCTATACAGTTGTGTAAAAATATCGAACTACCCTCTTTGTTTCGAGCACCCTATTCAAGTAGAGATAATTCAAAGATATCATTCAATGGGGAATAACGCAGAAAAATTGCATTAGGGGCAATCTTCATATCAAAGTTTGCAGAAACAACAAATTTCCAATGGAAACACCATGTTTTGACGCCTTAATCAGTTTCTGCATAGTTCAATTTGTTTAATATGAAATTTCATGACTTTATTATATATATATATATATATATATATATATATATATATATATATATATACACACACACACATACAGGGGTTGGACAAAATAATATGAACACTTGTAAAAAAATAGAACTCGAAAGAAACCTCTCGTATACTCCTGCCCTCTAGCGGTGAAGGGTGGCACATAGCGGATGAGAAAGTATACGCATCAGTCTGCTACTAGCAGTGATAGATGTCGGATGCGAAATATATTTCTGTGTTAAAATTGCGTTATGGCTGTCCTCTCTGATTTGTAAAGAGGCATGATTGTTGGGGCCCGTCTTGCTGGAGCCTCGGTAACGATAACGACCACCCTTCTAGGTGTTGGGAGAAGTACAGTGTCGACTGTAATGTCAGCATATTTGAAACAGGGAAAAGCGTCATCTAAAAAGCAAAACAGTGGTCGAAAATCGAAGCAGAATGACAGAGACAGAAGGGTTTTGAAGTGGATTGTGGCAAAAAAAACATAAGACAACAGCATCCCAGATAACATCATGAGATGAACACACATCTACAGAAAGCAGTTTCATCAAAAACTATCCGGGGTGAACTGCATATGGCAAATATTCATGGTAGAGCGGCTATTTCAAAACCATTGATTACACCATACAATGCCTTGAAGCGACGAATATGGTGTCGCGAGCATAAAAATTCGACACAACAACAATGGGATAATGTAATATGGTCAGACGAATCGTTGTTCAGATTATTCCCGACAAATAAACGTGTTTATGTTTGGAGAACGCCACCAGAAGCCTATCAAGTTGATTGTCTTCGGCCTACGGTTAAGCATGGCGGCGGTTCAGTGATGATCTGGGATGCGATATCACATCGTAGTCTTGGCCCACTTGTTGTTCTAAATGGCTGTGTTACAGGAGAGGATTGTGTCAGTCTTCTGGCCGACCATCTTCACCCAATGGTGCAAACTGTGTTTCCTGATAAACGACCAGTCTTCCAAGATGATAATGCCCCCATTCACACCTGTGGAATTGCCCGAGACTGGTTTTATGAACACGACGATGAAATAGAGCACCTCATCTGGCCCCTTCAGTCCCCTAATCTCAATATAATTGAACCTTTGTGGGGGATTTTGGAAAACAAGCTGCGCTGTCGATTCCCAAGGGTTGCTAGTGTGATTGCAGCACGTGGGGGGACCATCCCCCTATTAAAACATGTATGTTTTCCCTTATACCATCACATCTTGCTGTCCGGTCCATTATGGTAGGGTAGTGTATAGTAGATATCGTTTGCAAACTTTTATCATATATTTTTACGATTTATATAAACATTTGGAAACAATCAGGGATTTATTTAAATTTTTTGTCTAAAATTAAATTTGTTTTTAAAAAGAGAATTTTCATTTTGTCGATTTTTCAAAATGTCGAATGTAATTGAGCAAAGAACATGAATTAAATTTTGTTTCTGTAAGGGAATTTCAGCTATAAACACATTTGAAATGCTGCAAAAAGCCTTGACAGACGACTGTTTATCAACGACTGTTGCAACAGTAATTGATTGGTATAAAAGTTTAAAGATAGATAATGCGTCGTAGATGATTCCCGATCTGGTAGACCATCCACTACGACTAATGATCAACATGTCAATCAGATCAGATAACTGCTACTTAGTGATCGTCGTTAAAAAAAAAGACATTATTGAACAAGTTCCTATATCATTCAACAAAACGACAAGTCGAAAACGACCTGAATTGTGGCGAGATAACTCTTGGGTTTTGCGTCTCGATAATGCGCCTTCTCACAACGCCATTATTATTCGTGAATTTTTGACTAAGCATTCAACAAATACGGCTCGACATGTTCCGTATTCACCTGAAATGGCACCGAGTGACATTTCCTCCGTGGTCAGTTTTGAGGCCATTGATGCAATGAAAGAAAATTCGATACTAACCCTGAAGGAGTTTCACAAAAACGACTTTAAGGCATGTTTTGAGGATTGGAAAAAACGTTGGCACCAGTGCATTGAAGACGGAGGAGATTATTTGAAGATGTAATAAATTTTGACCAATCAATTGATACCTTTTGTTTTATGACATCATTCCAGGTACTTTTTGATCACAGTAGTACATCGTAAAAATCAAGATCTAGTCAATTTTCCTATTGACGAGACAAACACAAAGAAATTTAAAATTACAACGTTGGAAAAATTGAAAAGATAGAAAAGGTTTTTTATCATTGGAATTATGCATGGAATGTGCAAGGATGTCAGCTAGAAAAATGCCTACGAAACTTCACCCATTAAGATAGAAAACAAGTAATATTAGTTGTAATTGAAAGATCCAAGTAGGGAAAACAAATTGCCATTTCCCCAGAACTTGTCACCACTGCGAACAGATTTTTCTATCATAGGCTGGCTAAATGTACCGAACCTAAGCCAATTCCACCCTAAACACTTTAAGGGTCCCTTTGATGAATGGGAGAGATTTAGAAGCATTGAGAATGCATTTATTCATTTTATCACATAGCAATACTATAAATTATTACTATTACTTCAAAAATCCTGTCTACCGCCAACAACTCAACACACTTCATTCCCAAAAGCGTCATTTAATTACATTTTCCCTTTCAAAATTTTGCGGGGCCTAGAGATAAATCAAATAGGGCCCAACACGTTTCGAGAAAATATTTCGTCCACCAAGATCGGGCCAATTTTGCCAATGACGAGATCAAGATATGGTCAGTTATCTCCTAATGACGAGATATCTCGTCCATCAAAATCGGGTCAGTTTTCTCCTACTGATGAAATATCTTATCTATCAAGATCTTTCGTTTTCTTCTAATGACGAAATATATCGTCCTTATGGTCAGTTTTCTTTTTATAACGAAATATCTCGTTAATCGAGATCTGGTCAGTTTTCTTCAAACAACGAGATATCTCGTTAGTTGAGATCTGGTCAGTTTTCTTTTTATGACGAAATATCCCGTTCATCGAGATCTGGTCAGTTTCGCTAATGACGGGGTACCTTGTCGAGACAAAGCACGAGGGGTTAATGCCGGACCTGCTGGTCAGGGCAACTTTCCACACGGTTATAAACCACTCGGAGGGTTAAAAACCGAGCACGGAAAACTGTTCGAGACTTGTCAAAACTGCCGAAAATGCCCAAACTATTTTCCCCTCCTCCGGCAGGAAAAAGCAGTGCGCATGCTCAAAGGATGCTGACAAGCATCTGAGATCCCATCCCCCTGCGGAGCACGAGGAGTTGCGAAGTCGCCGACACCGGAAAGAGACGCAAGTTTGCCACTTTTCTCCCGCTGCATCCTCTTCCAAGGTGAGTTTCTTTTCCTTGCCGGTTCAATGCAGGATCTCCGAGATTCGTGCGTTGCACTGCAACAAAGGGTCCGAAACATGCACGCAATATTTAGAAGTTGAATTGCGCGTTAGAGTTGCATCTGTGAAGAAGTTCAAAGTTTTAAACTTTAGATGCGGTTACAATGCAACAGCTAATGTTGGTAATGTTAGCAATTGGCAATAAATGCAATTGTCTGATTTATTGGTTGATTAATTTCGTCACAATGTAACTGAAAGTATGACGAAAATTCAATATTATTATTTTATTTCGCAACCGCAGTAGTGAAAAGTAAAATCGCGTGTTAGACTTGTAATTTTACAACAGTTAAAAGTTTCAAACTTCGTATTTAAGTAGCGAAACAGCTATTGCTACTCAACAGAACTCAAGCTATGAGTTAATTTGTCAAAAGTGCAACTAAATTATAAGTTTATTACTGATTCATTTAGCACCTATCAAGAGTGGAACATGCACTTATTTAATGTTCAAAAATTGAATTGTATTAGTGTTGTATTTATAATAAAGGTTCATAATTTCAGACTTTAGATGCGTCTATAATGCAACAGCTATTGTTTGTAATGTAAGCATCCGAAAGAGAAGAAAATGGCTGTTTTTTTTATTGACTAATTTCTCTGTATAGGGGAATTTAAATTTTAACGTTATTCGGATTCCTTTTGCGGAAATAGTCTCACTATTTAAAATGCAGATTGTATTAGAAAAGTTTAGTATTTCCAATATAGGATGTCTACAATGAAACAGTTAATTTTGATAATGCTAGTGACTGACAACAGAACTCAATACAATATCATGATTTTTAGTCCATTAATTTCTTCAAAAGTGCAACTGAATCATAATTTTCAAGATATATTATTTTGATTCAAACGGACAAGTGATAAATTCCCTGATTTTTGAGTTGATTAATTTCGTCATGGTGGAAATTTCAAGTTTCATGTTATTCTGATTCATTTTGCACAAATACAAACTTAATTTTTAAAAGTGGAAGTGTATGTTAGTTTTATTTATAAACCAGTTTAAGTTTTCAAACTTTTGATGCGTCTACAATACAGCAACAAATGTCGGTAATGTTAGCAATCGACAAAAGATGCAAAATACCCTATTTCTTAGTTAATTAATTTCTTATATTGGAAAATTTTCAAACTTAACGTTATTCTGATTCATTTTTCTGAAATGTAGGCATAATTGAAAAAAACCGTGGTATGTTAGATTTGCATTTATGCATAAGTTTAAAGTTTCCAAATTTAGATGCTTTTACAATGCAACAGCCAATATTGGTAATGTTAGCAACCGAAAAGAGATTCAAATGCCCGATTTCTTATTTGACTAATTTCGTCACATCGGGAATTTCCGGCTTAATGTATTCTTGTTCATTTCGCTGAAATAAGGACACGGTATTTAAAAATTGGATTGATTATGATTTTCCAATTTCAGATGACTGCTGAAACTAACTAAACAAATAATGTTGATAATACTACTAACTAACAACAGAAATCAATGCAATATAGTGACTTTTAGTTGATTAACTTCGTCAAAAGAGTAACCGAACCGTGTGTTCCGAGTGCAATACTATTCTGACTCATTCCGTACCAATAAAGAGTAGAATATGCACTTAGTATTTAAAAGTTGAATTGTATGATAGAGTTGTATTTGTAAAGAAGTTTAAAGTTTCAAACTTTATAGCTGTTGCATTAAAGATGCATCTAATGTAGTTAATGGCAGCAATCGACAAGAAGTGTACCTGTCTAATTGTATATCCGATATATATTTTTTCGTTATATTATAAATTTCGAGCTTAATGCTATTCATTTTGCTGAAATATAAACTTAATACTTAAAATTGGAATCGTTCAAAAGTTTAAATTTTCCAATTTCAGATGTCCACAATGAAACAGATAATGTTGATAATGCTAGTGACGGACAACAGAACTCCATGCAATATCGTGATATTTTAGTTGATTAATTTCATCAAAAGTGCAGCTGAATCGTGAGTTTCAAATGCAATACTATTCGGATTCATTTTGCAACTATAAAGAACATAGAATTAAATTTTTAATAAAGTATATATTCTATCTTAGAGTTGTACTAACGAAAAGTGTTAAGTTTCAAACTTCAGTTGTCCTTACAATACAACCGCTAATGTTAGCGATAAGCTCATTTCTTAGTTTCGTCACTTTCTTGATTTCGTCAAAAGAGTGCAACTGAATCATCATGAATTTTAAACTAACTGTTGATTTATTTCGCATCAACAAAGGGCGTAGAACATACACTTAAATGTTTACAAATTCAATTGTGTGTTGAGTTATACTTATAAGAAAAATTTAATGTTGGTAAGGTTAGTGACTAATAACAGAACTGAATGCATTGTTGTGATCTTTTAACTGATTATTTGAATCATGAGTTTCAAGCTGAACACCATTCTGATACATTTCGCAGCAATAGACAATATTGAAAAGTTACATTGTATGTCAAAGTTGTAATTTTACAACAACTTAAATTTTAAAACTTTATATGTATACAACGAAATAGCTAGGGTGTTGGTAATATTAGCGATCCACAAGATATCTCAATGATCCGATTTCACAAGATTAATTTTGTCAAAAGTGCCACTAAATGGGTAATTGAATACTCAATACTATTTTGATTAGTTTCGTAACAGTAAAAATAGAAAATTTGCATTTAATACTTAAAAGTTGAATTGTATGTTAGAGTTGGATTTATACAAAAGTTTAAAGTTTCAAACGTGTTTACAAAGCAACAGCATTTGTTGAAAATATTAGCGGTCAGCAAGAGATGTAAATGTCCGATTTCCAATTTTAATTTAATAATTTCGGTAATAATTTCGTGATACTGAGAATTTCAAGCGTAAATGTTATGTTGATTAATTTCAAGATAGACTGATTTTAAAAATTGGGTTGATAATGTTAGTCACAAAAGACAATGCAATATATAAATTTCTTAAAAAATGCAAATTAATCATGTGTTTCAAGCATAATAATATTCTGATTCATTTTGTAGCAATAAATAGTGTAGAATATGCATGCAATATTAAAAAATTGGAATCTACGTTAGTGTTGTATTTATTAAAACGTTTGAAGGTTCAAACTACATCCATGTCTACAATGCAACAGTTGATGTTAGTGACCGGCAAGATATCTAAATGCTAGACTTTTGTACACATATTCATTCTTTCATTGAAAGTGCAACTTAATCATCGTGAATTTCAAGCTTAGTACACTGAATCATTTCTCAGAAACAAAGGTGTAGAATTTGAATTTAATTAATATTTAGAAAAAGCGAATTATTTGTATCTTAAGGTTGTACTAATGATAAGTGCAAACTTTTAAACGTCTTACATTTCAGCCTCCGATGACGGTAACGTTGGCGACCGACAAGAGATCAACATGCTTGATTTCGTAAATGACAAGTTATATGACGTGGGTATTTGAATCGGAACTTACAAGCTCAATTATATTGATTTCGCAGAAATAGTTTAATGGTTTAAAAATTTTTGCATCAGAGTTGTACTTATACAAAAATTTAATGTTTGTAAAGTTAGAGTGACCTATAAAGAAATGTAATGCAATGCAATGTCATTTGATTCATAAGTGCAATTGAATCGCGAGTTTTGAGGTGAATATTATTCCGATTCTTTCGCAGTAATAGACTAATTATTAGAAAATTGCAAAGCATGGTAGTTCAAATTTCATATGAAAACAGACAATGAAACAGCTTATGTCGACACAGTTAGTGACCGACTCAATGATGTGATTTTTCAGTCCAACTTCGACAAGTGGTGCAACTGAATCGTGAGTTTCAAGTGACTGCTAATTCATTTCGTTGCAACAGAGTAGAATATGCACGTAATACTTAAAAATTGAATCGGATGTTAGTTGTGTCTATGATAAAGATTCAAACTTCAGACGTATCTACAATGCAACAGCTTATGTAGAAATTCTACACAAGATCCACATACTTGATTTCACAGTTGATTGATTTCGTCACAAGAGTGAAACTGAAACATTATGGATTTTGAGCTTACTACCATGGTTTATTTCGCAGTAACAAAGTGAGTAGAATATGCACTTAATCTTTGGACAACTGTCAGTACAGCAGTTGTACCTTGATAGCGCCAAGGAATTTAGATAACGGCCAATACAGGGGAGTTGTATCTTGAAATTTATAAGAATCGCGCCAAGAAAGAATTTAGACTATGGCCGTCACAGTAGTTGTACCTTGAAAGTTATAAAAATCGCGCCTATTATACAGTGTCAAGTCACATTATTATGATCACCTGCTAATATCCAGAATAACAGCCTTTTTAAGCATAGACGGCGTGGAAGTGAGTCAATAAGATTGTGGAATGTTGCTAGAGGTTTACGGAACCATACAGACTAGTACATCCGACAACAGGGGCAGGGTGCATGGTGGAGTCTCCATACTGCGTATATGGTGATCGAGATTATCCCAAAGTTGCTTGATGGGGTTGAGATCTGGTGAATTTTGGAACCAGCGGAGCACTTGGAAGTCTTCGTCGTGCTTCTCCAACCAATCGCAGATAATTCTGGACGTATGGCACGTGGTATTGTCCTGCTGAAAGATCCCATCCTTCTGAGGAAAAACAGTCAACATGATCGGCAACAATGAATATAATAACCCAATCCTATATAATGTAACTTCCACAGGTGCGAAATAATCCAGGCAACGCCATGAGAACATTCCCCTTTACCAATCAGTAGCAGTCCAGTTCTGGTATTGCCGTGCAAATTGAAGCCGTTTTTGAAGTCAAATTGAAGCCGTGCAACTTCGTCAGCATGGGTGCAGTGACCATCCGTCTGCTTCTGAGTCCCATACGTAACAGGGTTCGTTGTACTGTCATCTTAGACACACGTCTGGAAGTCCCCTGGTTTGTTTGACACATTACTTGCTCAACTGTAGCATGTTGCTCAGTCCTCACACACCTTAGTAACCGAAGTTCACCTCTCACATCCATCAATGGCACTTGTGCACTGCAGTTTATAAGCCGTTTATTTTCAATGGTGCCGTCACTTCAGTCACGGTACACTTTCACCAGTTAGCACGCAAATACTGACATCCTTAGAGCGAAAGTCAATGATCATACTCTTTTGCAAGTCAGATAAATTGCGTGTTTTACCCATCACAGCAAGGAATGATATGTTCCAAGATAGACTAGACTGGACTGGAATATCACTTTCGGAGCACCCGCTGCAAGGCAGCTCATCTCCACTATAAAAATAATTAAATTAAAATAAATACTATTATGCATAAGGGTAGGTGTATTTAAATAAAAAATTCGATCTTGCGTGCAGAAGTAAAACTTAAATGCTAAAGTAACCGTAAGCACACAGGCCGCTAAACGAGAAGGGCCCTAAACCCTCTCATCTACTGACCGTTACCATGAGTGCTTAGGTTTTAGGGGGACGAATTCCCTAGACTGCTGTCCGTTCGCACAAGGAGCACCATTAAAGATAGGATGTTCCAAGATAGCCTACGCGTTTCTAACTTATACCCTCTACGTCGGCTAACGCAACCGCCGTGTTTCATTGGCTGTGCGCTGTTGACGTCTGAGGTAGGGCTGGTCATAATGTGACTCTACTATCTATAGCCGTAGTCAAAAGTTTATTGTTTGAGAATTGAATTGTATCTTACAGTTATCCTTTTGAAAAGTGTGATGTTGCAAACTTTAAAATGTCTCATGCAACTGCTAATGTTAGCTATATTATTAACCGACAATAGATCCAAATGACTGGTTTCATAGTTTAATAATTTCGTAACATGGAAGCTAATGTTGAATTTAAGGCCATAATTCTGATTAATTTTGCATTTATTCAACATTTTAAAATTAACTTGTACGTTAGAATTGTACTTATAAAAAGTTTAAAGGTCGGATGTTTCTACAAGTTTAAAGTGCCAAACTAGATATTTCTACGAGTTTAAAAAAGTTCTTGCAGATGTTTCTGCAAGTTTAAAGTTAAAAAAAATTAGATGTTTCTACAATGCAACAGCAAATGAAGGTGATGTTTGCGACCCACGAAATAACCAAATGCAAGTGATTTCTTAGTTGATTTCGTCTTAAAACCCTGTATCCACGAGCGAGAAAATTTGCGCGAGATGCCTGCATGATCGTGTGACGACGTGAAAATAATGCAAGAACTATTCTACCCGAAAGGTGGGGCAAATTTTTCTCTCGTGGAAATCTCGCAAAGTCGTATCCACGTACGCCAACAGCAACCATACGGAGCGAGAAATTTGTTAACAGTGAGAACATTGCCAAAGCAGCACCAAATATGGATTCTCACATACAAAAAGGCTGCGGCAATTTTTACGACCGCCAAAATATTAAAATATAGACACAATCGACGCACAGAAAATGCTGGGTTCAAAGATCAGATAAAGGATTGTTCAATAATACTTTTGTTGAATTGCAATTCGAAGTCCCTCAGCAATTCCGAAATTTTCTTCGGAATGTCATCTGTAGAACAGAAGTGCTTTTAAATGCTTTCAGATCTCGAATAACAAAAAGGACCACTAATATGAGAGATATTCCAACAAACCCGGATTATACAATTCAGGTTGGCACTCATACCCAGTTCTAGCAAATAGTAAATCTTCTTCCCCATAACAACGATTCATTTCAACTAGATGTAGAAGCCATTGTACGACGACTCGCAGCAACAAGCGCAAAATTTCCAACTGACTGCAACTCAGCTAAAAAAAATCGCACAGCTTGTGAACTCGGGAAATCTTACGGCTCGCGCAAGCGTTGCTCCGAGATTTGAGAATTTCTCGCCAAGTGACTCGCAGAGCTGTGTACACGTGCAAGATTGAATCTCGCTTAACAACCGCGCGAATTTTCTCGTTCGTAGACACGTACCTTAAATTCAACTGAATCGTGAATTAAAGGAGCAGTTTTTGAAAAAAGGTGATTTGAAAATGTTATAACGTGATTTACCGGAATCCATGGCCTGGCGAATTATCAGGAGACTGCAATCCGGACAAACACAAAGGAGTGTAGCGAAATCTGATGGAGTGGCAAGGAGTGTCATTTCAAAGCTGTGGAATCTATTCCAAGAAACAGGGAATGAGGGAATGTTCTACGTCGGCCAGAGCAAGGTCGCCCACGTGCTACCACAGCAACTGATGACCAGTATCGAATGTTAACAGCTTGTCGAGACAGAAGACGCAATGCTACTCATCTGCAAGGACAGTTTCTTTTGGCAACAGGACGGAGGGTGTCAAGCCAAACAGTCTGAAATAGGCTTCATCAGGGGGTCCTCTATGCACGTAGGGCAATGGTTTGTATTTCTTTGACCTCAAGACACCGTGCGGATCAAGTTAGGCTGGGAACATCGAGATTGGACGCAAGGTGATTGGAGTCAGATGCTGGTCACTGACGAGTCCCAATTCTGTCTGGAGCGTGACACCCGACGTGTTCTGGTATAGAGGGAAAGGGGAACTTGAAATAACCCCACCTTTGTACAGGAAAGATCACAGTACAGACGAGGTGGAATGATGGTATGGGGCGGAATCAACATAGGTGGAAGTACAGACCTGCATCTTGTTCGTAATGGCAATTTGACGGGCCAAAGGTATGCAGACGAGACAGTGAGACCCTCATGTCGTACCTTACGCTGCAATCATTAGCGATTCCTATCTTTTAATGCATTATAATTCCAAATCTCATGCACCTAGAATTATGGAGAACATGCTTGAAACGGAAACAATATAACTAATGGAGTGGCCAGCATGCTCTCCTGACTTAAATCCGTAAATCCGATCGAGCTTGTCTGGAACACACTCGGACGACGCATTGCAGCAAGACCAATGCATCCGTTGACTGTCCGGGACATAGAGACTGCACTTCTTGAAGAGTGGAATAGAATTTCCCAAAGTCTTATCGATAACCTTATCGCATTGATGGAAAAGAGGTGTGCAGCAGTCTTAGCAGTTCGGGAAAACCACACACCATATTAAAAATCCTTCACCGCCTTCAAACACTTTTTGTCATTTATACGTATCCAAATTAGTGCCTTGGAGAGTCTTCATGTTTTTGACATTTCAAAGAATTAAAATTCCCATACATGATAATTGGGTCTCTCGGTTTCGGTACCACGATTTAATATATATGTACTTCCCATTTTATGCCCACCAGTGGTATTAGTACCCATTCGAAGAAAATTGACTAGAACGTGATCTAGTTATCATGAAAAACGGCTATTTATCGGTCCCTAGATATCTCGACATTAGTAAAACTGATGAAATATTGGTGGCCGAGATATTGCATCCAAACCAATCGAAGAGTTGAAAATTGCTTAAATCGTGAGGAGAATTTGCCACTCTCACGGTGAAAAAAGCTCTAAATGCTTCCCCAAATTTCAATTGCTATATATAAACTAGCAGATGCAGCCAATGTCGTGAATAGGTGCATTGCTTCGTACCTTGCACAAGCTGATCTTCACGAGTTTTTCTGGTATTTTAGTTCATATATTTAAAAAAAGTAATTTGATGCTCCAAACGTAATCTGACAATCAAAGACCATCGTGTAGAAAGGGGTCTGGTGCACGTAAAATATGTCGTAGCATCAAATGTCCTCACGTTGACGCGATGTGGAAGTTTTTAGGAAGTGGTGCCAGCTCACATGTTGCCTCGTCATCTGACTGTGTTTGAAAATGACGTGGTGGTCCTCGGCTTTGATCCTGAACGGTCGCCAGTAGCCCAATGTTGTGTAACTAATTAAATACCTACCTAACCAACTAAGAAAACCGGTACTGATATAGTTTGCTCACCAATATCTAAAACCGGTTTTTATCAGTATTTTATCACCGGTTTTTAAGTCCTATCACTGCCTATAGCAATTGCTACAGTACTATTCCCCATACGGATGGTATTTGCCGCTACTCTGGTCGTTCCTCAGAATTATGGTTTCAAAAATTAAATCAAATAATTAACAACTAAGAAAACGAGTAGTGATGTTTCGGAAACAAGTCCACCGATATCTGAAACCGATTTTCACCAGTACTTAACAGCTTTTAAGCCCAACTGTTTGTAGCAATTGCTAGGGAACTATAGTAGTCTATGCTGAAGGAAACGGGTCTTCATCAAATGATTCAGATAGGAATAGCGCTGACCCAGTTCACACCTCAACCAAGCTGACCTCCAACAGGCTCTATTCGACCCCGAGTCTATACATCAAATAAGGAATCCTGTGTCGTATCACAAAAAATAGGTAACAATAGATGAGAAAGCCTTGTGTAGTAGCCGGTCTTCGGTACAATTTTATTGCTTTCTGAATATTATATTAACAACATTGTCGGAAATATGCTGTAATGTTAATTATGTATATAAATGCTGTAATGTAATATAATGCTGTAATGTAATGTAATTAAAATTACTTAATTTGAAACATACACAGTAAAACAGTAAATGGCAATACATGCAGATACAGTCAAATTTGAGCCTCTTTTGCTGGAAAAGTTAAAATAAATTTAAATATACATAGTAAAATAGTTTTCGGTGACGCATGCAGATGCAGTCAGAGTTGAGCCTTTTTTGCAGGAAAAGCTAGAATTAATTTAAACACAGACGTTAAATTCACTGCTGTTTGTGAAAATTGCAACACTAAAAGAATCGTCAGAAATAAATGAAATTTATTCCACAAATTATTTATAGTCGTTTAAGGGGGACCGGAAGGCAAAAAATGACCTCAAAGTTCATTTTGAGATATATATATATATATATATACAATCAATTTTTTTTTCTTTAATCTTACAAACTGTTAAGTGCATTTATTTTTTGTTAACTGTAAGCTGAAAAAAAAGACTCAGAATCCAAACGAGTCGTTGAACAATATTATCTGGTCTCACATTCGGAATCCATGAAGCCGTTTCTTCCTTCAATGATGGAAATGTATCAATATTTTAAATTTTGAAAGTAGCAGGAATAGAACCTGAACTTAATTGTGTCACCTCAATGAGAACATTGGATGATTTGCGGGTTTCTACAGCGCTCAGAAAGCACACAGGTATCGAGAAAAAGCTCGGCAAAAATGAAACAAAAGAAGAAAAAAAGTTAGAAGATAACTTTATAGATGCTGAAGGACCTGACACACCCTCTTATTGTGCTGAATTTTTTAAAATATGTATTTGTTGGTGAGATAAATACAATTTTATACTTTAAACGCTGTTTTCTCAAAATGCTGTTTTTTCATACAAATATACCTTTTTCTCAGAATCTACTGAACATATTGCTTTGAAACTCTTTTTTCTAAAACAGATTGTAATTTTACATAAATAGACATATGCTTTTAGAGAACATAGATTAGATTTAAAAAAAATTCTTAATCATGCTTTTTTTTTTATTTATAAAAAATTTTGTGACATCATAAATTGTAAGCAAAACAATTTTTTTTTCGAAAGCATATGTCTATATGTGTAAAAGTATTTGAATATTAACTGTGCCAAATTTTAAACCAATGCTGAGAATAGATTCTGAGAAACATGGGCATAAAGAAGCCCCGCCCCTTTTTAACATGGGCTTCAATGGAGCCTTCCGCGCGGTCCTCCTTAAATAAACGATCAAACTTACAGAGCAACAAAACAAAAATAATGCCAAAAATCAATATCTTGTGCACCCGCCACGCACAGCGGTGAGAACCTGTACACATCGTGGCATCGAATCATGCAGATTCTGGAAGTCATGATGAGATGGCTTCTATATGATGCCAAAGTTCAGCCGTACTCTCTGCCCCTCTTTCCAACCAGCACGTCATTGACTGTGTTGGTGAGCCCATTATAGCCGAAGGCGTCGGTGGTTCAGCGTCAAAGGAATCCTTGCACGTAGGCCATGGCGCAGCAGACATAGACGAACCGTGGGGGCAGTCAGTGACACACCTGTAGACGTGCTCCAATGTTCTGCCAAAGTTCGAGAGGACGCTGTACGGTCCGTCACCATGCGGATGAGGTGTCTCTTCCCGTGGTAACGTCATACTGCGTGGACAAATTCCGGGGTTTCGACTTGTCCGGTTCTTCGTGGTCCATCTCTTCCACACAAGCATCACTGTTGTGGCATTACGCCCCGTGCTAGTGGCGATTTCACGATACGAAAGTCCATCCACACGGAGGCTGATCATGCGACCCAGTTCGAACTCCGTTAGTTGCTCGCATTGCACTCTCCGTTTTTGGCGAGACATATTGACTTCGAATCAATTATTTACAGGAGTCACGACGATACACACATTTTTCAACGTACCTTTTCAGAGCCTTTTATCAACGACTCACTTGGAAGTTTAGAGGGTTTCTTGGCCCACACACGCGAAATCGCTTCGTAATTCTACTCATCGCATATCCTAACCTGTTTTGCATTTCCAGCAAGTTTCTTTAATTTGCATGATACCTTCATGGTGTTGCAATTTTCACAAAGAGTAGTGTAGGAAACACGAAAAAAAAGGCAGTCAAATTGGAGTATTTTTTTGTAGATAAACAAGATTTAATTTAAATATGAACAGCTAAATAAGGAAGGATATTTATAAGGAATGAATACCTCCACGACATAGTCGACATTGCGTCAAATGTATCATAGCCTGAAGAGAATGGCATTGAAAATTCATTACAATTGAGAGAACGGCATACAAACAAATATCTATTACGTAAATCCCAATAGGTTCAATCAAACCAGTTGGCATATAAAAAAATCGAATACGATTATTTCTCATAGTAAGAAGTTTTTGTGATATTTTGCAATGCATTTTCACTGAATTAGTATACGTTGATTCACGTGTATAACTCATTGTAATCTGAAGTGCAGAGACAACTGGACACACACACACAGTAAACACCTATGCTGTTTGAGAGAATTATTTATATTTTCTTTATAAGGAACGAATATCCCAACGAAATAGTTGATATTGCGTCAAATGTGATGTAAATTGAAGAGACGGAAACCGTATGTCTTGGTTTTGGTATAGACATTTCCTTACTAAATGACCAAGTTTGGTACAAAGACAAAAATCTGAGAATTTTGAAAATTCCAAAGGGTTGTGAATGAAACCATTTTTCTCCTAAGCATCTCAAATGCAATTATTTCTTGAAGTGGGAAAAGCTTTGGTACGTCTTCTGATAGTTTGCAACACATTTTACTGAATTAGTTTATGTTGATTCGCCTGCCCAATTCAGTATAATTTCCAAGTGTAGAAACAACTAGACAGTAAAGTGCTATGTACCCTGAGAAAAAAGGTTTCTTTTTTCTGTATAAGAGAATGAATAGTCCCACGACATAGTTGACATTGCGTCAAATGTCCCATGTAGACCGAAGAGACGGAAACCGTATGCCGTGGTTTTGGCATGAACATTTCCTTACAAAATGACCGAGTTCGGTACAAAGACAAACATCTAGCTATTACGTAAATCCTCAATCGGTTGAATAAACCCAGTCCCCCTAAACCTCTCAAAGACGTGATTATTTCTCAGAGTGAGAAGATGTTGGCAAACGTTTGCACAAAATCATCAGACACATTCGGCAGGAAAAAAGATAGTTTTTCTACCCACACTCCCCAACATCTATCTGAGAAGAATTTTGTTTTTTCCTTCTGGTTTCTTAAGGGGGTTATTTTTGCAGTAGATATTATTCTTGTGTTTTAGTTCCGATACAAATTGTTATGTTTAGCTATGGGCACCTCCAACCGAAAGTTTTTTTGTTTAAACTTTCGAAGGGGGGGGGACTTCTGTTTGGATTGTTGATTGCTTTTCCTTGCTTTTGGGTTTAACAAAAAGGGAGGGACTATACGAGAATAAATTATCGGTATTTTTATTTTGAAGAAATGAAGTTTCTTTGGGAATAAAATAGGTCAGGAGATTACTAAAATAAATCTGAAAAACCAATCACACAATTGGAAACGAGTTGTATGTAAATTATTTAACCATATGAGGGGTTTACACACAATTCTACCTTTCATTATGCATTTTACCTTGAATGATGTCACCAATACATTCTTTCCAAAAGATAATATTATAAGAAAAGGGGAGTAGGATCTTTTCAAAGGATTCTATTCTAAGGATTCTATTCTAAGGAAATGACCCACGTAATATCACCCCTACTCACAATACATGAGGCCTATTCCTATAGCAACACCCGACCTGTATGTCGGAAACATTTCTTATGGTATACAAACAGTAGACTCACTTTCAAAAGGTCTTCCGATATTATAATTCTGCTTGTTTTGAAAATATCGAGTAAAAAGTCTAAAATTGGGTAATTTGTTATTAGCTTTTAACCCATTATTTTAACACATTGAGGGGTTCAAAAGTATAATTCCATCTTGCAACCTGCAGTCTTCCCTGCATGAATTCTAAACAATTTGATCTTCGTGACCAATAGAAGGACCAAAGGATTAAATCACAAAGAAGTGAGCAATAGAATATTTGCAAAATATTCTATTCTAAGGAAGATTATACTTTAAGGAAAAATATTATTTTAAATGAAATAAGTTACATAATCTTTCCACTTATTCTATTCTTAAAAAAGAAGCAGTAGAATTTTTTTTAAAGTTTCGATTCTAAAGTAGAAAGCAATATAATTTTACCGAAAGATTATATTCTATAGAAATGAGGAATAGAGAATCTTTCCAAAGGATTATATGAAAAGTAGCAACAGTATTATTTCAAAGGATTCTATGGTATGGAAAAGAGCAATAGAATATTCCCAAAGATTTCTATATAATGGAATGAGCAAAATAATCTTTCCAAAGGATTTTTTAAGCAAAAGACCAATAAAATTTTTTCCAAATGATTCTAGTCTAAGGAAAGGACTAATAGAATCTACCCAAAGTATTCTTTTCTAAGGAAAAGACGAATAAAATCGTACTAAAGTTTGAAAGAATCCATGAATTTTTCAGAAAAATGTGCTTATTGAGCTATTAAGTGTGTTGTGGGTGAAAATTATGAAACAACACTATCCTCGAATCTCAACGCTCAGAGTTGAAAACTCCTAATATGAATTGAAACAAAAGTGGGAAGTTAGAAAAGAAAGTCAGATGAAAAACATTAAAAGACGCGATTATTCCTTAATATAGCTTTTACAGGTTTCAATTTCGTACATTTTTGCACACATTTATTTGATTTAGCGAAACATTCCGTTGAAATCCCAGTGGAATATAGCCAAAGAAGCAATCCTAACAGATAGAAAAAGTTTCGATTGGAAACGAAACTTCAAACTTAGATGAACTTTCTTCAGAAAACAGAACTGAACGGGGAGACCCCGATCTCCTAGTTTCATTTTATCATTTATAGAATAACGAACGAATAAATATTTTTTTGAAAAACTGCAAAGTGCTTTTTGATATTACAGGAAGTTGAATTTCAGATGCCTTGAGTGAAGTCTTATAAACTATTCAGAGAAGAGTTGAAAGCCCGAAAATCTCTTGAGGAGTCCTATAGGATATGGAATTGAAATTTCAGCGGGACCAATACTAAATGCTTATTCTTACAGTGGAAAAAGCTTTCGATTTTAGTATCGTCTTTGATGTTTTTTTTTTCTACTCACTAAAATAAATATAAAACGGTATTTTATAAATAACAGATTCGTCCATGCACGCTATGATATTTACTTATAAACCATTTGAAAGCTTTATGGATGAATTCGCTTATGCTTTTGAAGTATTTTATTAAATTATGTATTGTGGGTAATTTATAAAAGTAGCCTTACTTTTCAATTGAAATAAAGGCAATAGTGTTTTCATACCAATATATGCTCTTATGAATGGTCTCATATAGTATACAATACTAGTTATTTGAAACAATACTACAATACTCACACTAAATAATAGCAGAATAAATTGTGAGAATTCAATAACTAAATTTTAAATTATTAAAGTAATCACGTATAGACACTAACGAACCATAGATATATATACGCGTTTGTAGAATAACAAATTTGACGCATTGTTTGCAACAACTGACGCAAAATGTAGAAGATTATCATTTTCCAAAAAACCCACGTTCGCAATTAATTCCCAAAGACTCCATACATCGAACAAATCTCGTCGTCTGCTTTTGATAAAGTGAACGATTCGGCGATAAACACAAATGCATATTTAGTTCAGTGGCACACAATTCACTGTTTGCCCCCACGAAATTACCACTCAAAATGCAAGAATAGAAAGAAGCCGAGAATGTTATCTCTTATATTGAGTTCGACTGCAAATGCATCAAAGCCAAAAGAATTATTTACGACTCTGTCAACGCAATCAAATCAAATCTTGCTTCCAAATTGATTGATGCAATCCTTACTGCATAAACAGAAAAAAAACACACGTAGTATTACCATCCTGTGGCGCATCTCTTCCACATTTGGATGTATTCCAAATGAGAAATGTCATTAGTCGTCCAGCAACTAGTTTTGACATTGAAACATAGTCATATATAGTTACGCTAACTCCTTATTTCCTTATTAACATATCTACCGAATGAGTGGTGGCGAGATTATACAAAGTTTGTTCTTTCAGGAACTCAAATTCGAAATTGAATAGTGTGGAAGTTGTTTTGCACTAGTGTTTGAGTTAAGTTTGCCGGTCGTTTTTGCGACACCTTTGCTAATTGGACCACTTGATCAGAATTATTTGTTTAATCTACTGTGTTTGGGGATATCGGTTGAAAAAATTGGAATGAAGTCTCTAAAAACCTTTATCTATATATATAAAATTCAAATACCACTCACTCACTGACTGACTGATCATTGTATCTCAAGAACTGCAAGTCCTAGAAAGCTGAAATTCTTCTTATGCCGTAGTGGTGCAATAAGAAAGGATTTTGAAAAATTCGAATCCTAAGAAGCCTAAAATTGACCTACGGCCTAAGCCAAAAGCAATTTGAAATCGCCATAGAAATAACATTGAGTATAAAACGATTGCTATACACATCTCATATTGCTTTACCAGTGTTGATCGAAAAACAATTTTCTTAAAACAAATTAAATTTTAATGTTCACGTTTGAACTGAATTTTTTCTTCTTCCCATGATGAAAATAACATTTATAAATATTTGATTGATGAAGAAAGAATATTTAGAACATTTAATTGTATAATTACTTAAATTTTATAATGGAGCACGAAAAGCCAAAACGATAAACTCATTGATCATAAAAGCGAAATTTTGCTACTCTGTATGGCAACCTCAGAATTGTTTAACTTTTTTATTTGATTTATAATTATATTTTTGGGTGTTTGAATTGAAAACGAGATGGTTGCGGTCATATTTGAGGATTCCCAAGTATTATAAATACGTGTTATTTTATGCTTATAAATCATCGTCTTTATCAATATTGTTCAAATTTTTTTGCCGAATTGTTTTACTTCAGAATATATTCAAGAAATCGAAATTCAACACGCTAGAACAGATTTTTTTTTCAGAATTCTGATTCTTTTAAGGATTGGAATTTTGTTTCTGTTTGCATTATGTGTTCCGGTATATTACCTATTCCAGAAATATTATTTAGGAGTTGGATTTTATTTATTTATTTCCTGCAAAATATCACTAGATATGGGTACTTTCGTGGTGGTATATGTATATTTCCACTAACTTTCTTCAAATCTTTGGTTGAATACGTAATAGTGTGTAGATAAAAAATAAATAAATAAAATTTACAAATCAAAATATTTTTTAAGTGTGTAATTTGTTACTTTAAAATGTCATGAAAAATTTCAAAAATAACTTTTATTAAGATGGGTTACGTTAAATTAAAACTGGTAGTCATACTTTGTAGTTCAAAATATATTTCAAAATTTTGATATAGCTTTTCATTGAAAGACGATTAAAATAAACTAAATTTCATTTGTTTTTCGTGTTTCATGGGTGTTATTGAAAGCTGTACTCCATAGTCAAGTAACTATATCTATCATTCTAAATAGATACGTGCTTTCCATTTAGAAACCAAATTTATGATCTTAAAAAAAGCACCATAAGGGTTCAATTTAAAACTGTATGTGTGTTGGAGAAAAGGGAATTTTTAACAAGACCTTGGTTGACCTTGGAATAATATCACATTAAGTAATTTTGAAAAATTGAAATTTTATGTCTTAAGAGACGGAAAGTCGAGGTTTCTTACTCTATTTATTGAAGCTGTTCTTACGCAACTTAGATGTATGTGAATCGTTCGTTGAAAGTGATTTTCTTTTTGTAAAAGCGCTGTAAAATCAACCTTCTGTTTATTAAAAAATTGTTAGTGATTGGGTTTAATTTGTCTACTCTGATGACATGTATTTCTAACAAAAGCTCCGTTATTCCACATGCCACTGAATGGAATTTTCTAGGAAAAGTGCCCGTTTGCTTCAAATTTAACTAGTCACGAATGCCGTAAATTTTTAGCCCCCTTGAACAAATAGAACGCCGGTTAATATGTAGCCTATCATATCCGCAATGTTTTAAAATATAAGTGTACCAAATGTGTGGATTGGTCAAAAGGTTAATTAGTGTAGAGAACAGACAAACGTCAACTCTGATTTATATATCTAACAGAAGTTCCGTTATTCCACCTGCCGCTGAATGGAATTTTCAAGAAAAATTGCTTTTGCTTCAAACTAAATTAGTAACGAATGCTGGAACAATTTAACTTACCATCTTCTCATATTGATGATGAAATTCGAAAATATCGCATACTAGGTGAAAGAATGGCACAATGAAAACATATTCATAGGAAAACTAAATGCAACACCGAAAATTCGCCATTTTTACTGAAATTGAATGCACGGGAATATTCGTAGTCACTCGAAAACTTGAAATCCACTTCAGCAGAAGTGTGACAAATATGAAATGGTGTATATGGTTGGATACTACACATATGCATATTTGCGTCCGAAGTAAATTGTAGAAGCGATGGAGAAGTTAAATTGGTATTAAATTTTCCCCCCCGTACACTTAAATGATGCTAACATTCTTTCATGAAAAAGAATTGATGATGACTTTTCAATCAACATGTTATTAATTCAACCCGAGCAGAGCCGGGTATTTCTACTAGTTACTTATAGAAATTCACTTTTATCAACATTTTATAAAAACGTTTATCACAGCACAACTGTGTTATTATTGTAGTATCCATTTCTGAAACAGATGTCGCCATGTCATTTTTCATAGATGGTAATAAATAATCATGTAATAAATAATTGTTTATTTATTCTATTGCTATTGTATAATTGTGAGCATCGAGAGATTCCCCAATAGTGTAGTGTTATTTTACCCTACAACTTAATAAATGAATAACCACACCTTTCTAAATAATCCATGGATTCTTTCAACCTATTGAAAAATTATATTGATATTTTCGATTGGATATAATATTTGAAACGATTCTCTATTAGTTATTTTCTTGCAATAGAATAATTTAAAACGATACTATTGTCGCGTTATGTAGAAGAGAATCTTCTGGGAAGATCATATTTCTGTTTTCCTTTGACCCCACAACTTAATAAATGAATATATAACCACACTAACCCTACATAACCACACCATTTTACAACCGGTTATCTCGGTCCTCTAAAGAAGATTCTATTCTAAGGAAAATACCAATAGAATTCTCCAAAGTTTGAAAGAATCCCTGGATTCCTCAGAAAGATGAACAAAGATGAGAATACCCCAATTTTAGTTCTCGTTTTAAAAAACAAACAGCTTGTCTGCTATTGGACCTTGAGCCATAAAATACTAACCAACCAACCATTTTTGGATCTTGCGCCATAAAACCCAAATCAACGAACCAACGATCCTCAGAAAGATGCGATTATTTAGCATTTGCGTAGTGGGTCAAAAGGTCCCCATGTGGATATAGATCTTAAAATATATCGACGATGTTTGGCGCAGTTTGGCCAGATCTGGCCCTTGCACCATAAAAAAACCACCAAACCACATGTTGGAGTAGTGAAAGTTTGGAGAGTGGGGCTCCAGCTCAGGTGTTGTTATCGTCATCTGAACGTGGTTAAAAATTACGAGGCGTTGTCCTTGATCCTTACCTTCGCGATGGCCCAGTGTGACGATCACTACCTACCCTACAGAGAGAGAATGGCAACTAAATTCCTTATAAAATAAAGTTCTGTATCAAAAAACTATCCCAAAGTATGTAATAATATCTTTTCGATATGAAACAAATCAATTTCATTTGAAATACCATTTTCCATAACGAAAGCAAATTACGCGAAGTCTTCGATATTTTTTACAATACCTGCATATCATCCGCCGAAACGAAGAACAGATGTTTATTTCATTTTCATTTAAAACATGAATTGTTATTCGGCCTGCTGTTTCAAGAACTGAAAAGATCTTGGGATTAAAGTAATCTTCATATATTGTATGCAGGTAAACAAAACAATCTCTTCTCGATCAATTGAATAGGAAGTTTTGAAACAGCGAATTCCGAATGTAATACTCAATTGAAATATCACGGATCCATAGCAGTTTTGACCCCGATAGCACCTATTAGATTAACTTTACTTTCTCTACACACCATTTGAATTGAAATAGTATTTCCAATTACGTAGCTGTTTATTGTTAAATTGTTGTACCTGTGCGAGTGACACTATCCCCGTTGGAAATGCGATTAGCAACCGAAGGGTTGCGAGTTCGAATCCAACCAGTCTGTCGTGGCCTCAAATCACCTCACGTTGGCGTGATGTGGAAGTTTGGAGAGTAGAACACCAGCTCAGGTGTGACCTCGACACATCGCACCCCGGCAAGAAAAGTGATGCAACTCAAAATGGCAGAATTTGAGAAACATCAACTTAAAGGATACTATAAAACTTATAATTGAAATAGTATAAGCTTCTTTTTAATTTTAGGGTAAGTATTTATGGTGATAACTTCTATTATATTCCATAGAATAGTAATATAACACGCTGGGGCATCTCATACATATTTTTCAATGATATAACATCGAAATTTTTATTTTTTGACTTGTCATTTTTCTTGGCGGGGTGCGACATGACAGTGGATCAAAATTATATGGTATTGTCCTCGGTAGGTAGGTATTTTAATTAACGTCTCACTGGAGTAACATAACGGGGTTTTGTCGACGATCCGGAATTAAACCCCAAGGGAAAGATCCGAGGACAACAAAACGTAATTTTGAACCACGGTCGGATAACTTGTCCTCGGACCTTTCCCTATTTATCCAGTGCAACGTTAATTAAAATGCCTACTTACGTATCTTGTAAATTACACTGAATTTAAAACAGACGAATCAATGTAGATTAAAATATTGTTGTAAATATACTAGCAATAGTATAGAATATTTATGACATCTGTTTGCTAATTGAAGTTACTTACCTCATATTTTTCGTGTCTCATCAATCTCCCAAATTGGTTTTACCAGTATTTCCATCCAGTAGTAGAATCCTACGGGCCGATTCTATTGGTTAAGAAAGTTAAAATTGGTAATAAAACGTGCAGAGAAGACTGAACATGTTGCAGCGTGGAAATAGGCATGTAAATCAGAATGCTAAATCCCATATAAAATTCATAATAGTACTTTACAAGAACATATACGGAGGCGTGAATGAGCATTATATGTATTAAAGAATAGCAAAGTTTTGTCTAAATGATTAGAGAATCGAATGAAATATTTTTAATTCACTCTACAGAGACACATTCTATAAAGAATTTGCCGAAGTTCATTGCATACAATTTTATCCCAGGATTGCTATGTAAAATGTTCAAAAGTTTACCGAACTGAAAATAACAACATGCTGTTGAGCTATAAGAAAAAGCTGTCTCACAAAACTGAAATCAGTTCGAATTTCAACAAACGGACTGAGTAAAGGCTCTAAAAGAACTCAAGAAACTGAGAAAAGTTTCCAGGGAAGAAAATTCACTTGGGACATTACTTCACAAATTTATTCAGTCGAAACTTAACCTATTTTTCAGCAAAGCATAATAGCTTGTCTTTTATTCATCACACCTTTTTCAAAGTCTGTTGTGTGTTTATTTATTCCTACTTTTACACTTACTTCATTCAGAACGTGTAGTCGCATTCATGTATTCAAACGAATATCTATTTGACATGCATAGTATGAGTCGCGTTATTACCGTCATTCTTCATTTGTAGCCATCAGCTACATCGATTAACGTTATTCAGTTATAAAGAATAATTCGAATTTAAAATGCTATATAAAAAAAAAACAGATATAAAGGAGGCAAGAACTAAAAAATCGCGCAATGCTAGAAATATACAAAAATTTGTAGAGTAGGTAAGTATTTTAATTAACGTCGCAATGGAGCATAAAAACGGGATATTGGCGTAGGTTCGGGTTGAAGTAAGCACAGTCGACAGTATGCAATGTTGATATATTTTGATTTAATGATAGCGAAGGTAGGTGGTATGGAGGCATTTTTTAATTAACATCGTATAGGAGCAACACATCGGGCTATTAGCGACGGTCCGGGATCAAACCAAAAAGATGAGATCTGAGGACAACACGTAATTTTGAACCACGGTCAGATGATGAGGTCGCACCTGAGCTGGCACCCCACTCTCCAAGCGTCCACATCACGCCAACGTGAGAGCGTTTGAGGCCACGACAGATTTAACGTGCACCATCTCTTCTTGTACACGACGGTCTTTGATTGGATTCGAACTCGAAACTCTCCGATTACAAATCCCTAACTCTTCCTACCGGGCTACCGCGGTCCTTAGAAATATGAATAAAATAACATAAAACAAGTTGTTTGCAGCGTTTCGAATAGATTTCTGGACACGTAGCACACACTTTTTCACGCAGCGGTACGTAGACGACATTCGATCTGCAATGAACGATGGGACGTGTTGCTATGAATTGTCTTCAAGCTTTCCCAACCCTTCTTTGGCCAGCTACGTCTCTTCATCTCTCTCCCATAGAGCACATTTGGGACGATGTGGGAAGGCGATTGCAACCATCCCGGAATGGTGACTTTTAGCCCGACAGTTGGAGACAATTTGGCAAGAAATTCCGCAGGACACCATCCGGGAACTTTTTCAGTCTTTGCCACGCTGGGTGACAGTTTGCATCCAGCCCAGAGGTGGACCAATGCCTTATTGACTTCCTCCCTTCATAACGGTCAAACTCTGACATAAATCACTCAATCGTTCTGAAATTTTAATCATTTGTTTTTCTATGTATGTTTCTCACATCCACCCATATTTATCGCAATCGGACAACTCCTTGGTGCGTCAATTTTTTTTTTGTTATAGACTGTATTTGAAGTTATCTCAGTCGGTAATATGCAAGAGTGATACATTTTAATTAATGTCAGCAAAGGTAGGTGGATTCAAACTTATGAAAGTTGGCGGCACTTATAACTGTACTGTACCATTTCAATTTTGATGTAATGATAAACTGAAATGCAAACGCGACAACATACATTAGCATACCGTATTATTACGTTTTGATTAATGAAGGATGCCATATAAGAGCAGGCAAAAGGCAACATAAATAATTCAACACCCTATTACAGAATGAAAACAGACTGCGCTGATAATCGCGTTTAAAAAAGTTTGAAGAAAACACCCGAAAAAGAACTCCTATGAGCTCAGAACGTGCTGAGAAATAAATTGCGCTTCTCCATAAATCAAAGAGTGTGCGATTTTCTAAAAATGTCCACGAAACTTTTATCCGCTTTACTTAAACATACAGTCCTACAAGGTGGGAGATAACTGATTACAAACCTGTATTACTTAAAGCTGATAAATTATCCCTTTCTATTACTACCTAAACTGCGGGTCTGATTAATCGCCTCGAATGCAGCTGTTTCATTGTTAATGGCCCTTTTTTAATAGTCGTACTTTTAATGAGCACTGTATAAACTTCTGAAACGGGTATTGAGCAAACAACGATGGTCAAGTCGGAATATTTTATTAATTTTTTCATTCAATAATTCTTATCCACAGCGTTCTTTCACTTGTTCATCGCCGATTTCAATTAAGTAGCGTGTTTTATGCAAGGAGACTTAAAAAGCTTTTGCTGACGTAATTAACTCTAAGCGGCGTTAGATTTGCGAGAAGTGCAATGTTCTTGTTAATGAACAAATGAAGGCTTTCAATCTTTAGAAAGATTCTAATAATCCTTTAGAATGGAATTCTTTGGAAATATGGTACTGCTCCTTTCATTCGAATGGATTGCTTTGGAAAGATTATGTTGTTTATTTCCATATAATAGAATACTTTAGTAAGATTTCATAGATTCTCTCTTTCGAACAGAAAACTTTGAACGGATTCTACTGTTCATTTCCTTCGAATAAAATGCTTTGGAAAGATTCTATTGGTCAAGAAGATCAAATTTGAAGTCAACGAGAGAGGACTGAAGGTTTCAAGGGGGAATTATTCGTGCGAAGCTTCAGAGGATTAAAATAATTAGTTAGGGGAGTTAATACTATTGCTGACAGTATATTAACCCTGCAAGATTAAGTAGTGTGTTGTTTTTACCCGACAACACATTTAATGACTAAGTAACTACATATTTCTAAATAATCTCAATGGATTCTTTAAACTTTTAGAAAAGGTTCTAGTAGTCCTTTCCTTAGGACAGAATCCTTTGCAACAATTATTTTGTTATTTTCCTTGGAAAATAATACTTTGAAACGATTCTATTGCTCCTTTCTGAACAATATAATACTTTGGTAACATTGCACTTGCTCATTTCCATCTGGTCCAGAAGGTCGAAATTGTTTAGAAGTCATGCAGGGGATGACATAGAAGATTTCAATAATTAGAAAGGTATATTCTAGTTTCTTAAGGGAAGGTAATTCGATTGCTGTCAGTATTACTCTGAGCACACTTAATGACCAAATTGCCACAGTTTTCTAAGAAAAGTCTGAATTTTTCAACTCTTTGAAAGATTCTAGCTGTCCTCTCTATGAATAGAATCCTTTGGAGCAATTTTTTCGGCCTTTTTCCTGGAAGATAAGTTTGGAACGATTCTATTGGTTCTTTTAAAGGAATAGAACCCTTTGGAGACATTATGCTGCTCATTTGATTAAAATAGAATCCTTTGGAAAGATTCAGTTTCTTAGTTCCCGATTTCCACCTCCATCCAGACTTTCGGAATTAGAGACCGTTCTGCAGGAGGAATGGCTTAATATTCCTCTAAATATTGTCCATGACCTTTATGCATTTATCCCACGTTGCATTAAATCTGTACTTCAGTCAAAGGGTGATCCAACCCCCTATTAAAAAAGATTTTCCATTATTTCACAGGTGTTCGTATTATTTTGTCCTACACCACCTGTAAATAGCTTTATAATTTTAGTTCCAAGTTGTTTATTCCCAAATAGCTTTTCCAAATTCTAAAATTACCCACACAGCTACGAAACTATTTTGGTGAAATTCAAGGGTTGTAAGGGGGGCGGTATGCTTGTTGGAAGAGTAACGGTCTAGCAACCGGAGGTTTGTGAATCCGAATCCAACCAAAGACCATCGTGTACAAAGGGGTCTGGTGCACGTTAAATCTATCACTGCCCCAAATATTCTCACTTTGGCATGGTGTGGATGTTTAGAGTGCCAGCTCAGGTCATCTGATCGTTTTTCTTTTATAACATGGTTTTTAAACTCGTTCTGATTAAAAACTAATTACGAACTAGTTATTGTTTGGCGCAGCATGACCAAATCTGGCCCTTGTGTCATAAAAAAATCAATCAACCAACCTGATCGTGATTCAAAATTAGGTGATGTTCTCTCTCCCTTCGGGGGTTGATTCCGGACTGTTGTCAGTAGCTCTAGTGGGACGTTAATTCAATACCTACCTATCAGGAGTTATACGCATTTTATTATTGTTCGAGAGAGTTTCTCCGAGAGGGCGAAAGCAGTTGTATTCGAAAAGGGACTAAAAAGTTGATACTAAAAAGATTCGGAAACTGCTCCAGACGGACGGAGAGACAAGAGGAAATTCCTTCCTTGAAAATGTCTAAAACTGATTATTTGTTGAGGGTAAAATGCATTCATTTATGTCGATAAGTCTACCCAAAAGCTTTCTACAGGAAATTATTTAACAAGGTTATTTAAAGGGTAAAAGAGTAGAAAGAGCAAAGTAAAAATATTTACAGTGAAGGTATAAATACAAATGAATACCTACCCTTCTGGGCATACTTTCAACAAGGTTTTGATACACAGCTATGGGTATTTGTGTCCATTCCCGCTAAACGAATGTCGCCAGCTCACCTGTAGATTTCGGACGTGGTTCCCTGGTCCGTTAAGCGTCACTCTAACTCGTTCCACAAGTGTTGTGTGGCGCTTAGGTCGCGACTCTGAGCAAGCCAGGGAAGACGTTTTACATCCATATCTTGATACCACTGCTTGACAGAGGCTGCAACGTGACATGGAGTTTTGTTGTCCTTGAAGTAACATTCGTCCGTTTCATAAAATTGCCAGAGAGTAGGAAGAAACTGATTTCCAAAATGTTCAGGTAGGCGTCGACGTTCAGTTTACCGGGAACAACATGTAAAGGTCCCAGGCCATACCACGAAAAACACCCCCAAACAAGTAGTCGGATTTTATGCAAATCCACTGTCGTCCGGTCCATTATTGTAGGGTAATGAAACTACAACTTTCTATACACTCTATGGATTCTTCCAACTTTTAGAAATATTTTATTGGTTCTTTCCTTTGAATACAACCTTTCTTTGAAGTGATTTTACTGTCACATTCTGTAGAAAGCTTTGGAAATAATCGATTGGTTACAATTGATTCCTTAGAATAAAACCTTTCTTTGGAACCATTATTTTATCACTTTCTGTAGAAACCTTTAGAAAGGATCTACTGATCCTTTCCCTTAGAATAGTACTTTTCTTTGGAACAATTTTTTTTGTCACATTCTATAGAAAGCTTTAGAAAGAATTTATTGTTACTTTCCTCTCAATTGAACCTTTCTTTGGAACGATTCTATTGTTACATTCTGTAGAAACCTTAGGAAATAATCTAATGATTCTTTCCTTTGTAAATAACTTTTCTTTGGAACTATTTTATTGATCCTTTCCTTATAACAGAAAACTTTGAAACTGTTCTACTGTCACATTCTATAAAAAACCTTTAGAAAATTCTATAGTTTTTTTCCTTGTTGATAGAATTTTTCTTTAGAACGATTTTACTGGTCCTTTACTTGGAAAAAGCTGCTTTGGAACGATTCTATTAGTCAATTCTGTAGAATAAAATCCTTTGAGAAGAATATTGCTCATTTCCTTAGAAAATAATAATTCTTTGGAACGATTCTATTAGTCATTTCCTTTAAATGGAATCCTTTTGGAAAGATTTTATTGCTCATTATCTTAGAGTAGCATCCCTTGGAAAGATTTATATTTTCATTACTTCATAAGGAATTATTTGGAAAGATTCTATTTCTCAGTATCGTACAATATAATTCTTTGACTAATAAAAGATTATATTAGTCAAGAAGGTCAAAATTGGTTTCAAATCATACAGGGAAGACTGGATGGTTGCAATGTGGAATTATGCGTGCGAGCCCTGCAGAGTTACATAGCAGATTCTTATTTGTATATAAATAATGAATAAAATGAATACTTTATCCTCTTCGATCGCCTCTTAGAAGGGGCATTCAAAGCAAAATATCCCATTAAATGGAGGTGTGCTGCATCAATTCTTTCCTCTTTTCATAAATCACACTTCTCCATAGCCCCATTACATAAATGAATAACTTTTTCCTTCCTTACAAATTGTCGCGCCTCGAGTAATTGCGCAATTAATAATTTATCCACTTGATGGGCATGTAAGTATCGAAGGACCGGAAAAGCAGTAAATCTATAAAGTGTCGTCACATCCATCGCTTCAGTTTACACTTTTAAAAAGGCCTTCATTTCGAGAATAAACATGAATGTTTTTAATTAGACGTTTCTTCGATGGATAAAAAAACCGCAGAAATAAAATGCCTTTTTTGCTTAGGTGCATCGAAACATTTTACGTCACAAGATAAGTAAATTGAAGTAATACTAGTTGATTCGCATTATATTCTGCTATTTAAGGCTACGTTGAAAAGTCAATTTTGGACAAAAATTTATTATTGTGTTTCGTTTTATATTATTAATACTTAGACTTTTGTACACAAAATGATTTTATTGAGTTTAATTCGCATTGTATTCTGTTTTTAAAATTGACAACGTACAAAACTCAATTTGACTAGTTTTATAGTATATTTCATTCCACATTATTAATGTTTGGAATGTTCTTAGCAAAACTGTTTTTATTTGATCTGTACGGTGAAAAGAAGCGGAGATACAGCAATTTCAATAGATCTTGACAGTTGTTTTTTTAATTCGTTTTCAAATCTTTAAATGCATTTTTCTCTAGTTATAATATTCAGCAAAATGTTTGCACGAGAAACGCGATAACTAAAAATATACTATATATTTTTGAATGAAATATACTATAGCGTGTGGTACGTTATTTTTGTATTTTATTTGGAAGGACTGAAGTTAGGATATAAGAGTTATCTTGAAAGGAATACTGTCTAGAAAGATTTCAATATTGTTGCGTTAGGAAAAATTTCATATTCAAGGTTTTCTTCTCCATTATTACCAATATCTCATGAGTGGAAAGGAATATTGCATATAATTCAGTTCAGGACCTAGTTTATATATTTAGGAGACTTAATGCAAATTTGTTTTGGCAACTGTACACGGAAGTTTTTCAGTTATAATAGTTTTCGTTAACGTCATTTGTTTGCCTAGTTTCCAATTTCGCGTTGTTTTAATAAATTGTACTAACGTTTAGTGATTTTTTTTTGTTTTGAAATGTGTTTTCATAAGATGTTTTTACCTTAAAATGAAAAATAATATAGGTTGAACATTAAAAAAAAAGACTCCAAACCTAGTCATAGCTTAAATTATTAAGAATTCAATTAAAAAAAAACTGAGAGCTTTTTTTTAATAAAATACCCACACACTTCAGTTTACAAAAAAATGATTAATGATTTAATTTCGAGAATATTTAGGAACGTTTTTAATTAAATTTTTTCTTCGATGAATAAAATGAATCGCAAGAAAAAATTATGTTTCTCAGCTGCATTTAAGCACTTTTTCTGTCCTGAAGTAAAAAAAAAATATGTTATTTATGCGTTCAGTTGTATTCTATTACTTAAATTAACAAGTATTGGATTGAAAAAATATGAGAGTGTTTTTGTTCAAATATTGTTCTTTCATAAAATATTCTACGGTATGGGGGATTAATTATTTTGTGTCCTAAACGTTTCCATCGTATGGCAAATTTTTGCATTGTAATTTCTTCACCCTTAACTGTTTACTGTTTTAAAAATACGTTTTTCAGAACGAAAAGTACTTTTTCTTTTTGTAATTCTAAAAGGTATTTAATAGGTACATCACTATTGAGAAAATTAAAAGTTAAGAATCTTTTGTGAATTGTTGGAAACTGTTTCCAATTTTTTTAATAACACTTCTGAGACACTATTATACACTATATTAAATAAATAAAAGAATATACTGTTATCTTATGGTATTTATCTTAAGATAGAAATATTTAGAACAAATTGTCCAACGATGCAATATATCCTTGTAGTAAACCCCACGAAGACATTTTATTAAAATCACTTTTATTTCTTCTACCTTTAATTGATTCAAGAAAGTTGTTTTGGTTAAGAGTATTTAAAATTTCGGAATATACACACACACACACACACACACAATAAAATATTTAAATCGAAACACACACACACAATAGAACTTTTTTTTCACCAAAATACTAAAATCATGCTCCAAAAGCTCCAATCTCATCTTAGATTAAACCTTGCGATAGGTTTTTAATTATTCTATTAGATCAAGGAGTTAAAGTACATATTTTCAGTCAAAATCATTTAAAAATATTCAAATAAGAACAATCCAATCAATAACTATCCAAGATACTAAAAGAGAATAACCTAACCAATTACTATACAATAAAATTTTTTTTTTTTTAAATCAATTCCTATTCCAAAATCTATATAAATAAGAATGGAGTGTTTGTTTGTACATTCAATATTTTCGACCCATTTCAAGTTTTCTATCCGTTTTGGACCCTTCTGATGCCGAATCCGCCTTTTTCTCGTTTGGTGTCTGTCTGTCCGTCTGTCTGTCCGTCCGTCTGTCTGTCCGTCCGTCTGTCTGTCTGTCTGTATGTTGTGCCCTATACACGTCCACGCGGTTTAAGATATTTTCATGGAAATTTGCATACAGTGAGTACTTATCTTCATTTAGTGAGTGGAATTGGTTGCGAAAGTCTGTCTGTCCGTGTTTCTGTTCTATTCTCGATTTTATGTTTATGTGTTTGTGTAGGCATCACATGAATTGTATACCAGATATTTGATTGCAGTGTATTTTATTTTATACATTATTTATTAGTTTAGTGAATGCAATATTAAACATTTCTTTATTGTTACATTTAGATGAGTTTCATGCTAAAACACCTGAGTAAGTATACTTAAATCAATCATAATTTGGTAGTTTTGGAAAATTTGAAATATCTATTGAATATTACGATTACTTCGATTGCTTTACCAGTACTGCTGAAAAAGTAATTATTCTTCAAAAAATTATATTTTTTAATGGAATTTCAGCTATGATACTTCATTTATTTCGAATCTTATTTTTGTTCTTTGCGCAATGAAAACGATTTCGGAATATTTGAGACAGACGATATTTTTCAACGAAACGAGAATGAACAAGATCGCGTGAGCAGTGATATTTTCTGTTTCTTTCGCTCTGAATTAATTTCACATTTCTAAATTTTGTGCACTTTTAGTTGTAAATTGTGGCAACTGTGCGAGATCAAGAGATAAAAATGAATCACAAATTAATATCTTTAGAACAATTTTTCCGGCATCTTTTATTTTGTTCTATTTTACTGTTTTCTGTTTTAAATATTTACTATTTTAATAAATGCGTTTTCCTTCTCATCACACGCAACAGCACCACAAAGTATTAGACTTAAAAATGTTAGGTAAGTCAGTATAAATTTTCAGTAAATTTTAAGTGTAGTTATGCCATTATTGAAAGAATAATGTCGTTATTTAAAGAATAATGTCGTTATTTAAAGAATAATGCCGTTATTGAAAGAATAATAATGTTTAAAAATCCGAATTAGAACTTTTTCCAACATTAAAAAATTCGTTGTAATAATGACAGGAGAAGATTTCAAAATTTCACAATGTCGCATACCGGAGGCAATAGTGCCACAAGTAAAAAATATTGTTTTGTTGACTATGAGTGCGAGAGCACTCTCCGTAAATCGCAATTTCAATTAATTGAGTTGAACATGAAAAGAACTTAAGAAAGGGAATTCCAAATCTCCCTCAAAATCGTCTTTTATGGTAGTACCCTTAGTATCACCTTTCGTCATTTTGTAGCTTTGTCATACAGCAATTGTGCGATGTATGTGAAATGTATTACATGAATGGATATGCATGTGTAGGATTTGTGTCCAAAGTAAGTTGTAGAAAATATAAAGATGGCGAAAGGTGTTAAAATAAATTTTTATTCTACAAAAAACGTAAGTCATTATATATTTTGATTATCTCTTCAGTCTAGAGTAAACCAATTCAAACCGAGTAAGGTCGGGTATTTTGCTAGTACTAAAATAAAAACAGCTTAACCAATCATTATATTTCTTCAAACACTAAAATAAAACCAATCAATACCAAAATGTTAACATATAATGATCCAAGCAATCCCTATACCGCAATACTAAAATAAGAAAATAAAGAATATTTCAAACAAGCATATCCAAACACTCAAATGAAACAATCCACCCAATCACTTTTGAAATTACCAAAACAAGAGCAATCCAAACAACCATCAAATCAAAGATACTAAAATAAAAACAATTTAAACAATACCTGTATCAAAATACTAAAATAAAATCAGTCAAACCGTTCATAAAATATATATAAACACTAAAATAAAATCATTCCCTACTGAAATATTATATAAAATAAGAATAATCTAACTAATCAATTTCAGATACTAAAATAAAACCATTCGAGTGATAATATCTCCAAATACTAAAATAAATCACTACAACCAATCACTAACCAAAATTACTAAAGTGAAACAATTAAAAGGAACGCTAACCAACAATACTAAAATAAATAATATACAATCAGTCTCTCACCAACCAAAATTCTAAAATAAAACAATATAACCAATCATTAACCAAAATAATTAAATAAAACAATACAAACATCAATAACCAAAAATACCAAAATAAAACAATGCAACCAATTATTATCCAAAAATACTAAAATGAAACCATACAGTCAATCACTTATCAAAAATAATAAAAATAAAATAATACAACCAATCACACAATTAAAAATACTAAAATAAAACAATGCATCCACAATCACCTAACCAAAATACCAAAATAAAAACAAGTCAAGCGTTTAAATTACACTACGGATTAAGCATTGCATTAGGTTAATCATTCCCTACAGATCAATCAAATACAAATAAAATAACGTGATCTATAAAACATCTATTCAGCTTGGCTTCTTGGAATATGAAAGGAAAACCAGCCTCTAGTTTTACCATAAAGCTCTAGAGTCCTGCGTTAGAAATGAACTTGGGACAAGTGTGAAAAGGATTTATCGCCCTCCAGTTCCATTTACATCTTTAATAAGCCCACCAAACACGTTCCTAAAAAAATGCAACACTTTATCTTCCAGGTTTTGTCACTAACTGTGTTAGATCTCGAGTAACTAGCAAGGTGACTGTCAGTTTTTTTCCAACAAACTCGGCTTACTTGGATCTGAAAGAAAAAGGGCAGTACATTTCGTGTCCGGTGCTCTCTTTCCTACAAGTAGCTGTAGGTTACTATATACAGTAAGAAAATTTCGAGTCTTCTATTTATTTCATGCTTCGCTTTCCTCAGATTAAATCTCTGCTACCTAATAAACATTCCGTTTCAAAGAAAAGTGATTTAGCAACTGCGATCACATATTTGTACTTAAAGACGTGGATCGATTCTATAAATTGTAAATGTACTTTATCTAAACGTTTCTGAATTTCATGACGACTTTGTAACTTTCTTGAAAAAAAATGAGGAAATGGAAATTTTATACGTTTTTCTGTTATAGTGTTTTGGGGACTGATTTAATTTAACGTCAAGGATACAACAATGGCAATCGTTGAAGCTCTCGCGTTAAATCCTCATTGTTAACTACATAAAAAGTTATAGATTTCAGCATTGGTGAATGTACTCCTTCCGTTTACTATATATGCCAAAACAACCACTCTTTCAAATACTATCTCACTCAAATACTTCTCAACTTGATGCACATTTCTTAAGCAATTCAAAATGACTCTAAATTGCATTGTATGTCCCAAGAGGACGCAATGTCACAAAACTATATACAATCCAATCCTAAATTGCATTGTAATTGACGAATCTGCAACATCAACCCATGAAATTGATTTGGCGCACTGTAAAATAGCTTTGTTGTTTTGTTTTTAACATAGAATATGCAACAACGATACAACTAAGAAGTGACAACACGAATGCACACAAGCATGCCAAAACAACCACTCAACTACTGTAAGATAATGCCCTTATGGTTTTCTTCTCAGCTAGATACACATTTTTTAACCCTCAAAGTGGTTTCGACAAGATATCCGTCCATCAAGATCTGAGTAATTTTGATTATGACGACATATATCGCCATCAAGACATTTTCTACTCTTGGAGGATGAAGAGATTAGGATCTGGTCAGTTTTCCCTTCGAATGACGAAAGACGACACGAGCTCGATGGATGAGATATCTCGTCCATCAAGATCAGGTCAAATACACTAATGAAATACCTCGAAGAGACAACCACCGGGGAAAAATCCGAATTACGCTGTAGTAGCTGAGTTTGCGTAACATAAACGCAAGAAATTAATTTGGCTCACCATAAAATAGCCCTACAGTTTTGCTTAACATAGAAAAACATCACGAGGTGCAATTTAGAAGTGACAACAGCACGCCAAAACAACCGCTATTTCATTACACTAATACCCAGCTCGTATTATTTTACTCCTGAGCGTGGCTCAGAACGCACGCGGGACTGTAATAACCTCAGTTTCAGTACATAAAAGGCTGTAACGTTATCGTGATGTAACTGCGATGCCATCCTATCCTATGGCTTCAGTACCAGAACGGGCGAGCTTCGATCTTCCGAGCATCAGAAATGAATAGCGCTCAAGAAGTACACTCAATATGCCATTACGAGTTGCTAGGAGAAGCTGACAAGAAGCATTTCGGGTAATAAGATTGGACCGAGTGTCTCAAATGCCTTCCTATCCTCTATGATATCTTTCCCTATTTACTTATTCCGTGATTTGGTGCAGTGTTTTTATTCGGACTAACGTTTGGGGATTCCTCATATTTCTGTGGCCCAGTTAGAACGGTAGCGGATTAACAGCCGGAGGGTTGAGAGTTCGAATAGAACCAAAGGCATGTTACGTTAAATCTATCATGGCCTCAAATGTCCTGACGTTGGCGTGGAAGTATGGAGAGTGAAGTGACAGTTACCCTCGTCATCTGAGCGTTTCAAAATTACGAGGTATTGTCCTCGGATGGATCTCGGACCCTCGCAATAGCCCGTTGTTTTGCTACAGTGAGACGTTAATTGAAATATACCTAGCTATATATATTCTAGAAAAGAGATATTAGTCCTCTGGGTGGTGTCGTGGGATTTGCAAGAAGTATAATTTTTAGAAGAAGTATAATTTTAGAAGAAGTCTAATGCAAGAAGTATGATTTTAACCTACACCATAGTTGCCGACTAAATATCCACATCTTTATAAAGGGTCATGGATTCTTTTTACCTATAGAAAGATGCCATTGTGCCTTTTATTGGAATAAAATCCTTTCGAACTATTCTATTGACCCAGTCTGTACAATCTAATTATTTGGGAGATTCTATTCCAGGATTATTTCGCTCGTTTTAGTAGACCAGTTGGATGAGCAACGGAATAGAAACCGGAGGGTTGCGAGTTCGAAATTAGGATCAGCCAAAGACCGTCGTGTACACGAGGCTGGTGCACGTTAAATCTGTTATGGCCTCAAATGTGCTCGCGTTGTAATGGTGTGGATGTTTGGAGAGTGGGTTTCCAGCTCAGGTGTTGTTCTTGTCATATGACCGTTTAAAATTACTACGCATTGTCCTTGGATCTTTCCCTTTGGGATTGATCCCAGATGGTTGCATCAATCCCGTTGCGTTGCTCCATTGCGACGTTAATTAACTACCTACCTTACTCGCTTATTTTCTTTGAAAATCTTAGATTGCATTCTTATATTATCCTAATAAGAATGCAACGTTAGATTTTCTTATTATTGTAATATATTTCTTATTATTGTAATGTATTTCTTATTATTGTAATGTATTTCTTATCACATTGTAATGTATTTCTTATTATTGTAATGTATTTCTTATTATATATATATATTGTATTCCAATGTAAGATTATTTAGAATATAATTTTTTGGAACGATTCAATTGGTTTTGTCGTTAGAATTCAACCCTTTAAAAATATCTATTACTTTTTTCCCCTTAGATTAGATTTCTTCGGAAATATTCTATTGCTCCTTTTCTTTAAATACAATTATCTTAAACAATTATCTCAAACAATTATCTCACTTTTTCTCTTTTTCCTCTTTCCTTAGAATATAATCTTTTGGAAAGATTAGGTTGGTCCTTTCTTTAGAATAGAATCATTTTGAAAGATTCGATTGGTTCTTTCGTTAAAATAGAATCTTTTGGAAAGAGAGAGAGAGAGATTTGGGTGTTGCTCTCCTTTCCTTAATCAGAGAATATAATTCTTTGGAAAGATTTTTCAAATCGACAACTCTCACTTTGATTTACTTTTCAAGTATAATTTGAGAGTTTTTAATTTGTTATTATTTGTCTATTTACAATGAATCGATTAACGTTGTCGTGATTTGGCGTTTGATGCATTCAAAAATACTCATTCTTCTGTTTGCAAGCATAAAATTTGGTGTTACATTTTACATTTCTTTGCCCAATACTAAATGCCATTTCAAATATAAATCAGTTTCCTCCTACAAAATTAAAATTATTCTCCATTTTAAACATTTTTTCACTGGTGTGTTCCAGCCTATCTACCAGAAACTCAACACAAGCTGCATGTCACAAACTTCTGCTTCAGTTAAATGATTACTTGATACAAAAAAGAAATATACACCAAACCTATTCGTTTAAAATTGCCTTTGATACAGATTTTACGGAGTGTTGACTTGTATATCTGTTAAGATAATTTACGAGTTTCGGGTAGTTGAGTCTATTTTTGTCTCGCCCGACATCTTCTTTCTTGCTCGACAATAAAACGGTGTTGTCAATTCTTCTTCAACCGTGAATTATATGTCTGGAAATTCAAATTTCTTGCGAATTATATTTCTATTGACTTTATCTCTTAGGATATTGCTGGTCTCTTCTGTTTTATCACACTAGATCCCCGTAGATACAGCGATTGGAATTAGTTGACTTTTTCTTATGAATTGTGAATCGGTTCGACAAGACGTAACGGGGTTGAAAATCACTCGTTTCTTGGACAATAAATTCTGCCGATACGTTCTTACTATAATGGCGAGTCACACAAGATTTGAGCCTGCGGACCAAGCAATAAATCCGGAAATAAAAAAATATTTGTTTAGTCTGTAATTGCTTCCATTTGTCATTTTCGCAGAGGTGGGTTGTTTGAAAAATAAGACCAACCCAGAATAGTCCTTTGTGTCTCGGGTTGAAAAACAGAATTTCAGAGGGAGATTTCTCCAACTCTCCGGGTGATATCGACGAAAAATCTCGTCTATCAATTTACGATCCATTTCACCGACGAAGACCCATCAGCATTACCAAAATAGGATATATCTCGTCGTCAAGATGATGATAAGATAAATAAAGGTCAGTTCTGAATCGGGTCTTTTTTTCTAGTGATGTCGTATCTCGCCAAAAAAAATGGTTGGTTTTGCTAATGACAAAAAGCCTTGTCGATGCATCCAACACGAGGGTTAAAATTTGAAGCAACTGGAGGGTTGTGATTTCGAACAAAAGATTCGTGTAAAAAAGGGGATGATGTACGTTAAATCTGTCGTGACCTCAAAAGTCCAAATTTTGTCGTGGTGTGGCAGAGTGGGGTGCCAGCTGAGGTGTGACCTCGTCATCTGACCGTGGTTCAAAAATTACGTGCTGTTTTCCTCGGATCTTTTTCCAATAGCCCATTGTTTTTCTCCAGTGCGACGTTAATAAAATACCTACCTAGCTATCTTTGAAACTTGAAGTAAAATAAAGGGTAATGGTAATGGTAATGGTAATTTTAGTTAACGTCGTACTAGAGCAACACAACGGGCTATTGACGACGGTCCGGAATCAGTCCCTTAAGGGAAAGATTCGAGGACAACACCTCGTAATTTTGAACCACGGTCAGATGACGAAGCAACACCTGAGCTGGCACCCCACTCTCCAAACTTCCACGCCAACCCAACGTGAGGACTTTCGGCCACGACAGATTTAAGGTGCACCAGCCGCCTCTACACCATACGTTTACAAACATCCATGCCCGGACCCGGATTCGAACCAGGAACCTTCCGATCTAGAGGCTAACACCTTAACCACTATACCGGTTGGTCGGCTAAAATAAAGGGAAATCACGTCTGTGTGAATTTGTTGGTTGGGGTTTTATGACTCAGTCCAATAGCGAGCACCATGCGCCCTCAATTCTTGGGTAACGTAGAACGAAAGAACGTAAATGTTTGAGCGCACAGATGGTTTTACATTTTTAAATTGACTAATATTTTGACGAGGTATCTCGTCATAAGCAAAACTGGTTGGTTCTTGATGGACGAGATATCTCGCCATGAACGAAATTGGTCGGATTGGAGGACGAGATATCTCGTCGTTACCACTTGGGGGACTTTTACGTTAGGTTTTAATTGTTGCTATTCATAACTTTTCGAATTTTAGTTCCCAAAATTAATATTGCGTATTAATTATTGAATGAACGTAAATGTTTCTATTCGCCTACGAATGAAACAAAAATGCCACATCGCAGAATCTCGAAGCACAGATTACAAAATGCCCCAATGCCGGGAACAGATTCTCAAATAGAAAACTGTTTGAATAAATTCGTTCCCTAGCCCCTCTTAAAAGATTTTCTCGCTTTTTATCGCTAGAACCGCAGTTCCCTCCGTCATGTGCCATAAAAAGAAATTTATTCCCGTATTTCGAAGAAACAAATTCAATATTTGTAAAACATAAAGCCGCGGAATTAAGCTCGAAATATATAAACGTCGGCCGCGTTCTCTATTGGATTAGCCTCGGGAAGACTCCCTTTTGACAAAACCGGACTGACACGCCGAGGCCTGACTTTTATAACTGCTAACAGCACTTGCGCCAGAAAAAACAAAGACGCGAAACCTCGACTCGAGAGAAAGCGGAATATTCCCGCTGTCAGTTACAACTCGGTTGTTGACACTTTCCGAGTTGTGAATTGTTTTCACTTGTCGAAAGCGGCATTGATTGGGACATTAATAGCCCCCGCTTGAACTGGAGGCCCTTTGGAAGTTTGGACTTTGCTTTTTCTCGGTGCATTCCAATACTGGCATCATTGATTGGAAACGCTGTTTTTGGTTTTTCGTTTATTGATCTTGCGAATTTTTGCGGGGATTCCTCGTTAAGTCTTGTTTGAGATCTTGTCGGACACACGTAGTGTGGTGAAGCGGGCTGTGTATTGTATTGTCTAATGAATGGTTATCTTTCCTAGTGGGATTGGTGCGTTGTAATAAGCATACCTTACACGACATCAGATGTAATTTTTAATAAACGTCGTGGTAGAGCAACACAACGGGCTATTGACGACGGTCCGGGATCAGTCCCCTAAGAAAAAGATCCGAGGATAACAACTCGTAATTTTTATTAATCAAAGGATGTGGTGGACGAGAGTCTCATCCAAACCACTCGAAGAGTTAATTCAACAATACCGACATTTCGAGCGATATTTGAGGCCACGATAGGCTTAACCTGCATAAGTCTCCCATATACACGATGATCTTTGGCTGGATTGAGTTTCGAAACCCTCCGTTTGCTAATTCGTTGCTTTTGTGCCATCGCGGTACAAAAGATCTAAGAACAACGCCTCGTAATTTTGAACCATTGTCAGATGACGAGGCATCACTTTAGCTGGCACCTCGCTCTCCAAACTTCCGCACCAACCCAACCTGAGGACTTTCGGCCACGAAAGATTTAAGGTGCACAAGCCACCTCTACACCATACGCTTAGAAATATCCATGCACTGACCCAGATTCGAACCAAGAACCTTCCGATCTAGAAGCTAACACCTTAACCATCATACCGATTGGTCGGCTAGTCAGGTTGGAAGAGTAAAGGTTTGTGTAAAGGAATCTAGCCTATAAGGAATAAGACACTAAGACTTATATCGCTATTTAAATCTCGTGAAATGCTAGATATGTCATATATTGAGGCGGCTTCACTAAGGCACGCCCTTCGAATCTAGTGAAATGCGACATATATGTTATATATTGAGGTGTGTTGTGAATAAGACACTAAGGCTTATCTCCATTTAAATAGCGTTAAATATTAGATATGTCATATATTGAGGTGGCTTCTGAATAAGGCACTAAGGCTTATCGCCCGTCGAATCTCGTGAAATGTGTCATATGTCGTGCACTGAGGCAGGTTCTGAATAATTTACTAAGGCTTATCGGCCCGTTGAATCGCGTGAAGTGCTACATACATATAATAAATTGAGACAGATTCAAATTAAGGCACAGAGGTTTACCGCCCTTTAAATCTCGTTTGAAATGCGACATTGTAGGGATCTGTGTGAGGTGTAGCATTTAGTTTTTCTCGGCACATTCCAATACTCACATTTTTCATTGTTTGGAAACGATGTTTTTCGGTTTTTCGTTTATTGATCTTGCGAATTTTTGTGAAGCTTTCTTGTTAGTCTTGTTTGGGGGGGGGGATATCTTGTCGAATATCTGTCGTACATTGAAACGGATTGTGTATTGTATTATCGACTCATTTTCACCCTGTGATTGGTCTGATTGCAAGATGGGTGAAATGCCACACAAAAGGTAGATACACTTTCATTCATTCTGTCAAAAGTGGCATAAGTCTTACCCACAGCTGAAAGTTGAATTATAGAGTTTTTTTATATGTTAGAGAGCAGCTTCCAGTATTGGATACACTTTTTTCTCGTGCAATTTGCATCATTGCATGGTGTCAAAAGATAATCACACAGGCATAGTAAGGCTGTACCAAATGTGGAAGCCGCTGTTTTGCATTAGAATGAAAAAATCCAAAGCAGATAACTTAAAATGGCACAATAATATTCAATCGAAAAACACTAGGGCCTCTAGACCAATTCTAGATACGAATATCCAACCAAAGAACATTGTGTATAAGGGGGGCTGGTGCATGTTAAATCTGTCGCGGCCTCAAATGTCCTGAGGTTGACGTGGTGGGGAAGTTTGGAAAGTGAGGTGCCAGCTCAGGTGTTGTCTCGTCATCTGATATTGGTTCAAAATGACTTCCCTTCCCGAATGATCCCAGACCGTCGCCAATAGCCCGTTACGTTACTGCGATACGACAGTAATTAAAACACCTACCTACCTAGATATGTGAATATATAATGACCTCAAATTTTTTTATATACTTATAATTTCATTTGATTAAAACTCAATATTTATATAAATATCTCTGCATGGCAAAACCGGCAGCGGTAGGCCGAGTTGAAAAAGCAACGAATTAGCTACAAGGGGGTTGTGAATTCGAAACTAGGACCGGTCAAAGGCTGTCGTATGTACGGTTCCTAGGTTGATTTTCCATGTATTTACCGTCTCTATGTGTTATGTGGATGACTGAGTGTGTATGTGTGCTGAGATTGTAACTTTTGCCATGCATGTAGGTAAATACACGGAAAATCAACCCGAGGACCCGGATGATAGGAAATGTAATTAAATATTGAATTGAGCTAAAATAAGATATGTATAAGATAGACAGCGCATAAAACCGAGAGCATCTATCGAGGGAATAGGTAGATTGAGATGAAAGGAGATACGTCAATATTTAACAAGCTCTTTCCACGCGTCGTGCTTAGATTAAAAAGCATCGCTTCATTTCATAGCGAAAATAAAATATTGAAAAAAAGTAGTGTGTGTGTCTTATTCTTAATGCCTAATTTTTTTAATGACATAAATTGAACTTGAACATACTCTCGTGCGTGTTCTTCTCGTTCAGGCAATAAACGGCTCTAAATATGTTTTGATAGAAATTCATTACCATTTATTGTATGGGAAGGTAGTTGAATTAACTTCCCAGTGAAGATTGTTCCAGCGTGACGTTAATTAACTACCTACTGGATCTAAATTGCCAGAAAAGAAGCCATGCCTAGCCTCATAAAAGTTAATAAGCCCTTCCAAAAATGCCGACCGACTGGTATAGTGGTTAAGATGTTAGCCTCTAGATCGGAAGGTTCCTGGTTCGAATCCGGGCATGGATGTTTGTAAACGTATGGTGTAGAGGCGGCTGGTGCAACTTAAATCTGTCGTGACCGAAAGTCCTCACGTTGGGTTGGCGTGGAAGTTTGGAGAGTGGGGTGCCAGCTCAGGTGTTCCTTCGTCATCTGACCGTGGTTCAAAATTACGAGATGTTATCCTCGGATATTTCCCTTAAGGGACTGATCCCGGACCGTCGTCAATAGCCCGTTGTGTTGCTATAGTACGACGTTAACTACAATTACCATTACCCTTAAGTGACTGATCCAGGACAGTCGTCAATAGCCCGTTGTGTTGTTCTAGTACGACGTTAACTAAAATTACCAATTACCTTCCAAAAATTGTAATGAGATAGAGTGATGCTAAAAGTAAATAAATATTGTTCGATTCTATTGCCTCTTTAATATCTTTTTGCAGGGAAGGTTTGGACATCCCTACGTATAACGAAAGCTAGAGAAGATCAATATAATCACCGATGCAACACATGTTTTCGATCCTGCTAATTTCGTACAAATGAAAATTTCATTTCCGATCGTTACGTATTTACACCTGGTCATTAAATTCAGTACCTAAAAGGGCTTATTTTAGCGACCTCATTAATCCACGGGGCTTAGGAGGAAAAGTTAATTAACTTGGGATTTAACTTAACAAGATGTCGCTCGAAATGTCGTCTGTATTGTTGAATTTAATCTTCAAGTGGTTTGGATAAGACTCTCATCCACCACATCCTTTGAATAATCACGTCATCTGACCGTGGTTCAAAATTACGTGGTGCTGTCCTCGGATCTTTCCCTTAAGGGACTGATCCCGGACCGTCGTCAATAGCCCGTTGTGTTGCTCTAGTACGACGTTAATTAAAATTACCCTACCTCACCTTTCCTTTATCTGGAGAGTGGGGTGCCAGCTCAGGTGTTGCTTCGTCATCTGACCGTGGTTCAAAATAACGAGGTGTTGTCCTCGGATCTTTCCCTTAAGGGACTGATCCCGGACCGTCGTCAATAGCCCGTTGTGTTGCTCTAGTACGACGTTAACTAAAAATTACCAATTACTATTATGGGATCAAATAGATAACTGCTAGTTAAGACGGACACTTTATTATGTAAAAGGAACATGGGACAAAACAGTTAACAGTTAAAACAATGAGGAGGAAACATCGGCAATTAACATCGTCACATAACATTCAATAGAGCTCGTCATAGCTCAATAAGTTAAAGCGCGAAGCTCTTGCTTCCGCGGCTTACATTCAACGTCTGCTTAGGTACTATGTGATGCGGCGCGTCACCGCTAATGTATACATACGCGTAGAATGGGAACCGACGGGACTATTTTCCCACAATCGGCCATCTGACAACGCATGCGACCTCGCATGAAAGCAATATAACACAGGGAAATAAAGCACTTCATGGGGAAAATATAACATCAAATAGAAAAATTAAACAAAAATAGAATATGGCACTATTAAACATATTTGACACATTTGACTCACTAACATATTTGAATAATTAGCAATAAATTCAAAACAGAACATAATAGTTTTGAAGGTCAAATTATAATGCACAAAACAGTAATGTAAATGAAAAGTAGTAATCAAACATTCTAAATGAAGCATATAGAACATGAAAATTTAAAACAAAACATCATCAAAAAAATTCTATACGTAACCTTGTATGCAAAGTAACAGGGAAAGTACAGTTATAAATTTCAAGGTTTTTATAATGCAAAAGGTAATTAATTGCACACAGAAATAGAGAATCAAATCTGAGAAGAAAATTAATGAGTTAAGAAAAACAAATAGATATTTCAATCAAAAGAATATATTTTAAACACAAATGGAAAAGAATATTTTTCATCTTCATACATTCACATTTTGTAAAAAAAATTAAGAAAACATAAAATCTACAATAGACATAATGGAAATAAAATAAAATGTAAGATGCAAAAATATTAAGTGAATGGCTTAATATATTCAGCAATGGTGGAGGTAGTTTTGGGTCCATCGTTTCCACTAATTCGTGTAACATCATATGTATGATTAGGTTTTACTTTTGTGATCTTGTATGGTCCGAGATAGTTTGGTAGGAACTTTTGTCCTGGTGCAGTTTGAGTACGTTTAATAAGCACAATATCATTGACGGCGTACTGTTGAGGATGTTTGCGACGTAAGTTATAGGAATGTTTGTTTTCATGTTGGATTTTCAAAATTTGGTCTTTAGCACACTTTCGCAGTTCGTCACGATTTGTTTCGAAGGCACGACGCATTTCATCAGATAACAATTGGAGAAGTTGATGATCACTTTTAGTTTTCATTTTTGCACCTATGAGCAGTTCGAACGGAGTTGTGTCAATGCTTCGATGATAAGTGGAATTGATAGTCTGTTGCACTGCAGCGACATGCTTGTACCACGTCGTGGGATCAGGTTGGGACAACTTTGAAATCACAGCGATGATACTGCGGTTGAGTCTTTCGACCTGTCCATTTGCACGGGGCAAACCAGTAGTTACGTGGTGCAGTTGAATGTTTTCATTGGCACAATATTGCGTGAATTCATCAGATGTGAAAGCGGAACCACGATCAGTGAGAATTCGGGAGGGATTACCAAAAGTAGTTTTTTGCACTTCAAGCTTAGCAATAACTTCTTTGGATGTGGTTGATTTACACGGATAGAGCCAACAGAACTTGGTGAATGAGTCAATCACAGCTAAAATATGACGATAATTTTTGTTTGAAGTTGCTAACGGTCCAAGATGATCGAGATGGTAGGTATGTAGAGGAGTATCGTCTTTGGGAAGAGGATTTAACAGACCCTATTGTTTGCCGGCTTTTTTGTTTGAGAGAAGGCAAGGTATACAAGTTGATATATACTGTTCGATCTTTTGGTGTAATTGAGGAATATAGTACTGCTGCTTAATGAGTTCCTCTGTTCTTTTAACGGCAAAGTGACCTCGTTCATGGGCACTACGAATTATATCAAGGTGCATCGATTCTGGTACAACAAGAATGTCATTGCCATTGACGAATTTGTAAAGAACACCATTCTTTGTAGTAAAGTCATTATAATTCGATTTTGATGCGAGTTCACAGATGGCGCGAAGAGAAGCATCTTGTTGTTGAGCACGATGTATACGAATAGTAAGTGGATCAGGAGATACGGAAACAACAAGCACACGACTCAAAGCATCAACATGAGCCATTTTTGTTCCTGAGCGATGAACGATTGAATAATCAAAGTCTTGAAGAAGTAAAATCCATCGAGCAGACATCTTTTTTTGTCATTGTCTTAGTGAAGGCATCACAGTCGGTCACTATTGTGAAGTGTTGACCTAGAATGTACACACGGAATTTACGTAAGGCCTCGACGATTGCAAGGACTTCGAGTTCGTAACTGGAGTATTTGCGTTGACTGTCGTTTGTTTTGCGACTGTGGTAATACACGGGATGGAATTTATTGTCAGTGTCCTTCTGAAGTAGGATACAACCGAAACCATCTATTGAAGCATCACAGTGCACTTCAGTTTCAGCATTTTGGCGGTAAATGGCCAAAACGGGATTTTCACATAAAAGTCGTTTGAGGTGAAGAAATGAGGATCGTTCATTTGCGTCAAAATGGAATTTACAGTCTTTACGAAGCAGGTCACTAAGAGGTTTAGCGATGAGTGAGTAGGACGGTATAAATTTACGAAAATAACCGGTCAGTCCGAGGAATTTCTGAACATCTTTCGTGCATTTGGGTTCTGGATAACGGGTGACAGCATCAGTTTTAGAAGGCGAAGGAAAAAGTTTTCCAGACTCAACGATGTGTCCTAAAAATTCAATACGGCGGTGAAAAAATTGGCATTTCTTAAAGTTAATCTCAAGTCCATAGTCCTTGGCGACATCAAGAACTAAACGAAGTCGGGACAGAGCTTCAACATCATCTTTGGCAGGGATAACCAAATCATCCATATAAGGTAGAACAATTCCCTCGACTATCAGGTCACGAAACACAGTATTGATGAAACGTTGAAACACAGCGGGGCAATTCACCATACCAAAAGGCATACGTTTGAATTGGTACTGTCCACGATATGTGACAAAAGAAGTGTATGGACGACTTTGTTCTGCAACTGAAACTTGATGGAAAGCATTTTTCATGTCCAAAGTACTGAACACTTTAGCATCTTGCAACTGATCAAGAATATCCTCAATGAGTGGTAGGGGATATCGATCTTTTTCAATCACTTTGTTAATTTGGCGATAGTCAATAACGACACGGGGATCACCATTCTTTTTACGCACAACAAGTGTTTGACTTGAGTACGGCGATGAGCAGGGCTCAATGACATCATTGGCAAGCCATTCGTCGACTTGTTTTTCAACTATGTCACGTTCCACAAAAGGCAAACGGCGAGGTGAATGATAGATTGGCTTTTCGTCGACCAAAGTAACACTCAGTTCGACATCAGTTGATTTAGTCTTTTTCGGCAAGTAGGACTGGAGCAATTGTTGAACGTCATCACGGATTTTTCTGGGAATGCTGCGGTCCACATCAAACTCTGGGGTATCGTCCTCGATGTGCAGGATGAAATTTTCGGACAAAGACGTCGAAGTGGGGTCAGTTTTTGTAAATTTTATTCCATCCGGGGCAACAGTCATGGTTGCTTGATGAGTAACATCACAGCCAATTAGGATGGGGTACGTCATGGAGGAGTCGGGTACAACACGAAAAGTTGTATCAAAGTTAATTCCATCAATTTGGATGGAAGAAGTAAATGTACCTATCACTGGGGTCTTTGCTGAACCAAATCCAGTAAGGAGGGAGGTATTGTGCGTCAATTCAGGAGAACCAATGAATTTCCATATACCATGCTGCATTAAAGTTACGGGGCTTCCAGTATCAATTAACGCAGAGTATTTGGTATTTAAAAGTGTAATTACTTTACATGTGTGCGGAGTAATTTCTTTAATTGAACTAACAACATCGGGTGATTTCTGAGACGCGGTTTTTTGGCATTGTGATGAAATGTGACCAAAATTTTTACAAATTAAACAGCGTTTTCCACGATTTTTATCTGGGCAGTTTCGCGAAATATGGTTTGTACCATTGCAGTTATAACAAGTTAAATGTTTGGAAGAAATCGAAGTTTGGTTTTGTGATTTAGAATTTTGAGGATAATGATGAAGTTTAGAATCAAAAGTGCGACTAGTATTTGTTTCATTATGGGTACGAGAATGATTATTAGAAAAACGATTTTTACTCTGAAAAATCTTTTCGTAAATATTAAGCTTTTCTTTGAATTCTGTCATCGATTTGCTACCGTATAATATCATTTTATTAGCGTTAGAATCATTTATTCCTCGTATGCAGTAATCTATAATTGAACTTTCATCAATTTGTGCATCAGATCTAGCTGCTATCTCGCGGAGTGCTATTAAATATTCGGCAAGGGATTCTTTTTCATCTAATTTGCGCCTACTTAATTCGACATGTATTTCGCGGGAGTTAAATCTTTGACCAAATTCATTTATCAACGCGGTTTTCAAGGAAGAAAAGGTTGTTAAGGCGTTCTGACTCTGAATGAAAGTTTTTGCTGCACCTATCAACAATTTTTTACATATTAGAAGTTTTTGCAACTCAAGAGTTACCCCATACAATGAAAAGAAATTTTCGACATCCTTAATAAATGAATAAACAGAATAAGAATTTAGACCTGAGAACGAACGTTCTTCGATTAACACATCTTTCAGAAATAACCAAGAAAAACGGTCAACAACAGCTGCATTCGATTTTGACGAATCATCAGAACACGATAGTGTTTTAACACTGAATGGATTTGTTTGGATATTTTGTTTTTCTGGCGCCGGATTGGATGTGTTTAGACTAGTGGGGGAAGCCACCTGCGATAACGGTTTAGGGGAAATTTCCGTTCCTTCTTTTTCGCGCTTACTACTACTACAGACTACTTCCTGTTCTGTTTCATCATCAGAATTTGAGTCTAACATTTCATGCAATGATTTTAAATCAGAAAGCGAAAGTAAAATTCGTTCACACAATTCTTCAGCGGAGCCCTCTACATCTAAATTTAAAATATCACATATACAGATAAAGTTAGTTAAAGATAACTCTTTCAGCAAGGATTCCTTAGCGTTTTGCAAATTGAAATCAGAAGCAAAACCTGCGAAAACACGAAGTTTTCTTCGACTAGTGCGGTCGTAAATTTCGTTAGGGTAAACTATGGAAAATAATAATTTAATGTTCCGAATAGATCCATTTTTTAAGAAGTTTGAAAGAAAAGGTATGTTATCCAAAATTAAGGAAGTCATAATTGCGAACTTACCATGGACAACTGGAAATTCAAAGTAATCCAAAAGCACAATTCTTGAAAAAAATATTCACATTCACACTTCAGGAGATTGGTTTTTGTTGCTAGGGGTAATTAGGGTGACCAGGAAGAAAGGCCAGAGCCCCCAATTATGGGATCAAATAGATAACTGCTAGTTAAGACGGACACTTTATTATGTAAAAGGAACATGGGACAAAACAGTTAACAGTTAAAACAATGAGGAGGAAACATCGGCAATTAACATCGTCACATAACATTCAATAGAGCTCGTCATAGCTCAATAAGTTAAAGCGCGAAGCTCTTGCTTCCGCGGCTTACATTCAACGTCTGCTTAGTAGAGATGGGCGATCCGCTCAGGAGCTGACTCAAAGAGTCGACTCTTTTGACGGAGTGAGCGAGCGCTGATTCGTCAAAAAAGAGCTATAGCTCTTTTTTAACCAATCAGGGCTGAAGAGCGGTAACTCTTTTTTAACGAATCAGCGCTTCCACTCTCGAAGAGTCATTTCCGCATGCGATCACCAGTTCAGTGATTCTTTTGGGAGTTGATTCTTTGGGAGTTGATTCTTTTGAGATTTGATTCTTTTCGGAGTTGATTCTTTACGAGATTTTGGCTCTTTCGAAGAATCATTTCCGCATTCGATCGTTTGCGCTCACTGATTCTTTTGGGAGTTGATTCTTTTGAGATTTAACTCTTTGGCTCTTTTCGATAATTATCGCTCTCGAAGAGTCAATTCCGCATTCGTTCTTTTGCGCTCCCTAGCTTTTTGTTACTTTTTTGAAGTTTCAAATTTTTAAATATCTATGTATTATCATAAATGTTATATTTTTAAATTTAATTCAATTTTAGATTGAAAGGGTGTTTTTACGGCTTAAGTCATATCACGCCTTTTAGCACTAATTAAAACTAGTCTTAAGGTTGTTATTAAAACATATTCTAACAGTTATTATGTTATTCACTTAACATTAATATAATAATAGCCTTGATTTCTCGGGAGTGATATCATTTTAATAAAGCTACACAAAATTAAATTAAACGTAACTCGTTTTTATTGCATTGCCTTCACAAAACAAGGCATTTTGAAAATATTTTATTAAAAGACAGGGAGGGGACTTGGATTTTGAAAATCTTTGGGACAACGAGTATTCGAGGGTATTATATACCTATATCTTAAAATAAATAGTTAAAAATCTTAAGTACTTCAATAAATTATTAATATTTTTATTATATGATTTTAAAATATCATTTAAATTATTAGGAAGTCTCATTTGGTAATTAAGTGGTTTTAGAAAGAAATCTTAATGTATCCAAACACGTCCAAGACACTTTTTTTAAATGTGGTATAGAAACATTTTAATGATATTTTTATGTTTTGTGTTTTAAACAATAGCAATGGGCTATAAATATTAAAAGTATATTTTAATAATTTTGTAAAAATATGATAATTATGTATGAAATTTTAAAGAAATGAGTCAAAAACTTCAAATGTGCTACATGAAAATCTATTCAACCAATTTGAAAAATGATGCTACCAAAATAAACTACATGCATATTTCTAGGGAATGAACTAGAATAAAAGGATATTTAAATAAACAACAATTTTACAAGTGATTGAAAAATGAATAGAAGATTTTTTATAGTTTTACAGTCCTACTTCTTAAATAAATAGTAATAATTTAGAAAATTTTGAACTCAGCATAATTATTCTAGTTCATTCACTTGACAACATTATAAATAACAAACTCTCAAAAGTTTACTAGAATCCAGTTATAAGTTTTTGTATTATAACATTTGAAGTGAGGAAATAATGCAAAAATATTAAATTAGAGTTAAAGGTAGTTTCAAATGCATCGCTTGCTCCCTTGCGTTTGCTCTTTGTGTAAACAATTTTGTTCTTCCTTCTCTTTAAAAAAGTTCACTCCATTTCCAAAAGAGAAACCATTTAAATATTTGAAAAAACTTTCTAAAATTATATTTGTACAAAAAAGTAAGGTTTAAATTTAGATTTTGCCATGTTTTTGGCCTTTTAATGGCCATTTCCAGTGTTTTCCATTCTTACTTCTTGTTTTCCCGCCTTGATTAAAATCTTAATACTTCTTCAAGTAATTAACAGAGAACAAAATTAAATATGTTTTGGAAAGTCAAATAAATACTCTATCCAATAAAATCGAAAACTTTTTTAGAATTCTTGGTCAAAAATGAGATTTTTAACGTGTTTGGATATTTTAATTGCTACTTCTGTAATCTCAACGGGTTCATGACGGGAATTACAAAAGTAGAAGTGTCCTCAAAGTAATTTATTCTTTATGGACAATTTCAAAGTTATATGAATTGACATGGTTTTGGGCCATCTTATGCCTTAGCAATTAAATTTTACAGCTTAGCAGCCCTATGCTGCAATGCCTATCGTCCTCGGGCCCCGTCTCCCTCCTTTTGTTGATTTTAGAGGTAAACTGCTCAATTGCTGGATGAGTGAGTGTTTCAAGTGTTGTGTGCGTGGGTGTTTCAAGCACGCTTGGCGCCTCTTCGTCTGGACACATGCGCTCACGTGACAACGAGGGATGTTCGATGGCCCAAACATATTGTATACATTTCGATATGTTATATACATTATTATATATCTCAAAGGAGCGGTGAGTCATCAAAAAGAGCTAGCTCTTTTTAGTGAGTGAGCGGTTCCGATCCGATCCCTGAAAAGAGTCATTTTCCCCATCACTACTGCTTAGGTACTATGTGATGCGGCGCGTCACCGCTAATGTATACATACGCGTAGAATGGGAACCGACGGGACTATTTTCCCACACTATTTACCTTTCACGTCAATGATCCGCGCGACACAGTAGTAGACTTTGCGTCGATTTCACCATTTGTGTCGTGACTAGAAATGCGCACTCAACATCTCTTTCATAAATTAATAGATCGTCAAACTAGACAATAAGATGCAAAATAGGCGAACCAAGTCTATTTTGCAGAGAATAGTCACGGTAGTATATACGTACGTGTATTAGTCTCACTTATTGCACTCCTCTCAATAGCGTTGCTTAGTTTGAATACGCTTTACGTCCATGCTTTACCCACTCACTGCTCTAACACCCTGCAAGCTGTAAGCGACACATGTTCGATTCCTGCAAGAATCGAAGCGTATTTCTCTCTCTTGTTACTGTAAGGTATTTTTCGGTGTACGTCCATTTATTGGAGGTAATTGGTAATTTTTTAGTTAACTTCGTACTAGAGCAACACAACGGGCTATTGACGACGGTCAGGGATCAATCCCTTAAGAGAAAGATCCGAGGACAACACCTCGTAATTTTGAACCACGGTGAGATGACGAAGCAACACCTGAGCTGGCACCTAACTCTCCAAACTTCCACACCAACCCAACGTGAGGACTTTCAGCCACGACAGATTTAAGGTGCACCAGCCGCCTCTACACCATACGCTTACAAACATCCATGTCCGCACCCGGATTCGAACCAGGAAGCTTCCGATCTTGAGGCTAACACCTTAACCCCCTTTGCCGGTTAGTCGGCATTTTTTGGAGGTTAGTATTTTATTAAGCTGGCATTGGAGCACGACATCGGGCATTGGTGAGGGTCCGACAACAATCCCGAAGGGAAAGTTCAAGCACAACGTCTCGTCATTTGAAACCACAGTCAGATGACGAGAACAACACCTGAGCTGCCACCCCATTCTCTAAACTTCTACACGACGTAACATGAGGAGATTTGGCAAAATGACAGATTTAATTTGCACCAGTCCTCGGGTGCGCGACGATCATTGACTGGACCAAGTTTTGATCTCGCAACCATCTGGTTCTTAATCCGTTGCGCCGACCAACCGGTATAGTGGTTAAGGTGTTAGCCTCTAGATCGGAAGGTTCCTGGTTCGAATCCGGGCCCGGGCATGGATGTTTGTAAACGTATGGTGTAGAGGCGGCTGGTGCACCTTAAATCTGTCGTGGCCGAAAGTCCTCACGTTGGGTTGGCGTGGAAGTTTGGAGAGTGGGGTGCCAGCTCAGGTGTTGCTTCGTCATCTGACCGTGGTTCAAAATTACGAGGTGTTGTCCTCGGATCTTTCCCTTTAGGGACTGATCCCGGACCGTCGTCAATAGCCCGTTGTGTTGCTCTAGTACGACGTTAACTAAAATTACCAATTACCAATCTTAATCCGTTGGTCTTCCAACTGGGATACTGCGGCCCCGTCCAATTAGTTAACATCACACAGTGGAAAACAACGGGCTATTGCGACGGGATCAAACCCGAAAGGAAGGATCCGAGGGCAACATCACGTACCCTAGACATATACATGTACTGTAGAAACAGGCCTCTGTTACACTGCTGGAAGAGCAATGGATTAGTAATCGTAGGATTGGAAGTTCGAATCCAACCCAAGTCCGTCGTGTGCTAGAGTAAATTGATGCAACTCTACTATTATAAAAGGAAGTGTTTGTTTTCTGCCCGCAAAGTCCTGACGAATCTATGGCACTTACAGAAATGGGATTTGGCCCACAAATAGGCCGACGTTTTTGCAATTTTTGGGTCGTGGTGGATTTTAAAAATTCAATCTAGATTATTTTTAAATGAATGTAATATAATTTAATTATTATTGTTTTCTTTGGAATGGCAACAGCATAACAGATCGCAGACTCTAAATTTATTTTTCCGTGCTTCCTTTTGATTTTGCGGAGAAACGATTTGTCAGCAGACTAAAAAAACAAATAAACATTTCTGGAGTTTTGTAGTTCTTTTTTCTATCTCCTAGACCGTTAAAGATAGAGTAAAAATTTCAACGGATTTGAAATCTGCGGAAAATTTCACATTATATCGGTACCTAAAAATATGATTTTCTTTAAATAAATAATTTTTATATTTTTTCCAATAAGAAAGGCCGCTGTGCAGAATGACCTTCGTTTGATTCGAGATTCAAGAAATCACAGACTTCATTTCCTGCGTTCAGCAAAACAAATAAAAAACACCGATATTCATTGTTTTGTTCTTTTTTGTAAAATCGGGATCATTAAAGACCTATTGAAAATTTCAACGGATTTGAAATCTGTGGAAAATTTTACGCCAGATCGTTACCTCTTGCACATGATTTCCTTTAAATAAATAATTTTTCAATTAAATATCTATATTTTCGCAAGAGATTTTGACGTCACGCCGATTGAATCACTTTGTAGTTGGAATTTGGCCGAATTTGACAATGACGAGGCCACCACGGCGTTGCCCGTGGTGTTGGTTTGCAAAGCATAGTTCAAAATATTCATAATTTGGTTTGCGAAGCAAACCAAATGGGAATTCGTAGGGAATTCATTCTTATAGGCTACAAATTTCCATTTGGTTTGCTTGTAATCTGACCGTGGTTCAAAAGTACGAGGTGTTGTCCTCTGATCTTTCCCTTAAGGGATTGATCTCAGACAGTCGTCAATAGCTCGTTGTGTTGCTGTAGTACGATGTTAACTAAAAATTACCAATTACCAATGCATTTAGTTTGCGAAGCAAACCAACACCAGGGGCAATGCCATGATGGCTGTTATCGAATTTGGCTGCATTTGACAATGACGAGGCTATTACAGCGTTGACCGTGGTGTTGGTTTGCGAAGTAAACAAAATTGGAATTCGCATAGAATTTATTCCAATAGTCTACGAATTTTCATTTGGTTTGCGAAGCAAAACAACACCCCGGGCAACGCCATGATGGCTGTTATCCAATAGTCTACGAATTCCCATTTGGTTTCCTTCGCAAACCAAATGGGAATTCGTAGCAATCACCGAACGTTAGCGAGCAGTGGTCACACCTGACAACACGAAAAGAACTATCACGGTCAACGCCGAGCTGGCTACGCAGTAGATAATGTTAGATATGTCGCTGTCTCAAATGTCCTCACGTTGGCGTGGTGTGGAAGTTCGGACAGGTGGGGTGCCAGCTCAGGTGTTCTCGTTACTCGCCGTGCTTCAAAATTACAAGGCGTTGTCCTCATATATTTCCCTACCGGATTGATCCCGGAGAGTCACTAATTGTCCGTTGTATTGCTCCAGTGCGACGTTAATTAAGACACCCACCTACCGTGCAGTAGAGTAAAACCTTTAACGTATTGTTTCCATAATTGACAAAAGATATTAGAAACGATAACCGTGATATTAAAAAAAAAAATCTGATTTTGCTATTCGCAAAAGAATTTTTCAATAAAATTGAAATTAAATTCAACCATGCAATGTAAGGAAGCATGTTCCGAGTCCAAAATAGAACCTCGCAGCAAAACGCGCATCCGCACCATAATAGATAGGAAGTAGAATTTCAAGAATCAGAGCGGACTCCAATCAAAAACGGAGATGATATTGGAAAATATCCGTTCTCTTCCGATCGTACCAATCATTCAAAATATAACTTTTGATTGCTGGAATAGTTCGAGCATACGAATAGCGACGTTGCCATTGAATCAAATCGAATAGAAGCATTAGAAGACATAAACTTTCTTTTCACAAGGGATTTTCGGGCCGGGGAATTGGTTTCGTTCGGGTATCGTTCATCCATAAATAACACAAACTCTGATGCCACTTTCTCAAACAAATGTTTGTAAAATTGATGCGCTTCGCTCTGTGCTTCAGTCTTCTTTACACAATCTATTTGATGTCGAAGACAAATTCAGTTAAGTTTTTAAGGAATATAAGAACATGGGAGAGAGAGATAACGTTTGGAATTTTAAGATATTTGCGGAGGGTTTCTTGAAAGGTTAAGTAAATTACTCGGCATTCGAAATTTGGAACTGTCTGGTTACATGATTATATCGGCTAATTTAAGACTGTTATGGAAAACATGCTACGTCGAGACAATTTAAATGTACTTTGTAAGGTTCTAAGGCCTACGGCCTAGGTGTATTAACCCTCCGAGGGGTTCATACGCATAATTCCACCTTGTAATCTGATTACTTTTAACCAATTTTGGCCTTCATCAATGTAATCTGCATAGGATTTTATTCTAAGGAAATTGCATTACAATCTTTCCAAAGGATTCTATCCTCAGGAAATGGAGCAAACGGAATCTTCTAAAGGATTGTATTCTAATGAAAGGAGCAATAGAATCCTTGCAAAATATTCTATTACACGGAACTGTGCAATAGTATCTCTCCAAAGAATTGCATTCCGAGCAGACCAAATGTGGGTAATTTGAAGAGAAATCCAAACACATACAAATTCATTCACTTTGTAAGTACTCACTTAATAACCCAAACTGTTTCATGATAGGTAGGACCTCGCACTGGAGCAACTCAACGGGCAATTGGCAAAGATCCCAGATCAAACCCGAAGGGAAAGATCCGAGGACAACACCATGTAATTTTGAACCACGGTTTGATGACGAGGTCATACCTGAGCTGGCACTCCACCTTTTCAAACTTTCACACCACGCCAACGTGAGGCATATGTGGCCCCGACAGATTTAAAATGCTCCTTTGTACACAATGATCTATAGTTGCATTCGAACCCTCTGGTTGCCACTCGGTTGCTCTCCCAACTAGTCTACCACGATAACTGGAATGGAATAGAATTGCTTTTCGTTGTATCTGTAGCATGCTACTTGAAAAAAAAAAGGAATACTGCTAACTCGCTTAATTAAATACAATGTTAGAAAAGTAAAAAAATTCGTTAAAGAATCAATTTTTCTTTTCTTTTCTAAATTACTGAGAGTAATTCGCTACTTCAGGGTTTTAAAAGTAATTCACTACTTCAGGGTACTAAGAGTAATAAGTTACATCTGAGTATTAGGGGTAATAAATTATTTTTGAGTACTTCAGAGGGGGGATAAGTTTATCCTGGATAATAAGAGTAAATAAATTGCTTCTTGATACTAAAAGTGGTAAGTTATTTCTGGGTTTTGAGAGTAATAAGTCACATCTGGGTATTCAGAGTAATAAGTTGCTTTCGGGTACTATAGGTAAAACTTTTTGAGTACTTCTAGGATAAGTTACTTCTGAGTATTAAGAGTATAAAATAAGCCATGAATATTAAAAGGGATGAGTTACTTCTGGGTTATTGAAAGTAATACGTTACTTATGGGTACTAAAAGTAATAAGTTAGTTCTGGATATTGAGAGTAATACTTTACTTCTGGGTATTGAGTGTAATACACTACTTCTGGGTACTGAGATTCTTGAAATTCTGGGTACTACAGGTTTTAAATATTTCTCAGTACTTCTGGGTACTGAGAGTAATAAGTGATATCTGAGTACTAACAGGAATAAGTCATTTCTGGAAACAAAACAAGTTGTTTATGGATACTAAAAGCTATACGTTTCTTATAGGAACTAAGTTACTTATGGGTACTCAGAGTAATAAGTTCATCTGAAGTAATAACTTCATAAGTAACATCTGGGTACTACTGGTAATAAACTATTTATGAGTACTTCGAAGATAAGTTTCTTTGTGGGCATTAAGAGTATATAATAAGTTTCTTCTGGGTATTAAAAGTGGTAGGCTACTTCCGGATTACTGACAGTAATTAGTTACTTATGAATTCTGACAGTAATAAGCTACCTTGGTGCAAGCTATTATTTGCCTCCTGGGAACTAAAATGCATAAGTTACTTCTTGTAACAACTGATTTAACTTCGTGTTTCACTTCTATACGCCGACGGTAAAACAAATGGAGTCCCTTATTCTTCCAAATAAAAATAAGAAATCGTCATAATCCAAAACCCATACAAATTAACTCACTTAAAAAGCAAAAGTCGATACATGGAACTACTTCTCTTTGTTGTGTCCGTTACAAGCAGCACGAAAAGAAATAATCCGAACTCGCTTATTGAATCACGATTATCGAAAAGTCCAAATTTCGTTAAAAAATCAATCGCTCCGCTTCAGTTTACAGATACCACCCAACACATCCGGGTACACTGTTTTTCACTCCCACAACGATATCGATAAAAATCTGCTGATTTTTCAGATCTGGTGTAATTACAAGGCTCTCCCCCTAAGCGCTATAGCGAATTTTTAAACTGCCGTCACAAAAAAAAAAATCGCTTTTTAACTTCCGGAATCGGGGAAAAAAGCCGTGCCTTTTTTAAGGCACACACGTAACTAATTCTCGTTTATTTTGCTATCTTTTTACTTCTCCCGCTCGACCAATAACTCTCTTCACAACCCGACCAGAAACTGTTTCGTGGAGAAAGAAGGAAAAAAGGATAAGGAAAAATGCATTAACCATAAGCAAAAGCGATGGCAATTCTAACGGATTTTCTTAACATCAAAACTACATGATTAATACGAGCAGAGAAAAACACACAAGGGGAAGCAGGAAAGCGACTGTTAGCGTAAATAAAACAAAGTTAATGTAGGAGAAGAAGTCAGAGTTTGTGGAGGAGGGGGAAATGCGTTTAAGAAGCACTAGGTGCTTATATTTATGGCAAAAATGACTTGATGAAACGCTTGAATTATTTGCACAATATTTCAGCCCTGAAGACATTATTCAGCAAAGAACAAAACTTCACAAGATGAAATTCTGAGGGTGTCTACATTTACAATATTAAATACCATTTGCTAGGGAAGTATTCAATGAAATGCTGGGCTCCATAAACGAAGCCAATAAATAATCTTCCTTTTGTATATTTAAATGTTTCTCGAGTAGAGGCTGCAGAGACTGAGCTATTAATCTTTTTTTCGTTGCATATATCTTCAGCGTGGCCGGAGGGATTAATCGTGAATTACTCGAGCGCTCCAGATTGCTTGTGTTTATTTGAGAGTGAAAACAAGGAAACAGAAAATGGGTAGTTTATGGAGCGTTAATGGGTTAGGTCATATTTGAAAGGACTGCAAATGTGAAAAACTGAAATATGAATAGGGGATTGAGAATTTTAGCTGTTTAAGGACTAGCGAAATGTAATAACTTTACATATCGGCGTTAAATTTTTGTAACGGCTCATGAACACCTTGTAATTCAGTGCTCTAAATGTGCTCAGGAATCACCTTGAAAAAGTTCATTAATAGTCGAATCCAGTGTTCTTCATGTGCTCAAAAGTCGCTTTGTAACAACTCATTAACAGTAGAATCAGTACTTAGAGAATCGTCTTATAGCAGCTCATTAACAGTCGTATCCAGTGCTTAGAGAAGCTCATTAGCATTCGAATCCAATGCTCTAGAGTCGTTTTCCAATAGCTCATTAACAGTAGAATCCAGTGCTAAGAGAGTCGACTTCCAACAGCTCATTAACAGTCGAATCCAGTACTCGGAGAATCGTCTTCCAGTAACCCATTAACAGCTGATTGCAATGCCCAGAGAGTGCTCAAAAATCACCCTGCGATAGCTCAACAGTAGAATCATGCGCACAGACAGTTCTCAAGAGTCCTGATTAACATTAGGACCATTGCTGGAGAACGTGTTAGTGAGTCGCTTCGTAATTGCTCATTAGTCGACTCTAGTGTTCAGAACGTGCTTACGAGTCACCCTGTTATTAACTGTCGAATCCAATGCTCCGAGTGCTTGAGAGTAGCTCATTAGTCGAACCTCGTGGTCAATGCGTGTTTGTTATGCGCCTCGTAGTAGCTCAGAAGTCGAATCCAGTGCTCAAGAGTCGCCTTGTAATAGTTTGTTAAAATGAAAATCCAATACTCTCATAGAATATTCGTGATCCACCATGTAACAGTTCCTTAACAGTCGAATCTCGTGTTTAATGCGCGTCTGCGAACCACCTCGTATTAGTGAATAATTGACTAGAAAAGGGACGCGCGAACTGAATAATAATTCCAATTTTATCTTTAAAAGCTCTGAAGTGAAAATAATTATTCGATTAACTAATCAAAGGAAATCTAAATAATATTTTATACATACAATCTGACAAGTGGGAAATTAAAATATTGCTGTGAACTGAAAGTGGTTACATTGCATTCCAACACTAACCAGACATTCCCAACAGAAACCGCAAATAGATATACTATATCCTCCCAACCATAATACCTCTCTATAGCCTAGAAGTTTCTAGACTTTTACCACGATAAGGTGACATTACTCATTGATTTTGTGAACAGTAACAATGTCGATATCAGATGTCGATATTGTTAATAATCTATCCTTTCGTTGCGATACAGTAAAGGAAAATAAGGATTGGAATGCACAATATTTGCCTCAAATAAAAGCCTGCTTTCTCTATAATAGCTAACTTGCAGTGTTTTCTTAACCTTCTGAACGTCGTGAGATTTGCGAGTGGAGTAGTGTTGCTTTTACCTGCACTTTATTTTATGACCATGTCTTTCTACACAATCAATGAATTTTTTCAAACTTTAGAAAAACTCTACAGTTCCTCTCTCCATAGAATAGAAGCCGGTGGGTTGCTAGGTCGAATCCAATCAAAGACCGTCGTGTACAAGGGGGTCTGGTGCACGTTAAATCTGTCGTGGTCTCAAATGACCTCACATTGGCGTGATGGGGAAGTTTGGAGAGTGGGATGCCTGCTCCAATGTGGCCTCATCATTTGACCATGGTTCAAAATTACTAGATGTTGTCTTCGGATATTTCCCATCGTGTTTGATCTCGGACCGTCGCCAATACTCCGTTGTGCTGTGCGACATTAATTAAAATATTACCACCCCCCCTACCTTACAATAGAATTCTTTGAAAAATTATATACTGTTCCTTTTCTTATTATAGATGGCCACGGTAGCCCAGTTGAAAGAGTAACGGATTACTGACCGGAGGGTTGGGAACTTGGAGCAACGAGGTCCGTCATGTACGCGGGGATAGTGCAAATGTCTTGGTGTGGAAATTTGGTGAATTGGGCGCTAGTTCAGGTGTTAACCTGGTAATCTGACCATGATTCAAATGTGTGAGGTGTTATCCTAGGTTCTTTCCCTTCGGGATTGATCCCGGACGGTCGCCATTCGGCCGTTGTGTTGATCCAGTGTGAAGTGAATTAACTACTTATCTACCTTCGTACCTGATAACAGTATCACTTGGAAAGATTCTACTGGTCAATTCTATAAAATAGGATTCTTTAAAAAGATGCTATTGGTCAAGAACGTCAAAACTGGTTTAAATCTAGTGCTTACTTCTTTAGAATAGTTACATAGTTAGTTCCAGTAAAATAGTTACCTAATAAAAGGGATGAAAGAGTTATCCATCTTGTGAATGCTACTTGATCAAACAACAGTTCTTACGAATATGAACTGAACTTCAATGGGCTTTTTCATAGATCATAAATGCCATCTGATTAAAGTTCTGTGAATAACGCTTGATTCAACAACAGTTGTGAGATGAACTTCAATAGAATTTTCCATAAACCGTCAAACCCTTAATTCCAATGTATCTGTGGCCAAGTGTTGCCCTTGTGCCATAAAACATCAACCAACCAACCGAATATATCTGATGAAAAACCAACCAACCAACCCAATATATTTGAAAAAAGTTATCATTTTCGTAAATGTAACTTTATTTTAAAAAAGTTCTTACAATTCTGAGCTGAACTTTAATGTAACTTTCTCTCTCTCTCTCAAAGGATTATAATCTAAGGAAATAATGAATGAATACAGAGAATCTTTTAAAGAATTTTAATCTTCTAAGGAAAGAATGAATGAAATCTCTCTATCAAATTATTTTAATCTCAGGAAAGAATGAATGGAATCTTTCCCCTCTCTCATTCAAAGGATTTTAATCTAAGGAAAGAATGAATAGAGCATATCTCTGTATCTTTCAAAGGATTTTAGTCTAAGGAAAGAATGAATAGAAAATATCTCTCTTTCAAAGGATCTTAATAAAAAAAATGAATAGAATATTTCGAAAGGATTCAGTTATACGAGTTAAGGACCTATAGAATTCTTCTAATGGTTGAAAGTATCTATTAATTCTTTCGACCATTAGAAGAATTCTATAGCAACATTACACTTCTCGCAAATGTGCCCTCTTTCTGTGTATGTAGAATACGATCCTTCCAAATAATCCAGTTCTACAAAAGGAACGAATATAATTTTACCAAAGAATGTTATTGCAAGGAAAGGGGACAAGTAGAATATCTCCAAATAATTTTATTATGAGATAGAAAGTAATAGAATCTTTCTGAAGGTATTTAATCTAAGAAAATAATGTTCAAAATTACGCGGTGTTGTCATCAGATCTTTCTCTTGGGGGGGGGGATTGATCCCGGACCGTCGTCAATAGCACGTTGTTTTGCTCTAGTACAACGTTAATTAAAAATTACCCATTACCATAAGAAAAGAATAAATTGAGCCTCTTTCGAGAGGATTTTAGTCTGAGGAAAGAGTGAAGATAATCTCTTTCCAAACAATTCATTTATAAATAATCTAAAGAATGAGTCAATATAAAATCGTTCCAAAGAATTGTATTAAAATGAAAGTACCAATTGATTCTCTCTCCGTAAAGGTTGTTAAAATCCATTAGAAAGAGGGACGTGGTAGCCCAGTTTGAAGAACAGCGGATTTGCAACAGGAGGGTTCCGAGATTGAAATTCGGTCCAATTAAAAGACCGTCGTGGATACGGGTGCTGGTGCACGACAATTCTATCGTGGGCTCAAATATCCTCGTGTTGGCATGTGTGGAACTTTGAAGAGTAGAATACCAACTCCGGTGTTGTTCTTGTCATCTTACCATCGTTCGAAATTACGAGGCGTAGTTCTTGAATCTTTTGTACCGCGGTGGCACAATTGGAAGAGCAACGAATTAGCAAACGGAGGTTTCGAAACTCAATCCAGCCAAAGATCATCTTGGATATGGGAGGCTTATGCACGTTAAGCCTATCGTGGCCTCAAATATCCTCGCGTTGGTATGGTGTGGAAATTTGGAGAGTGGGATGCCAGCTCAGGTGTTGTTCTTGTCATCTTACCATCGTTCCAAATTACGAGGCGTTGTTCTTGGATCTTTCATTGGGGATTGATCCCGGACCATCGTCAATGACCCACTGTGTTGCTGTAGTGCAACGTTAATGAACTACATACCACCCTAAGAAGGATGTAGGTATATAGTCACGAACTTGTTGTGGGGTGAAAGCAATACTCCACTGCTTACAAATGTCGCCGGAGAGTTAATTAAAGCTCAAAGATCGGATCGCGATATTTTAATTTTACTCTTCAACGTAATGAAATCAAATAAGCACGAAAAGAAAGGATTTTTAATTCCAGGCTTCATAGGCCATTACGGCGTGACATTTTTTGCGTTAGCGTCTTTCCTCACACTCAGATATCGGCGTCATTGAATTTTGGCTCATTCGCCGATTGCTTTAAACACCCTAAAAGAGCCAGAAGGGGTCGGACGATCGATTGGGCAATTCGGACGATTTTTATTTTGGTTTATTTCTTTTTCTCTGTCCTTTTAACATTTTGTTATCAAAGGACGGCTGGATACGTGGGGAATGCACATTTTTCCTCGACGCTTAAACTTTCCTAAAAGCGATTGTGCTCCGAATTCTTTACAAAACTTCAATTGAAAGAGAATGGGATCCGATCCCGAACCTTGGGAAGTAATACAATTAGCGTGAATATAATTACGAAATTTGGCGCACAAAAAATTTGCCGCCGAGGGAAGGTGGCGGGAGAAAGATGGCGCTATTAAATCAGTTTTGCTAATTGTTTGAAAAAACCTGAACTTTGAATTAATTCAATAAGAGAGGAAATTGTTTAAATGTCACTTTCTTCCGTCGTTATAGTCCCTGAGAAGAAATGTGTCCCAATTAAGCATGATCTTGTCATGTTCTTATGTAGTTATAAGGAAGTTTCAGAATTTTGCATTTTTACCCGAATTTCAGGATTAACCCTTTGTGGAGAAATGTCCGAGTTGTGTAGTGTTGCTTTTACGCCAGAACGCACTTCATGACTAAAGATTTGTATTTTTCTAAGGAATCCATGAATTCGCTCTTGCAACCTTTAGAAATATTCTATTGGTACTTACAATAGAATCATTCGGAATGATTCTATTGGTACTGCTACTCGAGATAGAATGCTTTGAAACGATTCCATTTATTTCTTTTCTTAGAATAGAGTACCTTAAAGATATTCAATTGGTTCTTTCCTTAGTATAGAATGTTTTGGGGAGAATGGAATCTGAATTTGAACGCGTCTCGTTTCTGAGAATCATACAATTAGCGTGAATATACCATAAATACGAATTGTTGAGCAAAACAAATTCGTCACTGAGGGAAGGAGAGATTCTATTGACACATTATGTAGAATATAATTGTAAATATATTGGTCCTTTCTTTTGAATACGTTGGAAGTATTCTATTGGTCCTTTCCTTAAAATAAAATATTTTTGTTCGATAATATTGGTACTGTATGTGAAATATAAAGATTTGGAGGAATTTTACTGGCCCATTGTGTAGAATAGAATCTTTAGTTAAGATTCTATTAGTCCTTTCCTTAAAATAGAGTTCATTGGAAATATTCTATTGCTTTTCCCCTTTGACTGCAATACTTTGGAAAGATTCAATTTTTTCCTTAGATTAGAGGTATTAAAGTAGCACTGGAGCAGCACATCGGGATATCGGTGACGATTTGTGATCAATTATGGGGGATGTGTTTTTGAGTATTAGGGCCATATTTGGCCAAGCTGTTCGAAACACAAGAAATGGAATTTCAAGTAGTTGTGAAAAGGGAGGATGGAGAAGATAAAGTAGAGACAGATCGCTTGGGGATCCTGGGGAAACAACCACCCCGCTCACCAAAGACAGCAAACCCCACTGGAAAAGAATAGATCACTAGGGTACCTCGAATTCCGGAGGGATAAACTTAGGACAATACTTCGTAATTTTAAACCAGGGTCAGAAAAGGACCTTAGAATAGAAGCTCTTAGAAAATTTTTATCGTTCCTTTCCTTGAAATACTAGAATCGTTTGAAAAGGTTCTATTGATCAACAAGGATGATAATAATTATTAACTCCACCCCATAATTCTACCTTGCATGACGTAAGATGTAATTACATGTGTAAGCTCCTCAGAGGGTTAAATCATGCCGTACTAAAGGATGGAACGGTTGGTTGGGAGTTTCATGGCGCCAAGACAATATTTGACCAAGCGGTGCTAAATACAAGACATAGAACGTCAAGTAATTGGACATACATACACCCAAAGAACATTTTAATGATACAGAAGAGAGAAATTCACCAAAGGTAAGTCATAGGAAGCAAACTGATTGCTGAAAAAGACAATGGTTATAAAAGGCATTTTGCATTTATTTTTATTCTATGCTTCGAAAGTACAGGATATTTCAAACCACCCTGTACAAAGTTCAAGGTAAGGGGCACAAAATTAAACTTACATAATCTTAGCCCTCCGGGGGGGTTTAAAAGTACAATTAGACATTGCAACCTGCAATCTTCCATGCAAAACTTTGAATTTAATTTTGATCTTCCTGACTAATATAATTTTTCCAAGTTAATCTATTCTAAGGCAATGACCAATAAATATTTCCAAATGATTCTGTTCTATGGAAAGAAGAAATATAATCTTTCCAAAAGATTATGTTCTAACGAAAGTAGCATTATAATATTTTGTAAGGATTTTATATTCTAAGCATTTTGGCAATAAAATCTTTCCAAAAGATTCTGTTCTAACGAAAGCAGAAATTAAATATTTCTAAAGGATTATATATTCAAAGGAAATTAGCACTATAATCTTTCCTCAATATTCTGTTCTGAGCAAAAGAATCTTCAGAAAGGAAGCTATTCTAAGGAAATGAACAATATGATCTTTCCAAAGGATTCAGTTTTAAGGAAATGAGCAATAGGATATTTCCAATGGATTCTAATAGGAGTCAGTGAGTAATACAATCTTTCTAAAGTACTCTGTTTAAATGAAAGAAGCAATAGAGAGAACATTGAAAAACATATTCTGTTTTGTGCAGAATGGGTCAATAGAAACGTTAGAAAAATATCAATAGAATCTTTCTAAATGTTCAAAGAAACTGTCATGTATTCTCTTTCGAAAGGTGTGTTTATTTAGACATCGGTGTGTTGTGGGGTAAAAGTAACACTAGACTACTAACGAATCTCATGACTCTTAGAAGATAGGTAGGCATTTAATTAACGTCAAACTGGAGCAACAAAACGGGCTATTGGCGACTGTCCAGGATCAAACCCGAAGGGTTTGATCAGAGGATAACACAACGGAGTTTGGTACCATGGTCAGATGACGAGGTCACACCTGAGCTAGAACTTCAATCTCCAACTTCCACACCAAGGCAACCAGAAGACATTTAAGGCCACGAAATATTTAACATGTTCTAGTCAAATATGGTACACGACTGTCTTGAATTTGAATTTGCAACCCCCCTGTTACTAATCCGTTACTCTTCAAATCGGGCTAACGTAGCCTTCTGTGTAAGTTTTAAATACGCGATAAGGCAAGATATTTATTTACCAATTCTACTGTGAATATTTACACATACAAGCTCAGCAAGTTTCGGATATCAATAGCAATGTCACGAACCTAATTACTTATTAATAATTTATTCAAACAAAAGCTTAACAAATTTACGACGTGGCATGGAGTGAAACAGATATTGAATGTCTGCTTGTGGAAGAGAATTCCATATTGTTTGTATGCGCACCCAAAGTTTGTCTTTTGAAGCTGTAGGACGCGGATCACGAGCGAGACGCCGACCAACCAAATACCACACGTGCTCAATAGGCGAAATATCCGGCGAATAAGCAGGCCAAGGAAGAAGTTGCATGTGTTGGGCTGAAAAGAAGTCTCGAACATTCTTTGCAACATGTGGGCGTGCATTATCCTGTTGAAAGATAGCTCCAGGGATGCCTTGAAGGAAGGGGACGACTTCGAGCTCTAGCATCTCACGGACGTACCTGTTGCTATTCAGATTACCCTCAATTCGTAGCAGCTGAGATCGTCCATGATACAAAATCGCACTCCAGACCATAACTCCGGGTGTTTGGCCACTATGACGTCCGATAACGCACCCTGGAAGGCAGCGTTCACCGGCATAGCACCTAGCACGAATGCGGCCATCATGGTTCCACAAATTAAAGCGAGATTCGTCAGAAAAGACAACTTGTTGCCAATCAGCCCCCCAGGCTGTGTGCACATGAGCCCAATGCAGACGCAGCCGTCGATGGTTTGGCGTCAAGGGGATCCTGTATAAAGGAATCCTTGCACGCAGTCCACGGTGCAGCTGACGTCGGCGAATTGACGAAGCCGACATTAGTACACCTGTAGCAGTAGACAAGAGTGCTGCCAACTGACTGGAGGAAGCTGTACGGTTATTCACCGCCATGTGGACCAGGTGTCTATCATCGCGCGATGACGTCACCTTCCGTCGTCCACTCCCAGTTTTTCGAGTTGTCTGGTGCTCGTTGGTCTACTGCTTCCAAACTCGCATCACTGTGGAACTGTTCCGCTGCACACGAGCTGCTATTGCGCGATAGGAAAATCCTCCTAACCGAAGACCGATGATTCTCCCCCGTTTAAACTCCGTAAGTTGTTGAAATTTCGCCCTATTTCGTCGTGGAGGCATACTTAAGTTTCACTAAACGTTCGCCACTAAAAAATAACCATGCGCTATTTTTAACGTCCCGCTACAGCCCTCTATTTATACGCTTTTAGCATCAGTTCAGAGGGCGCTGCTCACACCACGCATGCGTGGTGGATCTGAAACTTTACTACTTTGCATAACATCCTATAATTGACATTTACTGCAAATTTCATTTAATTGGGATGACTCCTTCATGGTGTTGCATTTTTTACAAACAGCAGTGTATATAGCAATTGATTAAAAATTAAGGTAATTAAGCATCGCATGGAAAACGTAATTTGTAGTTATTACGTTATACGAGTTACAATATACACTACCCTACAATTATGGACCGCACAGCAAGATGCGACGGTATAAGAGAAAGACTACATGCTTTAATAAGGGGATGATAAACCACGTGCTGCAATTACACTAGGAACTCTTCTGGGCATACTTTCAACAAGGTTTTGATACACAGCTATGTGTATTTGCGTTCTTTCCTGCTGCAAGAATGTCGACAACTCTGCTGTAGATTTCGGACGTGGTTCCCTGGTCCGTAAGAGTCGCTCTAACTCGTCCCACAAATGTTCTATGGAGTTTAGGTCGGGACTATGAACAGGCCAGGAAAGATGTTTTACATCCATATCTCGATACTACTGCTTGACAGAAGCTGCAACATCACATGGAGCGTTGTCGCCATGGAAGTAACATTCGTCCATTCCATAACACTACCACAGCGTAGGAAGAACCTGATTGTCCAAAATGTTCATGTAGGCGTCGGCGTTCAATTGACCAGGAACAACATGCAAAGGTCCCAGGCCATACCACGAACCCCCCCCCCCTCCCAAACAAGTAGTCGGATTTTATGCTAATCCGCTGGCGTCCGTTCCATTATTTCAGGATAGTGTAAGTGTGTGTGTGTGTGTATAGAATGCTTACAAATTCAGAATGTTTTACTTTCTCGAAAAGCAAAGTGAAAGTAATATAAATTTGCAATTTTAATTTGGATATTTTTCAATTAATATAATTTCTTTATTAAAATTCATAAAACCACCTCGGATCTCGTGTATTATTCTTAAAATTTCCGAGAAAAGTAAAACGAACGGAATAGCGCTTTGCATTCCTCGCTCACGATTATACGCGAAATTGGGCACAATGACAAATTGAAATTTGAGACCGTATTTCAATTTCGAGAAAGCTCAGCATGTCTCTCTGTAGTCTGTGGGCGATGCGATATCGGCTTGGTGTTTTCCTGTCAAAATTCTGCGTTGTGCCCTCTGGTACTTTTTGTATGTGTGTTTAGAAGATTTGTGGCCGATTCGCTGAAAGCAATAAATTGAGTCAAGCGATGACAATGGTGGAATGAAGTTGATTTATAATTTTTCCTTGGGTGCCATTTTTTATCGCAGAAAGAGATTACGACTTTTTTCTGCCGACATGGTTCAGATATAAACTCTTTCGGCTTCTGCGGAAACCATTAGATTGGGCGGATGCTAGGTTTGAGCCCTGGAGATATTTTAAAATATTACTATGCCTTGTCTTTCCCCTATAAGTAATGGATGAAATTTAAAACTAAATACAGAAGAGCAGCGTACAGCCAAGTGACTTAAGATAAAGAAATGCAATGCATATCCGGGAAGTAACATAACATATGTGTTTTTAGATTTTGAAATATGTATTATAACTTTAGGCAATAAATTATTCTTTGACATTTAGTTTATGGTAAATGTATTTCAGTCTGAGAGGTATTTATAGGTTCTCATTGCTTTAACCTTCTCAGGGGTTCAGATGCATAATTCCACTTTAGAAACTGTTGTCATTTCTGCATGATTTCTAACCAGTTTTGACCTTTTTGATCAATATAATCTTTACAATGAATTCCATTCTAAGGAAATGACCAATAAAATCTTTCCGAAGGATTCTAGTATTATAAAATGGCGAATAACATCTCATAATAGGATTGTAGTATATAAAATGGCAAATAAAATCTTTCTAAGAGGTTCTATTATTAAGAAATGACCAATAAATATTTCCAAAGGTCTATATTCTAAGGAAATGACCAATAGAATCTTTCCAAAATATCAGATTACAAGCAAATTATGTATAACTGTTTTTCAAATGATTATCTTCCAAGAAAAATACCAATAAAACCATCGAAAAGATTCTCTTCTAATAGAGTTATTTGCTACAAAACGCTATAACAAGTAACAACCCTAGACCAAAAATTCAGCATTTCCAATTGGTACAAAAAGAAACCTTTAGAATGCGTCGATATAAAAAACATGTTTGGAATACGTAGATTTCCAAAACTGTTTAATATTCATAAAAGTACTCTTTCCGCAGTGAATAGCAGGATACCATATTGCAAGCTACTGGTGGGCCGCCGAACGGATAGGAGATGATCAACCCCCATTAAAATTACTGTATCTAAAAACTTCAGATTACTGGAAACTACTATTTAGGTGTGTTTTCAAAACATATTCCTTTACCGATGCATTAATTATGAGTTATTTACTACAATGTAGAAACTCATAGGTTGTCGGGAACTATTATTTAGCTTTGATTCCAAAATAATATATTCTTTGAATAAAGAATCGCGTGTCAAAATAACTTTAAAAAAAAGTGTTGCAAGTTTAAAGCATATATTGTTGAATCACGATATACATACCCTTCCTGAACCAAATCTAGTATTAACTGTAAAGAATACACTTGAGACTTATACTGCATCTAAACTTGCATCTAACATGACTTGCAACAAACCCGAAGGGAAAGATCCGAGAACAACACCACGCATTTTTGATCCACTCAGATTCTTGGGAACTATCATTTATAGATTTACTTCTAAATTAATGTAGGATTCTGTATCTCAGTGACAAAAATTTTTTCTCAAGGTAGTGTTAAGTATTGTTTGGTGCAGCATGGTCAGATATGGCTCTTGTGCCATAAAACACCAACCAACCAACCATAGTAGTGTTACAAGTTTAAAACAGATATTGTCAAACCAAGATCTATATAATTAAAGCGTTTCCAAAATCTAATATCGAATCTATATACAGGGTGTTTCAGTGAACCGTTTCAGAACTTCTAAGAGGGGTAGGGTACATCCTGACGAACCAAAATCATATACCAATGGGCAGTCAGAAATGCTTTCCTTACGCGGTAGATGGCGTTGTGCGAAAATCCCGAGCTTTCGTGTAGGGAATCTTCATTTCGCACAAGAACGCCAAGTTAGTAGGATGGATGATTACACGATCGCAGAGTTAACCGATATGCATTTGGCGTACGGGGCTGCAAATTGTAGTGGGCCAGCCGCACAGCGTTTGTACGCGGAACGATATCCGACGAGGCGTATCCCCAGTCATAATTTCTTTGCAAGACTGCACCAGAGGTTAGCTGAGACAGGTTCATTAGAAAGAGCTGACAGGGACAGGGTAAGAACAGCACGGACTGCAGACGTCGAACAGAATGTGCTGCAGCATGAACAGGGGAATCCAAGAACGAGTACACGAAGTGTAGCAAACGCAGTCGGGGTTTCCCATTGCAGCGTCTGGAGGATTCTCCGAGAAGAAGACATGCATCCGTTTCACGTGCAGCGTGTCCAGTCACAGCAACCGGAGAATTATGCACCTTGTATTGCTTTCGCAGAGTGGTACCTTGGAAAATGTGCTACAAATCTTCTTTTTCCTGCTGAAGTGTTGTTTTCCGATGAGGCATCCTTCACAAGGGAAGGAATTTTCAACACGCATAACGACCATATCTGGGCGGTTGAGAACCCGCATGCAATACGACGTCGTGCAGCACAGATTCGATTTTCGGTCAATGTATGGGCCGGTATTATGGGAGATCACCTCATCGGACCTTACCTGTTACTGTCTCGTCTAACCGGACCTAACTACTTGCTCTTTCTGCAGCAAGTATTCCCGCAACTTTTGAGAGATGAAAAGATTTCTGCATCGACGCAACAGACAATGTGGTTCCAACACGATGGAGCCCCTGCCCATTATAGCGGAGATGTTCGTAACTACCTGGATGTCACATTTGGTCAGCAGTGGATCGGACGTGGTGGTCCCGTACGTTGGCCTGCTCGGTCACCCGACCTATCATGTCTTGATTTTTATTTCTGGGGTCATCTGAAATCGCTAGTTTATGACACCCCTGTTGACAATGTTGAGGAGCTGGTTGCAAGAATTGCAGTAGCTGCCGGAGAAATTCGAGATATGCCTGGAGTATACCAGAATGTTCGGATGTCCATGCGTCGGAGATATGAGGCGTGCATTGTAGCCCGTGGAAGAAACTTCGAACACTTACTTTAATCCATGTACCTTTTGCTTCTTTTCATGTATTATTAAAACGATTTCTCACTTACGGTCTCTTTTCTTTACGGTGCTTCTGTGTACAACACCGCTTCAGGAAAGCATTTCCGACCCCACATTGCTATATGATTTCGAGTTGTCAGGATGTACCCTACCCCTCTTAGAAGTTCTGAAACGGTTCACTGAAACACCCTGTATATAAAAGAGGATGCGTATGTATGTAAATTCTCTATACAAATCTACACCGTTTGACCAATCCACACGAAATTTGTTACACTTATACTTTAGAACAGTGGTCCCCAACCCCCGGTCCGCGGATCGGTACCGGTCCGTGGATCAAATGGTACCGGGCCTTCCAAGGAACATTAAATTATTTCCATTTTATTTACTGTGGTGTATTTCTCTCGGGTTTGTGCGGTTCTTATCTATGAAATGTCCACTCAAATTAGGAGGCGGTAAATCATAACTTGAAATTTGTTCTGTTACTAGAGCTTCAATTATGACTTCTGAATTCTGTATGTCTCTATTTTCCAATTTTGATAAATGTGATAGCTGTTTTCAAGTTGGCAGACAAAGTAGCTGCATTTAAAGCCAAACTGAAGTTGTGGGGACGGCGCGTGAACAGAGGCATTTTGGACATGTTTCAGACATTAGCGGGGATTTTAGACGAGACAGCCTAAACATTCATTCTCCCAGTTGGTGCACGATCACCTGTCTTTGCTTTTAAAAGAGTTTGATCGCTACTTTCCATCCACAAAAGACCCACGAACTAGTAAGGAATGGATCCGCAACCCATTTGTCAACAAATCAGGCGAATCTAGCATGTCTGTACCAGAAGATCAACTGCTGGATATTGCAAATGAAGGCGGCCTTAAAACTACGTTCGAGACAATAACTCTGCCGGTTCTTCTGGATTAAAGTCATGGCGGAATACCCTGAGATTGCCACCACAGCACTTAAATCAATATTGCCATTTCCGACAACCTATCTGTGTGAAGCGGGGTTTTCTGCAGTGACAGCAACCAAAACAAAACAACGGAATAAACTGGATATAAGCAACACACTTCGGGTGTCATTGTCTCCTATTACCCCCTGATGAAACCGTCTCATTTCAATAAAACAAGCTCAGGGTTCTCATTGATTTAGCGTTCTAGTGAGTTAAAATGTTAAATCACTTTATGTTTATTTTTTAGTGTAACTGTATTTTATTTTGAAGGTATGTTTGAATACAATTAAATTAAAATTATTAAATCTAAATAAATCTAAAATATAAACAATCAACGTCCCCCCCCTCAGCGGGCCGCGTTAAAATTATCAAACGATGATCCGGTCCGCGGCGATAAAAAGGTTGGAGAGCACTGCTTTAGAACACCGCGGAAAACATGGGCTATTTCTTTCTTGTCTTCAGACCAATCCGTAGCCATGAAAATTGGCACACAAGTAGTCCTAAAAGTCTCCCTCGAATGCCCAGTTTTAAAATCTAAAGTTTGTTTTTCTTCAATATATGGACATTGATAAGGAAACACGTTCTACAAGGTTTGTGTATGAATGAGTTAACTGAGGGAAAACATCATGGTCATATTTTAGCTGTCGCGGTAGGAAACACGTTCTACAAAGTTTATGTATTTGAGTTAACACAGGGAAATGTCGCGGTCATATTTTAGCTGTCGCGATCATATTTGAAACCCGAGCAACTCTGGGTTATTCAGCTACTGAATTATAAGGAATACTTGAAACTTACTGTATCTAAACTTGTGCATCTAAAATGACTTGAAGCTCCAGATTGAAGGGAACTGTCATTTAGATTTGCATTAAAACACCATTTATCAATGTCGAAATAACTTTCTCAAACAAAGCATGCTACAGGTTTAAGTACATATAGCTGAACCAAGATATAATTTAATCTATGTATTAAAGCGTTTCAAAAATCAAATTTCGAATTAGTATAAGGAACACCTGAAACTCATTGTATCTAAGGTTTCATCTAAGACGACTTCAAGCGTCAGATTGTCGGAAACTGTCATTTAGATTTGCTTCTACACCAACGCCACCATTCTATTATTAGTGTCAAATTAACTTTATCAAACAAAGTAATCAAACATGTAACAAGTTTGAAATACGTATATCGTTGCACCAAGTTCTATATTATAAAAGCGCTCCAAAAATCAAATCTCGTTTTAATTGGAAGGAACACTTGAAACGCACTGTATCTAAGGTTGTATCTAAGTGTCTTCTAGCTTCAGATTGTCCGGAACTATCATTTAGATTTGCTCCAAAATCAACACGCGCATTCCTTTACCGATATATTAATTACGAATTAATTACCACGGCTATTCTTTGATTCCCAGAGAAATCGCGGAGGACACGACTTTATCTTTCATCAGAGAAATTACCTCGAGGGGGAAATAAACTCGAACCGAATCCAGCAATCTTCCTCAAGGACGAGGAAACAAGATTCCCTTCCGCGGTAAAAATTGAGGGATAATCTAGTTCCGGAGATGTGGTGCTTCAACGGCAATCAATCAATAGCATCTTAAGACGGAATATCGGAAATGATTAAATCAATTTCAGAACAAGTTCGAATGGGGAAGTTTTAGTTTCGCTCCTAGGGCCGGTGGTCTTTTTCTGGAGAACTTTTGCTCAGTTATGAAAAGATATTTTCATCGACGGGGATAATTGAGTTTGAATTGATATCTAAAAGTTCCATGTACGATGTGCAAATTGTTTTGGATGTTTTTAAATCAGCGGAGAGAGATAATTATTGAAACCTTTAAAGGATCTTAGTTTAAGGAATTCATCATTGGAGAGATACCTTTTAATGAAATGGATGGAGATTAGTTGGTATGAAAAAGCTGTTGTTTAAATTAGCATAATTTGTCACTGTGCTTGGGGAATTCTGTGGCCACCACAAGGGATTCGAACCGAATCCAGTAATCATCTACTATTACGAGAATCAAGATTCCCTATTGCATTTTTTTTCTGGGAAACTTTGTTACAGTTATGAAAGAATATTTTCATCAACGAGGATAATTAAGTTTGAATTGAAATCTAAAAGATTCGGGTAGGTTGTGGAAATTGTTACTGTTATTGGACTTTAGAGAGTGGTCTTGCTAAAATCTTTATACAAAATATAATAGGTAGAAATATAGAAAAGGTGGAGAAGAGATGACTGAGGGCGATGAATAAGAAAGAATCACATAAGAAATGTAAAATAATGAGAGACACTTGGAGGGAAGAACTTGAGAGAATGATAAAGAGAGAGAGAGAGAGAGAGAGAGTAATGAATGAGTAACAAAATGGAAAGTGGAGAGATAATAAGAAAGAGCAAAATAGGTCAAAGGAGATAGATATAAAAATTTTTGAGAATTAATTAAAGAAGAAAAGTGTGTGAAAAAAAGAAGTTTATAGATTTGAAGAGGAGTGTAAGAGAAACGACAGGGTTGATGGTGAAGCATGAGAAAATCAGTCACAGAAGGAGTGTGAAAGAATAAAAGAGACATAAGCAAAAGAACATGCAAGAGAATGAAATTCACAGAGACTTGCAGAGGAGCCACAGCAATGAGGATAATGAGTGAGAGAAACAGTCACCGAAGGAGTGCATGCATCTTTGTCTCCGTCCATCTTTATCTCCATGCATGACACATGCATATTTGTCTCCATGGCAGACAAAGATGTTTATGAAGGGTAACGTTGGATATCAGCGACGAAGTGAGATCGTTGGACTATCGAAGCTCAAGGAGAATTTCATAGGATTATCCAGACATATAACTTTGTCTCCATGCATGTCACATGCATCTTTGTCTCCATGCCAAACAAAAATGTTTATGAAGAGAAACGTTGGATATTAGCGACAAAGTGAGAGCGAAGGACTATCGAATCTCAAAGAGAATTACATAGAAGTATCCAGACATGTAACATTGTCTCCATGCATGTCACATGCATCTTTGTCGCCATGCATGTCACATGCATCTTTGTCTCTATGTATGTCACATACATATTTGTCTCCATGCCAGACAAAGATGTTTATGAAGGGTAACGTTGGATATATCAGTGAAAAAGTGAGAGCGAAGGACTATCGAAGTTCAAGGAGAATTTCATAGAAGTATCCAGACATGCATCTTTGTCTCCATGCATGTCACATGCATCTTTGTCTTCATGCCAAACAAATATGCATATGAAGGGAAATATTGGATATCAACGACAAAGTGAGAGCGAAGGACTATCGAAGTTCAAGGAGAATTTCATAGAAGTATCCAGACATGCATCTTTGTCTCCATGCATGTCACATGCATCTTTGTCTTCATGCCAAACAAATATGCATATGAAGGGAAATATTGGATATCAACGACAAAGTGAGAGCGAAGGACTATCGAAGTTCAAGGAGAATTTCATAGAAGTATCCAGACATGCATCTTTGTCTCCATGCATGTCACATGCATCTTTGTCTTCATGCCAAACAAATATGCATATGAAGGGAAATATTGGATATCAACGACAAAGTGAGAGCGAAGGACTATCGAAGCTCAAGGAGAAGAGTCGCCGATATATTCTGTGAGCAGAAACAGAAAACTAGAGAATTACATAGAAGCATGCAGACATCAGAATAGTTAGACATAAGTTAAATAAGACCAAATCTCCCAAGATTCGGAATGAAATTTCCAGAAATCGGAGCTTTCTAAAAACCACACCCACAAAGAAAACTCCCCTAATAAATGACCCGATTATTATTTCAATACCATAGGAGAAAAAGCTCCCCCAAATAAGAACACTGCTTCAAAAGTCGCTACAAAAGTGTTAAAGTATTATCTTTTCATCGCGAGAACCAAAGAACTCCCTCACAGCGATCACGTATTTCGCTTTAGGGTACCCAAAGTTTTATTTGTTAACGCCATTCCAGTCACTGGGGGAATCCAACTATTTTGATGGTTTTGGTCTCTATCCAAACGGTTGTTAGCAGACTTTTCCAGCGCTCGGAGAATCGGAATATCCGCTCGGGCCACTTTTTCATTGCGGCCGCTAAAAAGGGCATTTGTTCGGTTTCGGCCCATTGTTGATTTCACAAAGGGTCTGCATTAGGGGAATTTGTGTTTAAAGCGTTCTCGAATTAAACGTTTTGAAATAAACATCACGGATTCCTAATCTGTAGATAAAAGCTTGTTTGGATTGGGGATGTGCTGAGAATATGGAAGCAAAAGGTTTAAAGAACTCGGAGCCTGTAGTGACCGATCGTGTTGCTTTTCTCTTTTAAAATGTCCACGAACTTGGTGCTTGTAGGATCAGTATGAACTCAAATCAGATTTGTATTCAACAATTTTTTCGATGTAATGGCGATCTTTTATACTTATAAAGTATATGTAAAATTGCAAATTATTAAATAAATTGATATGTAAATTTACAACGCATTGCACGTCTCTATAACAATCATAAAACAGGTAGGTAGGTAATTAATAAACGTCGCACTGGAGCAACATAACGGATAATGGGCGTCGGTCCGGGATCAATCCTCGAAGGGAAAGATCCGAGTTTTGCTTTTAGGAGGCAACATTCTGTCTCAGTATTGAATCATCGATTGAAAAGTGTAAAATGCTTAATTTATTTCTTAAATACTTTTCTTAATTTACCATCCAAGCGGTTTGGACGGGGTTTTACGTCTGTCAAGATCTGATTAATTTTGCTTATGACAAGATATCTCATCATAGCGATATTGTTGATTTTTTGATGATGACGAGATTAAGATCTGGTCATTTTCTTCTGATGAGTTGTATCGTTTATCAAGATCTGATCAATTTTGCTAATGACGAGATATCTCGTCCATCAAGATCTGGACAGTTTAGCTTATGACAAGAAACCGAGTCAAGACAATCACCAGAAATGTTATTTCATATTCGAATGAGTTTGATTTATTTTTTAATTTATTCTCTGTTCGACGTTGAATAAACAAATTAGGCTGAAGCAGTTATTCAGTGCGAAGCTCTGTCCCGTTAAACTTCCAACGTAGGTAGTTAATTAGTTGTCCCACTGAAGTAACAGAACGGGATATCAAAGCTAACATGGAAAATGTTATTTTTCTGCGCATATTAAATTACAAAATGCTCTTCAATTTAGTATTTTACTAAATTATTAAAATAACATGAGAAAAAAGCAGCTCAATTAACCTCAAACAAAAACACGGCAAAGGGCGACAGGTGACGGTTCGGTATCCTTCCAGAAGGGAAAGATTCGAGGACAACGCCTCGCAATTTTGAATTTCGATTAGATTATGAGTTCAATACCTGAACAACGACTCTCCAAACGTCCACACCTACTCCAACGTAATGATATTTGAGGGTACGACAGATATAACACGACGTTCTTTGGTTGATCAAGATTGACTTTCGCCCCCCCCCCCCTCCCCGAGATATATCGTCATTAGAAAACCGACGTGATCTTGATCTCGTCATCATAAAGATACCGGAGACATCGTGCTGACGAGTTATCTCGTCATTAACAAAATTGATGAAAGATCTTTATGGATGAGACATTTCGTCGAAGCCACGATGGATGTTCAAAACTGCTCGGAACAATTTGAATGGCTTTTTAACCAACGGAACACAAGTGAGGAGTCTTCAATTTCATATAAATTTCTCGCCTTTTGGTTTCTTTTAATACTTTAGCTCCACTGACATCTAATTCATCATTCAAAATCCAGAAGAAGGAGGATGTCGGGTCGATATACCGGTAAAAAAGCAAAACTCGGAGCATTTCTTAAGATATTTCTTTATGCAATCTACTCGCACATTTTAAATCATTAGGAATATATTTAAATATTAATTTCTGAGGAGGGGGTGTGCTATTGGTGTCTAGTTTTTAATAGTATTGTGAAACCTGAATTCTTCCGAAATGATAATGCCTCTCTGTGGTTTGTGGTATTTTAAATTTTAATGAAAAAAAAAAATTAATAAAGAAAGTCAAATGGTTACCTTAAGGGCAGGTAGGTATTTTAATCATTGCACTGGAGCAACACAACAGGGTATTGGCGATGGTTCAGGATCGAACCCGAGGGGAACGATTAGGACAACACCACGTATTTTTGAACCGGTATATATAGGAGGATTTAATGCGTCGGAAATTAGTGCTTTTGAATTAATAGTTAGAACTATTATTTGCTTAAATATCTGTAGTAAATTAGTTTAATGAGTGTTTGACAGGAAATGTTTCGTGTGATTAAAGTAGCTCTACTCCAAAGATTGATTTTGTAAAAGCTAACCACTCAGTCTAAGCAGTATCGGCAGAAACCGAGATGGATAACCACTGAATCGCAAAACTTTGAGGATATGAGCTGGCGAGGGAGTGAAATATTTCGGTTTTCTTAACCCACCAAGTGGTTTTGATGAGATAGCTCATCCATCAAGATCTGATTAAATTCGCTAATGACCAGATACCTAATAGAGACAACTATCAGAAAGGTTAAGAAAGTTTTGAATAACGAGGAATCTCACAGAGACAACAACCAGATGGGTTAAGATAGTTTTGTAAATGATGAGGAACCTCATAGGAACAACAACCAGAAGGGTTAAGAAAGTTTTGTTAATGACGAGGTACCTTATCGAAGCAACAACCAGAAAGGAAAAGAACAAATATGAATCTTGGGGTGAAAATGTCATGTGGAGTTTTCGTTCCTCCAGAAACAGTATGTCTAGGCATTTATGTCGCTTTGTCAATACATACTTCTTTTGAAGAAATAATGTGACTTTCAATTGTCTTTGCTATTTTTTTTGTTCACGGATGTTTTATTAACGGTCTTAATTTTTTTTTGGGTACTGAAATAAACTACCCCACACGCAATTATTTTAAATTTAATTAGTTTAAATATTTTAGTTTAACTAATCTATACAGAAGTATAAAATGTTCCGAAAATCAATTAAGTTTTTAATATGAACTTGAAGTTTAAAGCTTCAAAATGATGCATTACTTTTCTTTGTATCCGCACAAAAAATATTTAAAAAAGTATTCGAAGATGTAAACATTTTTATCTGGAGCTTTTTTTAAATGCCCTTAAATGGATGTTTTTCAAAACGATATAAATATCCATCAAAACTATCAAAGGTAAACACGTGGAATTTACATGAAGAACTTTAATATTAATACACATTTCAATCAGTGTTAAGAGTATTTAAATATGTACTTAAAATAAATTAAAAAATTTGCTTTTTAAAAAAATTGGCATACTACATATTTTAATTATTATATCTGTAGAAATATCTACAACGAAGTTGCTGAAATATCTACAACTATTAATAAATGAAAAAGTAAATTCAGTATAAATAGTAAATGGCACAGGTAAAGGTAAATGGGGCCATTTTTAGACAAACTGTGACAAACAATGTCGAGTAAATAGACGTGCACACTGGGAAACCTTTACGAAAACGGAATAGATAAATACATCCAAGGTGGAATGAAACCTGACGGGTAATAAAGATGCAACACTTACAACTCGAAGGTTGTCAGTTCATTTCAATAATCAACGAACCACGGCTAGACCGTTTAGGTAAAGGGAAGCAAGTTTAAATACAGCTGGTCTGACCAACAGAGAAAAATTGAAAAGCGAACCATCCAGTATCCTAAAAAAGGATTTATAAGTGAAAAACCTTTTACTGCGTGTATATCAAGAGTGTCCACATCCTCAGTCATTATTTACAACTACCCAAATATGCCCCACTACCCAAAGTGATCTAATAATGCAGACTCAACGTATCGTGAGCGATACCATTACCATATATCTTAGGGAAAGGACTCTCTCAGCAACATTTCAAGAATAACAGAGAAATTTATGTATGTCAAGTCTTGAATGGACACAAGCCATAATTCATGAGACGAATACGAAGACATAAATTCATAAACTACATTAATTGTTGCAAAAGGTCGTTTTCTCCTAGTTGAATTTGATCTGCAAAGTATGCAAAGTCGGGACCATTGTTGGAAGGTTGAGTCGATGCAGTTTTCTCTAAATCTTCAAACTGCTGTGGATTTGGACACTGCTCTAACAACCTGCGAGTTGTAGGCGGCACATATTCGATTCATTTACGAGTACCTACTCTCATTAGTAGAACTTTAATAGAGACCAGTTAAATAAAGAGGGAGCCCGAATGCGGATGAGAAAACGGAGGTTACAAGTCGATCCAACCAAAGACTGTCGTGCACGTAGAGGCTGGTGCACGTTAAAAATATCGCGGTCTCAAATGACCTCACGTTGGCGCGATGTGGAAGTTTCGAGAGTAGGGTGAGGTGTGACCCCATTTTTAATCCGCATAGAGGGTTAGCCGTGGCTCAGTATGTCTGCCGACTGCTTTAACAACATGCGAGTTGTAGGCAACACATCTTTGATTCATCCATGGGTGCATTAATCCATGGGTGTATCAGTAAAGCTTTTATTGTGTATCTGTTTACATGAACGACCGCCGTAGACTGGTTGGAAGAGTAGCAGAATAATAACCGGCGGATTACGAGTTCGAGAAAAGGTCGTCCCACCAAAGACCGTTGTGTAAATGTGGGCTGGTACGCGTAAACGTGTCGTGTCCTCAAATATCCTCATGTTGAAGTCGTATGGTAATTTGGAGAGTGGGGTTCCAGCTCAGATGTTAACTTCGTCATCTGACCGTGGTTCAAAATTAGATTACTTGGTATTGTCCTCGAATCTTTCCATTCGGGAGAGATCACGGACTGTCGCCAATAGACCATTGTATTACTTCAGTGCAAGGTAAATCAACTACCTACCAGAAAAACATCATTAAAACACTAGTCTTAAGTACGTGTCTAATAGTGTTGCGTAATGTATTAGTAATTGATGAGTAGAAACACGACAATTAATTGCCTTTCATAACACTGGGCCGAAAGATCAACGACGCAGACAAAAATTGGAGTGATTTTGCAAGAATATACCTTCATGAATGACATTATATGGAAGTAACATAATATGCCATTAATAACCCCACTTTCAATTACCATTAAAGTTTCACTCACATTTATATTAATTATGAACCTCATTATCAGTTTTCTTTTTCCGAATTAAATGATGAATTGCAGTTGCATTTCCACTCTCGGAACAGCGATTTAACAAAAGGAAATTTTGATATTTTCAAATAGAGTGGACTCGGGTTATAACGACTTTGTGGAGATCTTCGCTCCTGGGTTGTTACATATAACGGCAGTAATATAGAACATTTATCTTCTATATCTTTTCTATATCTTCTATATTCTCTCGTCATCATTGAAAAAATCGGCATCATCTTGATGATGTGTCATCTCGTTATTACCAAAATGAAGCAGGCCTCGGTAAACGAGATCTCTCGTCAAAACCACTTGGAGGGTTAAAACCAAGAACAAATTCCGCATAATATTGTCTCTCCTTTAGAGTTGAATGTTTCAAAACATAGCTATTTGCAAGCGTCATAAAAGTAAGAAACAACACTGCCTTCAAATAACGACTTTTTTGATTCAAAGAAAATCCATAAAAGTTTTGCCTGCATGGGAAACGTTATGAAACAAATCGTAACTGATGTTGAGAATTACCACCCAATTCCAAACCCTCCGCGCCAATAGCATTCCCCAAACTCAATCCCTCGCTTCTTCACTCTCTGAAAACACTTAACGAATTTAAAAGCTGAACCTATCACTAGTGCAATTAGAGGACACACCTTGCACCAACTAATGTTGTTCATCAACGCAAATTGATGACTCTAACCGGTCCAGTAATTACTATTTACAAGAGAGCTAATCTTGTTTGACAAATGTACAGTCGGGAGAGTATTTGGATCTGTTTTGGATATTTGGGGTTATTAAGCTGTAGTGTTTTGGGGTGGGTTCGCAGGATTGATGATGTTCCGTTTCTCGTCCTGATTTAGTGTGAAGTTAGTCATTAGCAGCAGTTATCTACACTCTACTGGCATATGGAATGGCGACTTAAAATTGCGTCACTTGTGCATTGAGCGAAATGGTTGCTGTGCAAGACGTTCGTGTCCAGAGATGGTTCTGTTGAACGCTTAGCGATGCAGACATTGTCACCCGTTGGCGTTTAAGCGTGTGCCTTTTCTCAACAAAGTGTTTTTTTTAAACAATTGACTTTATAATGAGCTCAAAGCCTCGTTGCTAATAAATTCCTTGCCAATAAAATAACACTGAAAACAATTGCATTCAAACTGTAGTTAGAGGGAAGTTCGTGGGATTAGGGTTTGAAATGTTCCGATATTTTCAATAACGATAAATTCTCGACGAATATTTTGTTTTTATTGGTTATCTCTTTTTTAAAATGACTCAAATCTATCAGTATTTCGAAAATAGGGTTTGAAAATTATCAACATTTTCTATACCGGGTAATTACGACGAAAATTTGCAATATCGGTTTTAATGGTCATATTGGTAAATTCGCGAAGTATATTTTGTTTTTAATGGTTATCTTTTCTAAAATGATACAACTCTATCAGTAATTCGAAAATAGGGTTTGAAAATTACCAACATTCTCTATACCAAGAAATTAAAACGAAAATTTGCAATATCGGTTTTTAATGGTCATCTCTTTTCTAAAACGACGCAAGTCTATCAGTATTTCGGAAACAGGGTACGGTAAATTGCATACTAAAATTCGCACAACATACACCGTACTTAATAGGTCACCTGTATACTAGGAGTAGAAAAAAAAACAATTTATTTTGGGATCTGATTAAAATTTTAAATTTCAGAGTCCACTTCTACGTGGGTTACTAGAACGTATACACTGAAATGAGGAATGTCCTATAGAAATGTATAAACATTTTATATAAAAATCTAAATGCTAAAGTAGCTTTCACTTTATTATCCTAAAATATACAAGTCATAGGGGACTGAACTGTGTGCTGGTGCCATTCATATAAAATTATTGACAATCCAAAATAGTTCAGGCGTCCATGGTAGCCCAGTTGGAAGAGGAACAGATAAGCAATTGGAGGGTTCCGAGTTCGAAACACGATCGATCCTAAGACCGTCATATATACGGGGGTTGGTGCACGTCAAATTTGTCATGACCTCAAATGTCCTCTCTTGGGCGTAGTGTGGAAGTTTGAAAGGTGCAATGCTAGTTCAGGTGTTTACCCCGTAATGTGACCGTATTTCAAAGTTACGTGGTGTTGTCCTCTGATCTTTTGAAACTGGTTACATTTGACCATTATTAAAAATGCCTATTTATTTGAGAGGCCCATTTGGTAAAATACCGGATTACCAACAGGAGGATTGCAAGTTTGAGACTAGCTCCAGCCGAAGACCGCCGTGTACGTGAAGGCTTGAATACGTTAAATTTGTCATGGCCTCAGATGTTTTCAGGCTGGAGTGGAGTGGAACTTTGAGATTCGGGTGCCAGCTCAGGTGTTGACCTCGTCATGTGACCGTGGTTCAAAATTGCGCGGTGATGTCCTTGAATCTTTTCGTACGGGATTGATCCCGGACCATCTCCAACAGCTCGTTACTCCAGTGTGACGGTTATTAACTACCACACAAGTTGTTTCAGGGTCCTAGAACTTATGATTTTATATAATATTCATTTTATTATGACATGACTCATTTCATTTTATTATTATATTATATATAGGATTTTCTATCTTGAGTTTGGCATAATATGTCCCAAGAGGACTCAATCAAACCATATCCAATCAAATCCAATCCTAGAACTTGTGCTCATAATGGTATTTTATTAACATTCCAAATGCGGATATTTTTAGGGATAATAAAGTGAGTAATACTTCAGTGTTTAGATTTTGATATAAAACACATTTCCGTGTATAAGACATTCTTTCCTTGGATTTCAGTCTATAGTCACTAATACTTAGCTCTGTATTTACCCACGTGGATGTGAAAAGTGAAATTGAAAGTTTAAATTTATAGCAAGACACCAAAATATATATATATATATATATATATATATAAATGTTGGTTTCTTTCTACTCGAGGTGTCCGGTGACTTTTGTGAGTAAACTGTGGTTTTTACGTAGTTTCTACAGTGACGCAAACCTGACAGCATAATGGAACTGGGGTTTGAAAATTGGCTAATAACATGTTTCCAAGGAATCTATGGATTCTTAAACCGTTAAAATATTATATTGGTTATTCCCTTGGAATTACCAATTATGTTGGAATAAAATTATTTGAAACGATTCTATTGATTGTTTCCTCAGAATAGAATCCATTGGAAAGATTCTATGAATGCTTTACTCAGTATATAATCATTTGGAAAGATTATATTGATGCTTTACTCATAATACAATCTCTTGGAAAAGTTTATTGATACTTTCCTCCTTAGAATACAATCCTTTGGAAATATTATATTGCTCGATTGCTCAGAATAGAAAGTAAAGGAAAGATTATGTTAAGGGTTTCTTTTTGTGGAAAGAATCCTCTGGAAAGATTATGTTAAGGGTTTCTTTAAGAACCCTCTGGAAAGATTATTGGTGCAGTCCTTCGAATAAAAATAATTTTAAAATACTACTTTAGTCAAGAAAGTGTATCGACTAGATAGCAATCATGAAGGGAAGACTTCAGGTAGAATTATACGTGACAACTCCTCAGAAGGTTGAAAAGGAATTAAAACAATGAGCAAATATGATAGATGCAGCTCTTGTAACATTGGTGCCCACTCAAACCTGAAAAGACTGTAGGGATATAACTTGACCCCTCAATAATTTTCCGAAATCAGCATAAGTGCACAGTGGAAGGAATATTAAATCGCAGAGCTCTAAATGACGTGTTTTCAAACCCTTAACTTTCCAACTCCGAACCTTTCAACAAATTTCGGCACTCACTTGCCATGTCGTGCATGTCGAATGGATCCTCTGAAGTACTCATTAGCTAAACATGTTGGTTTCTTTCACTTGAATGATTCAGTGTAATTTTTCTTTTCTTAGAATATGATCCTTTGGAGTATTCTATTGATAGTTTCCTTATAATAGAATCATTTGGAAAGATTCCATTGATGCTTTCCTCAGAATATAATCCTCTGGTACGATTGTTATGATACTTTCTATGGAATACAATCCTTTGAAAATATTCTTTTGCTCGTTTGCTCAGAACAGAAAGTATAGGAAAGATTATATTGATACATTTCTTAGAATATAATCATTTGTAAATATTATCTTAGTCAAGAAGGTCAAAACTGGATAAAAGACACGCAATGAAGAATACAGGCTAGAAGATGGAATTATACATGTGAACCCCTCAGAGTGTTAATAAGAAGTTAAAACAAGAATCACTTTAGCAGTTGCCATGAAAAATGCATCCCTTTGTATTCGGTGAAAAGACTATGGGGTACAACGAGACCCCATCACCCAATAATTCTCCTTAATCGGCATCAGTGCACAGTGGATGGAACATTAAATCGCAGTGCTCGAAATGACGTGTTTTCAAACCCTTAACTTGGGAACTCCGAACCTTTCAACGACTTTCGGCACTCACTTGCCAAGTCGTGCATGTTGATCGATTACTCGCGGATCCTCTGAAGTACTCATTAGCGAGAAATGTCCCTTCCTTTCACTTGAATGGTCCGGCGCAGCTCTCAACCGTGCAAATGTCTCGCGGGATATTTAAATTCGATCATTAGATGTTGCTTCCAACAATTCAAAGGCGCCCTATGAAAGACTTGAGAGCGAATGCTTGACCTGGTAAATATATGTAACGCGTTTAATATAGCTGAAGAGATCCATCCCGGGCCCCGAAATCGAGGCTGCCCTGTTGGAGTTTGTTGAAAGAGACCCCACGTCTTCTGCCTAATTATTGTAAATCATACTTAAAGCGTTCGCTGGCATTAGCAGAGTGGGGAGTTTTCACTTAATTAACTTATTAAGGGAATTATACATGTTTCCTCTGATGACTCGAGCTTTGTTTTATTTGCAGTCGCTCGGACATTGCATGGCTGAAAATCTTCAGTATTGAGTGACGAAACCGATCAGTAAGTCTAGTTCGTAGATATGAGTTTTGATGGAGTAAGGGCAGTATGCAGGCCAAGTTGGGCCAACACCAGAGAGACAACTTCAGGAAAAAATGTGGTGGTAATGGTTATGGTAATTAATTGACGTCACACTGGAGAAACACAAAGGGCCATTGGGGATGGTACGGGATCAATCCCCACGGAAAACCTTCGAAGGACGACACCACACGTAATTTTGAACCACTGTCAGAGGACCAAAAAGTGGGAAAGAGAAAAATCGGGGAGTCAAATAATTGGTAGTTTATTAGCGTTGCTATGGCGGTTGACGGTCTGGGATCAATTCCGTTGGGAAAGATGTAATATTGATATTGAACAACAGTCAAATGACGAGAACAATACCTGAGCTACACCATACTTTCCAAACTTCGACACCATTCCAACGTGATAACATTTGAAAGATTTAACGTGCATCAGCCCTCGTGTTCTCGACGGTACTTGGCTGGACCAAGTTTCGAACTCGCATGCCTCCGGTTGCTAATCCTTTGAGCTTCCAACTGGGCTAATCTAAGGACAACACCAATTTCTAACAACGTTAAATCTTTAAGATGCCTTCACATTGGCGTTGTGTGGAAGTTTGGAGTCCCAGGTCAGGTGTTGACCTCGTCATCTGACCATGGTTCCAAATTGTGTGTTGTTGTCTTTGGACGTTTCTCTTGTGGATTGATCCCAGACCACTACCAGTACATCTTTGCTCCAGTAGGACGTTAATTAATAACCATTACCATCAAGCAAAAAATGTTGTGGAAAGGTAAAAAAGAGAGGAATAAAATAGTGGGATGAAAGGAGATTGCTTTGGCATCCCGGGAGCGGGACACCTGTGATTGCTAGAGACAGTAAACCCCATGGGAACATAAGCGATCACTAGAGTACCTCGGGTCCGTGAGGACCGTAGACACGTGAAGGAGATGTGTCTTTGAGGAAACTTATCTGTGGAAACTGAAATGTTTAAATGCGGATGAGGATTACAATTTATTTCGGAACTTAAGTTTAGAAAAATCACCTAAATGAACTTCAGTTAACCCTCTAGCTTTTCTTGTGTTGTCATATTTTTTCTATTTATTCCGCAGGACTTCTCCATTGTCCTGCTTTCTCTTCTACTTCGATGTGGCAGATGTAGTGGAAAACGAGATACTGAATGGGGTCCATAGCTTTTCTTGTGTTGTTTTCATTTATTCCCTTATTAGGTTTCCACCAGTAAATATTCCCCGCCATTGAAAGCAAAAAACGTGTAAGCAAAATCAACCAAATTAGAACACAATCCTCTTGGTGATTGTTTCGACAAGGTAACTCGTCATTAGAAGAATCGACCAGATCTTAATGGACGGGATATCTCGTCATTCGAAGAAAAGTGACAAAACGGCATTATCTTAATGACCAGATATCTCATAGAAATCACTTGTAGGATTTAAGTAACAATCACTCTATATTTACCACAATTACAAATTCTTCGATATTGAGGTATTATTATGAATACGTTTCCTCTAGAAGATTTTGGCTTTGTTTTATTTGTAACTAGCTGAATAACCCGGAGTTGCTCGGGTTTCAAATATGACCGCGACCTTTCCCTGTGTTAACTCAAAGACACAAACACTGTAGAACGTGTTTTCTTATCCATGTCCATTTATTGCAGAAAAACAAACTTTAGATTTTAAAATTGGCGCTTCGATGGGCTCTTTTAGAACTACCCGTGTGCCAAATTTCATGGTTACAGATTGGTCTGAAGACAGAAAAGAAATATACTATGTTTTCCGCAGTGTTCTAAAGTATAAGTGTACCAAATGTTTTGTGGATTGGTCAAATGGATTTGTATAGAGAATATACCCACATATACGCACATTCTTTTATATATATATATATATATATATATATATATATTATTATTATTATTATTATTATTATTTAGTAAAAATAAATAAACTTCACACGTGCAAATGTACATCGATTAAGTAATGCGTACTATAAACTTACCGCAATTATTAATCGGTCGATATTATAGTCATCAAAGGTATTTTCACAATGACACATTTTAAATATTGAATTGAAGTGATTAGTAATTCGAAACAACATACCGTAATTAAATTCCGAAGACAGAGAAATAACTCAATTAGTATCAGTAAAGATGTTTCATTAAATTCATTTCTGTAAAGTAATAAGTTCTCAATATTTACCACTTCTATAAATGGATTAAAATTTACTTTGAGAAATAATGTGGGATGCCAAAACCAAATCCCTAGATCAGTGGTTCCAGACCTGTACTCCATGGTCGCTACAGGAAAATAAAACAAATAAAAATTAAATGAAGTAAAGTATTAGAAGCAAAAAGTAGAATCAAAATAAGAAAGCAAGAAATTACATTATGAACGGAAATTTGCCAAGTTGAACTTCGGAAGAACTTTTAGTATGGCGAATTTTGACAATATCGTGCATATTGGTAGTAGTTGGCAATAAATCGAGATATGGTAAATTTCGAAGTTTTTAAAAATATAATTTCGCTGGCATTGACAGCGCAATTGTCCAAATATCTCTTGACTATCTATCCCTTTTTCCTCCCCCCTGTATCACACCACCAAAACGTCATTAACTTGTAAAACATATGGTAGGCCTAAGGGATTCCACCACAGAAATTAATTTAAAAAGGCCTACGTGAGTCAAAAAGGTTGGAAACCTCTGCCATGGAGTATTGGATTAAAGGTACGCAACTTCATAAATTTGCACAATTCCTTTATTTTTGCTTGAAGGAAAAAGCAGATTAGATGTGTGAATATTTACACACTTAATCAGACTTCTTAGGGCTAATGAAAGAAAATAAAGACCCTAATTATGATTTACTTTTTAAAAGAATACCACAAATGAATAAGGACAATGAACAGCACAAAAAGAAGGAACGAGTAATATGACTGAGAAAATACTACATCGGAATAAAGGCAAAGTTTCAAAATCGCAGAAAATAAAAATTAATATTATAATATAGTATTTAATAACATAAAAACCCGAATTTGAAACAAACTTTCTGAGTGCTATGGAAAATTAGCGCCAACCACTTGATAAACAATCAATTAGTATTATAAAGATCTCACGCAGAAGTTTTTAATTGGTTCAATGAGATAAAAAAAAAAGGTTTATGAGCAAATTTTTACGAAGAAAAAAATATAACTTCCTTAACGAATTGTTTTAATTACATAATGGGTGATTAGAACAATTCATCCATAAATCACTTCAGACTTCTTTACTTATATATTTAATTAGGATTCCTGACTAAATTTTACTAAAGCCCTCATATTTGTTACAAAGCATAAAGCATAAAATACAGGCTTACTTCTAGCGAAATTTATAAAAAGCACGAGACAAAATTGTTTGACATAACGGATCAGAGAATATTTTTATGGTAGAATAGATTGGAAAACATTTTTATCTTACGAAAAGTCTCATGTGTAAACCTGAAACAGTATTGCAGGGAAAAGTATAAAGAACGAATCAAAACATGAAAACAAAAATGTGACGTGGAGAGGCATGGTAAGTAAAAATTATTCACTTGGAAAACGTTTTTCTTTACGTTTCGGGTTATTGAGTACATCTTTGAATGCAAAGGGAGTGAAATATGCTCAGAATCCTTACTACACAATAAATAAAAACGGTTGTGAGGACTTAGAAAAATTCACTTTCTGATATTTGACTTGCTTGATTTTTAAATGTGAGTCATGATGTGGGGTTTTTAACCCTCCAAGGGGTTTCGACGTGGTATCTCGTCATCGAGATCTGGCCAATTTTGCTAATTACGAAATATCTCCTCATCAGGATGTTGTTGAATTTTTGATGAGGGCAATATCAAGATCGGGTCAGTTTTCTAATGACGACATATACCTCGTCCAACAGGTTCTGGTCGGTTTTCTTCGAATGGCAAAATATACCTTGTCCATCAGGTTATAGTCAGTTTTTCTAATGGCTAAATATACATTGTCCATCGGGTTCTGGTCAGCTTTCATCTAATGGCGAGATATACCTCGTCCATCAAGTTTTGGTCAGTTTTCTTCTAATGGCGAGATATTCCTCGTCCATCAGGTTCTGGTAAGTTTTCTTTTAATGGCGAGATAAAGCTCGTTCATCAGGTTCTGGTCAGTTTTTTCAAACAACGACATAACTCGTCGAGACAACCACTAGGGGAATTAAGACCCTGAACACCCAGAGGGCGTAAGTGTACATGAGAGACGAAGAGATGATTAAAGATGATTAGTTTCGGCAGTCCCTCAGGTGTACTCAATTTCAACAAAACTAAATTTAAAGCGAAGCTATGTACACGCCGTCATATTTGAGGCTCACCAAAATAATCAAGTAGCTCTGTATGTGTTTTCAAAGCGCTAGTTTGCAAGCAATAAATACCAACTTGGAATTAAAGCAACAGATTTATCAGCCCCCACACACGCGAGTCTTTTGTTGGATCGAGATTCGAACTCTCACTCCTCCGATTGCTAATCCGCTAGTCTTCCAACTGGACTACTGCGGTTCCTCAGATGATTCAGTGACGTTCACGTTCATCAGGATCTAGCTGGAAATATTTTATTATGAACCCTATGTATCAGACATAGGTAGGTAGTTAAATGATCTCCACACTGGGACAGAACAACGGAATATTGGTGCCGGTTTGGGATCAATCCCGAAGGCAAAAATCCAAGGACAACACCGCGTCAGTTTGAACCACGGTGAGATGACGAGGTCAACACATGAGCTGGAATTCCACTCTCTAAACTTCCACGCCAGCATGAGGACATTTAAGGCCACGCCAGATTTAATGTGTACCAGATTCCGTGTACACGAGGGTCTTTGGTTGAACCGAGTTTATAACACGCAACATTCCGGTTACTTATCCGGTATTCCAACCGGGCTATCATGAGTAATGTGACCATACGTCCCGTTTCGAATGGGACTGTCATGTTTTTAGGTAGGCTGTCCCTTTGTCCCCAAGCACAGCTTCGGGACACCGCAATGTCCCGTTTTCAGAAAGTGATCAACCCACGGTAACAATTTCAAAAAGAGGCACGATAATAAAAAAAATCCCACGTTAGCGCATAGGAGCGCGGCGATGACGGCATTCGCAATACGTCTCACAAGTCAGTCAGAAGTAAATCTGTTCTTTTAGAACAGTTTTTCTTCCGTTCCTGTTCTAGCCAAAAGAACTTTTCTTTAAATCGTTCTTCCCCACTTCTGTTTTCACATTCAACTTAAGACATACGAACCTTGTTCCTATAGCAAGCAATCGCCATCTTTATGACGGGAGTTTTTGTGGTAGACACGCAAGACCCATATTCTGTTGAAAACTCATCTTTTTGTAAGTACTTATTGTAGATAATTCCGGCAGAAACAAAAAAAGTAAGCTAAAAATTAAGTTAAGCAAAAAAATCAATCGTTTTCGCGATTAAGGATTTTTTTACTGGGGGAGATCGAGTTTTTTCTCTTGTTTTGACAGAAGAAAACGAGATGATATTGCTTACTCTCTCAATGTTATGTGCTTTCTTTCAAAAGGCGAACATAAATTATTTATTTTCACGTGTTCATCACATTTCTGTTCTTTTCATTAACAAAAGAAAACTATAAAGAAGTATGTGTTTTCTTAAATACTCATGCTATTACCTAAAATTAGTAAATGTCCTGTTTGGAGGGAAAATATAAATAATAACGTTAATCATGAGTGATCTAATGGCGATATCTGGGATCAATCCCAAAGGAAAAGTTAGAGGACAGCATCTTGAATTTTTAAACCACAGTCGATGAAGAGGTTAAGACCTGGCACCCCACTCTCCAATATTCCACGCAACGCCAAGTGAGGATATTTGAGTGCAACAACATGCACAGTTTACCGAACGTCGAGCTCGCAACATTCCGGTTGCTAACTCTGCCAACTGGGCTACCGCACCCCTGTATACTAGAGCTTAAGATGTCTGAAATACAAACGTTTCCTGAGATATTCACAACGTCGTACTGATAGAATTTTAATAGCGTCCAGTTTGTAACCGTTAGAAGTAGACATCTCTTTCTATATACAATTTAGAAAACTTTTTGTTTCTCGCCTTTCCTTATTTTCGGAGGCAAGAAGAAAAACACGATAGAAAACTCTTGAAATATCTCCTTAAGAATGAAATAACTGATCGCTTCTGATATCAAGTGGCGAGCGATCACAAGATAAATTTGAAAAATGACTCCTAAAGCAACTTCTTACGTCTCTTGTGACAGTAAATGGATGATTTTCAACAAAAAAGGGCGAAATTCTTGGGGCTGTAAAAAAGTATTGTATAAAAATGAATTATGTTTCGATTTATTTAAAAAAATCAGTATGATCCATGGGACAGCGGGAGAAATCCAGGAATTATTCCTTGTCGAGGAAAATCGCAGCTCCGAATCTCTTATAGGTTTGGAAAATTTATAATTTCGCTTACAAGGGGGGTTGGTTGAGTTTTATGGCGCAAGGGTCATATTTGAAAGCAATTAAATGGACATACACACAAGGTTAGTTGGTTGTGTAGAAGTTTTATAGCACAAGGGCAATATTGGACAAAGCTTCGGCAAAAAAAATGTCTATTCATTGGGTACGTAGACAAAGTCGGTTGGTTGTTTTGTGTATTTATGGTGCAAGTGTTCCAATAACCCATTTTGTTGCTCTAGTGCGACGTTAATTAGATCTCAGTTGCGGATTCGCAACCTGGGAGGCGGTTAGCACGCGCCACATTTATACATACATACATATTTTTATAATATAAGCATTCAAGGGAATTTGTCTACCAAAATTAAATTCAAAAATCAAGAATTTCGGTAAATAGATTATGAGAGTTTTGCTGTAAGTATAAAAACAGTGGGTTTTGGTAACGTCTTTCGTTACTTGAAGCATAACTTGGTATATTAATCGAATGCAGCAGCGGGGAATTCCCCCCGTGTTTACCATTATTCGTTGTGCGTAGCACTACTAATACTGTGTTACGTAAACTGCAAAGTTACATCCATACCGCATAACGAAAAGTAGATTTATACTGAATTAGTTATACACTGGTGTGCAAAAATTATGAACGAGACTGTAACATCCGGTAGAAGTGTTCTACATCGACCCAAATCGTATCATAAGATCCTCAAGGTGTGAGAATTTGGGACAAGTGTCCAAAACCATCCAAACAACGAATCAAAAGGATACAAAAACACTTTATTGAAAAGGTAGACAAGCGAATAGAAGACAGAAGCGTCCATGTGACAGGCGCCTGGCAAGAATAATACAGTCTTTAGTAGGGGATATGATCACCCCTGACTGCGATGCAGGATTTATAACGTCTGTCCATGCTGAGGACGAGGTTGTCAAGGAGCTGTTGAGACATCGCGGCCCATTCCTCTTGTTGCGCCAATCGCAGCTGTGAGCGATCCCGAATTACTGTCACACTTCGACCTTCTTCCAACTTCCCAAAGACACGACCTCGGTTAAAGTTATCCAGATGACGTCTCCTAGATTGCCTATTGGCCATATCACGGTAGCAGAGCAACTCGACGTCGTTGAAATCACTGTACAGACTGCAATAGCTTTCACCGAATTGCTGAGCTTAAACATCCGTGTGTTTTTTCCCTTCCGACACTTCTTCCCCTACGTCATGTGCTATATATGCGCATGCCCTAATGTAGTCTAGTCTATCTCCGGATAGGTCTTTCGGTCCGTTCTGTTGCCTCTTTCCACTTTCATGCTAATTTCTCCACTTTGTCCTTAATTTTTGCACATATCTGTATACTAACTACCAGAAGGTAGATCAGTTATACTGAACTACCTTCAGACCGAAAGTTGTTCAAGTGTACAAATAGTTTTCGTTTTAAAGTTGGTCTCATGTATTTTCCGTACAACATGAACTGCAATGCTTCGTTTCTTTTTTTAAATCTGTCTCATGTAATTGTACTGCATGAACTGCAAGGTGGATTCAGGCTACCGCATGGAAAAAGTAAATTTATAACACTGTTACATTAAATTACCTTCTAATCCAAAATTGCCCAAGAGTAGACTTAAATTTAGTTTTAATGAAGGTCCCATGTAATTGCTGTACGTAATGGACATAAACTTTAAAGTTACGCTTATGCCACCGCACGAAAAGAAGATTTACATCACTGTTATATAAAACTACTTTCAAACCCAAAATTGGCCAAATGTAGACTTAGTGTTCTTTTCAAAGTCATGTAGATGTTTTACTATATAAACTAAAAATTTATATAGTAAAACAAGTTAATGCCATTGCACGAAAAGTGGATTCACACCATGTTATATTGAACTAACTTGAAATCAAAAATGATACAAACGTAGACTTGGGTCTCTTTTTCAAGTCGGTCCCTTGTAGTTGCTGTACTGTATAAACTGCAAACTTACGTCTATGCCACAGTATGAAAAGAAGATTAAAATAAATGTTATCAATATAAGAATGATGTAAATGTACTTTTAGAACTAATTTCAGACTAAAAATTGTCCAAGAAAAACTTATTAATACGTATTGGTTGGCGCATCATGGCCAAATATGACCCTTGTGCCATAAAACACCAATTAACTAAAAATTGTCCAAGCGTAGTTTTCAATTTACGATCGGGTTTAGGTAGTTGCTGTACTGCATAAACTGCAATTACCTTCAATCGTCCACATAAAAATAAATTTATATCATGTTATAATAAACTACCTTCAAATCAGAAATAGCCCAAACATAATTAGCTTTCATTTTAAAGTCTGTCTCATGTAGTTGCTGTATAGCATAAACTGCAAAGTTACGTCCATTCCACCGCATAAAAATAATATTCACCATCACTGTTATGTTGAAATATATTCAAACCAAAAGTTGTTCAACTGTAGACTTAGTTTTCACTTAATGTTAGTCTCTAGTAGTTGCTGTACTGTATAAACTTTCAAGTTACCTCCATACCACCACACGAAAGTGGACTTACATAACTGTTATATTGAATATATACCTTAAAATCAAAAACTGTACAAGCGTAGACTTCGTTTCTGCTTTGTTTTCGATTAAAAGTCAATCTCATGTAGTTGCTATACTGTATAAACTACGAAATTACGTCCATGACACTAGCCGAAAAGTAGATTTACATCACTGTTATACTGAACGAATTGAGACCGAAAATTGGCGAAGCGTAGACTTAGTTTTCGTTTGAAAGTCGGTCTCGTCCCACGTAGTTTCCATAGGATCATTAAACATTTTTGTCAGATCGAAATAAATGAAATGCATGCTTCTCATCTTGGGGAACTAAGAAATGAAATTAAAGTAATGAAAAAGATTAAAAAGACAGGCAGAAGGAATGAATGAATAAAAAAGAAAGACACCACTGGCCCTTAAGCAAAGAACGGGAAATTCGGGACACGGAAATTTACAAGGAGTACAACTAAACTCATCTATCATACTCGAGGCAGTTATGAAAAAAGTATCAGCCAAATTTAAAAGTCTAATAAAGTACTATAGAATCAATGTGGAAACTGGAAAATTTTGCTTTTTGAGCTTTTTCCTCTCGTGCGTTTGCTTGTGAAAAATAGGGAAATAATACAAATCTGAATTACAAAATAAAAATCGATTTCTCTTATGGTCTTAGGCAAGAAGACAACTATCAACTTGAGGAGTCATATTTCATTTTTGGCAAACTGTTTTCGTGTTCAAACGTTTTCAAGAGGGCGGGATATTGATTCATCGTTTCAAGCAAAATTGTATGAAAACTGAATTATTCGGCTCTTGGAAGAATAATATTAAATAAAAGTACCTCTCAACACTTTCTCAAAAGTTTATTTTAAACCGTGCAAGTGGTTTCTAGCTTGTCCATCTCTGAACCTTACGCCATAAAACCTAAATCAACCAACCAAGAGGTTTCGACGAGTTATCTCGTCCATCACGATCTAATCATTTTTACTGATAAAAAAATGTGTCGCATAAATATATATCCATATTTATTTCAAAATTTCTAGAATTCATTTAATATCTATGAGAAATTTGTAGCATACATATTTCCATATTTACATCACAATTTGAAATTTGTAGATATATATTAGAAATACTTAGCATATACTATGTGTTTACTTATTAGTTTCCACAGTTTGTTTTCGACGAATTGAATGTTTACTGATTAAAATAAATAAAATCCTAAATTTTAGTCCAAACACTTTCCTGGAAAGTGTGCAATATATTCTATTCATTCTTTAAGATTAACTGTCACCATGTTCAACTTCTAGTTCAATTCCCAAGTCTGACACATTTTAAGAACCCTAAATTAATGTTTCAATCAATGAAACATACTGAATAATTTCGTTCGATTTGCAAGTGCACTTATTTCAATTTGATGAGGTCGCATTGACAAAGCATTCCCAAATATATAATTTTTGCCCCTTCACACAGTTTTCCGCTGAGTGACTAACCTCAATTACTCAGGAACAGGAGGAAACAAATGTAAATCACAGTCCGGATAATCTATAGCAGTGCTAATTAAGCCGAGCGAACTGCCCCGTGGCATGCAATTAGTCCCGAATAGGGAAAGAGTTAGAAGCGTGAACTGTCATCCTGGAAATCTCTTGCGAGATAAACTGAATCGCGTTGGAAAGCGTCTCTTGACTATTTTCTTTGCCCCGTTTAAAGTATTTTGGTTGGAGATTTATTTAATGTTTTCGTGAAAGTAAACTGGAACGTGGTAGAATATTTTTCCTTTGACTTTTCGTAACAATCTCATATATTTCGATTTGGGACTTAGTGAACTTAGATAGGACAGTTTAGTAAGTCATGAACTGTCTAATCTAAGTCTATGTGAATGTCTTGAGAGGTAAACTGAAACATGGTTGAATATTTTTTATTCTTAGCTATTTCCTTAACCCATTGAAGTATTCTGATTAAGAACTTAGACGGGTGAACTGTCATCCTGGAAATCTCTTGCAAAGAAAACTGATTCGGAATGAAAAGCTTTTCTTCTAGACTATTTTCTAAACCGAGTTTAAGATATCTTGATTTTGGAGATATACGTACGGAGACTTAGATGCAGGAACTGTCTTCCTGGAACTAGTATCTCGCGAGATAAAATAAACAATGGTTGGAATAATTTTTATTCTTCCCTATTTTCTCAGCCCTTTTTAAATACTTTTGATTTAGACTTATTTAACTTAGATTTAGAAGCTTGAACTGTCATCCTGGAAATCTCTTAAGTGGTAAACTAAAACGAAAGCTTTTAATCTAGGTTATTTTCTTAGCCGTGATTAAAATATTTGTATTAGAGATTTATGAAACTTGAAGGACTTAGATACGCGAACAGTCTTCCTGGAAATTAGCTGAAATGCTTTCTTGACTCTTTTCTTAGCATTGTAAAATATTTAGATTAGATAGTTCACCAAAACCGTGAACAGTCTAATCAAAGTCAATGTAAATATCTTGAAGATAAAGTGAAACATTATTGAATACTTCTTGACTATTTTCTTACCAGTAAAATACTTCGACTGGGAACTTAGACTTATATTCGTAAACTATAATCTTGAAAATCTCTTGCGAGGTAAATTGAAACGTGGTGAAAAGCTTTTCTACTTGACTAGTTTTAGCCCTGTTTAAAGCATTTTGATTGGAAATTTATGAAACTTGGAAGATTTAAACCCGCATACTCTTCCTCGAAGTAAACTAACATTTTTGCTTGAATTTTCTATATTTGGATTCTTTCTACATTTGGGACTTAACTTGGATTAGACAGTTCACGTAAGTCGTGAACCGTATAATCTAAGTCTATGTAAATATCTTACAAGATTAACTGAAACGTGTCGAAAAGCTTTTCTTCTTGTCTATCTTTCCTAGTCCTGTTTAAATATCTTTATTAGATATGTATTTAACTTTGAAGACTTAGATGGCGTGAACAATTATCCTGGGAATAAACTAAAATGTAGTAAAAATTTGTTTCTTGACGAATTTCTTAACCCTCTAAAATACTTAGATTTCGTGCTTACGTAACTTTAATATTTCACGTAAACTGTAAACTGTCTAATTTAAGTCTATGGAAATCTCTTGTGTGGCAAATTGAAACATGGTTAAATACTTTTTCTCCTTCACTATTTGTTTTCTGAGCACTCTTAAAATTATCTATATTTAGGACATACTTAGATACTATAACTGTCATTCTGGAAATCAATAACGAGGTAAACTGTAACGTGTTTGAAAATTTTTATAAATTTCTCCCTGAAATATTATGATTGGGGACTTGCTTCTACCTAAGGCTCCTTTACACTTTACAGTGAGCAACAAGAACGGGAATTATTTGTACGTATAATCATTTCCCTCTCATCGTTGTTCTATCTCCTTCCTTTGAATAAGATCCGATGGAAAGCTGTTATTTTTCCATTCTGTAGAATAAAATCCTTTGGGAAATCTTTTCCTTAGAATAAAATAGGCTGAAAATATTTTAACGGTTTCTTTCTTCAAATAGAATTATTTGGATAGATTCTACTGTTACTGTCCTTGGAATATAATCCTTTCAAAATATTCGATTGCTTTTCCCATAATATACTCCTTTGAAGGATTCTATTGGTCAAGGTGAGAGAGAGAAAAAAACTGGTTAGAAATCAAGCAAGACTACAGGTTGCAGGTGAAATATGCGTATGAACTCCTCAGAGGGTTAAATATAATTAACATGGTGTTAATAGTAATAAAATTATGGTTAAGAAAGTGCTTTATATCTGAACTTTAGCATTTTTTAACGATCCTAATACAAAAATAACCCTCTATGCGGTTTCGACGAGATAACTCGTATACCAATATCTGATCTATTGTGCTAATAATGAGATATCTCGTCATCACGATATAGCCATTTTGTATGATGACGAGATCAAGATATAAGATATGGTCAGTTTTCTTCCAATTACTAGTCCATCAAGATCTGGTCACTTTTGCTAATGACGAGAATTCCTCGTCGAGACAACCACCAGTAGGGTTAAACGCACATTTGGTTGATTTTGCTTACAAGTTTATTATTTTCAATGGCGGGGGACAGTTACAAAAGACTAACTGAAGCCTAATAACAGAATGAATAGTAGCAAATGACAGCAGAAGAAAATCTATCGACCCCATTCAGTCTCTCGTATACCATACATTTTCCACATTGAAGTAGAAGATAAAACCTCTGATCCATTGTCCTGAGCTAAGTCCTGTGGAATAAATAGAAAAAATGACAACACAAGAAAAGCTATGAACCCCTTTCAGTCCCTCGTTAACCCTTAATCTTCCACATTAAAGTAGAAGATAGCTCAGGACGATGGAGCAGATGATCTAAGTCCTGTGGAATAAATAGAAAAAATGACAACATAAGAAAAGCTATGGATCCTTTTCAGTCCCTCGTTTCCCATTACTTCTTCCACATTAAAGTAGAAGAGAATGTAGGACATTGGAGCAAAAGTTCCAAATCCATATCCCTGTGAAGAACGTATAGCTTGCAAATATGATTAATGGATTAATATTTCGCTTTAGTGATTCACACAAGCGTTTAATATTTCCAAAATATGAACTACCTTTTCATCTATGATAATTTGAATCTAACTTAACCTAGTTAAAATGATTAAATATTACATGTTATTAATGATTATATATTATTAATGATTATATATAATGATTAATATTATTATATGTATGATAAAAATAATTACCTTTTCAGATCAGATAGTTTTAATCTTTTACATTAGTAATTCAAACGTTTGCTATTTTGTTAATGCGTAAATTGCACTTTTAGCTCTGATAAATTTGACCCTTTTAATTTAGTAATTCAAATTTTCACTATTTTATCCACCTGAATCACATTTTTTGCTTTGATAATTTAATTTCAGGTTGAAATGCCATATTGCCAACAGTTCTGAGCCAACATACGAGTATATCTAAGAAAAATGAGTCGATCTTAATGTTGATGAAAACCAAGCAAATAGTGGATTTCAATGCATGCTTATTTCATTAAGCTGTTTTTTGAATTCAGGCTCACATTTTCCCTTTCTTTTTCTATAAAGAAACTGTTTGAGTACGCGCATAATTATTTTCCGACTTTTAAAACTCATTTTTCCCCTTGACGCTTTTGAAAGAAACACGCTTTTTAAATCTCTCAGAAGTACTTAAGATAATTTTTCTCTCACATTGAACAAAGAAGAAAAACTCAGTGCAGATCAATAAAAACGACGTTTATAGGTAACGAGAAAAGACCTGAAAAAGAAAGCTGGATATTTTTTTGAGTTGAAACTCTTATTAAAAATTCATACTTTTATTGAAAACGTGTATGAAATTATTTACATTCAATTTTTTTATCAGCATGAAAGATGCGTTATTTATTACTCTTCAACATCAGTTACACAGCCTGCCTTTTTAATGGCTTTTAAAAGCAGAAAAAGGTGCGAAATTTCTTAAGATATTTCTAGAAAAAGGTTAATTAAGCTGCCTTCTCATTTGTCATCGTCTAAAAAAGTGTTGACTACAACTTTTGACACTAAAAAAAGTCAAAATTCCAACGTAACTTTTTATAGAGTTGATTTGATGGCACATTTATGGCAGAAAAGCCACATTTGCAAATTTGACCCTCCTGGTGGTTAACTCGACGTGAAAATCTCTTTTTTAGCAAAACTGACCAGATCTTGATGGACGAGATACCTCGTCAAGAAGAAACCTACCAAATCTTGATCTCGTAACCATAAAAAAATTGACGATATCTTGATGCCGAGATATCTCGTCATTAGCAAAATTCGTTGGATCCTGATCGACGGGATATCTCGTCGAAACCACTTGGATGGTTTAAAAAAATCCATAGTTGTATCTCTATTCAACAGTTTCCTTGTTTTGCCCTTGCTTCTATCTTATTCTTTCTGAACTTGCTTGTCATCTTCTCTATATTCTCTTATTTTATATACACTTCTCTTTTTATTTAATTCTATTTTTTCCTCTAGTACATTTATACAAAAATATATTAAGAAAAGCAGAGAATGTCTAACTCTATTCAACTATCTCTGTTTAATCCCCCTTACTTCTCATACTTTATCTGAACTGTCTTGTCATTTTCTCTATTCCCTTATTTATATGCTCTTCTCTCAACAAATTTTACTTATTTTATTCTTTATTATTCTTTATATTTTCATGAATTATCTCTTATTCTTTATTTGCTCCTTACTTTTCTTTTCTCTTCTATTTCTTTGCGGATTATCTCCAAAATTTCTTTATCTTACTATTTCTTTACCTTTCTTTGCACCCTCTCTCTATGTTATTTTATATTACTCTATCTTTCCCCTTTCATTCTTTATTACTCATCTTTTTCCATATCCTCCCTAAATATTACTTATCTTACTGTATCTTTCATATCTCTTTATTTGAACCCTATCTATTTATTATTTATGCTGTTTTATCGTTCCTCTTTTTCATTTTCCCCTCTCTAAATAGTATTTATCTTGATGTACTTTCTTCCCTCGTTATTTGCACCCTACCTATTTAATATTTATATTACTATGTATTTCTCCTATCTTTTTTGTACCCTATCTAAATATTATTTATCCTACTCTATCTTTCTCCCCTCATTATTTTGCCCTATCTATTTATTATTTCTCTTTCTTTGTACCCTCTCTAAGTATTTTGTATATCTTACTCTATCTTTCTCCTATCTTATATTATTTATCTTATTCTATCATTCTACCCTTAGCTTTGTACCCTCTCTCTAATATATATATATATATATATATATATATATATATATATATATATATATATATATATATATATATATATATATATATATATATATATATATTATTTATCTTACTCCTATTTTTTTATATACCCCCTCTCATTCTATGCTCTTTCCATTCTATATCTTAATATCTTCTCTTTCTGTCTATGTACTTTATCTTTCTAGAACTAACTCTCTATTCTACTTAATTTCTCTTTATTGTGTTTAAATTGGTTTTATGTATCTGTCTGCATAATTTCGTAAGTATCTCTTACATACGAGGTATGATAAAAAAGTATCAGACATTTCTACAGAAAAATGTGACGTCATTAATTTCGTGTTCAAACCAAATGGCCTTCAAAACAGACCTTTTCCTAATCGATACTCTTTTCTCAATGCATCTTTTACTTGTGGAACATTTAGGATACTTTTAATGAGATGTCGCACTACTATTTCTTGTTGAAAATATTTAAACGTGTGTAAAAAAAAATAATGCGCTTTTAAGCGGAGTCCGTAATATTGAAAACATTTCGATCAATTCGGTAGAACTTTATCGGTAGCCGTTCATATGTTCTTAACAATTAAAAAATTGTATTCTTAAAATGTGTCGTGGAGTGAAACCTTTACGCTGATATTAAAACCCGTAAATACCTGCATACCTGCACATTCATAACCCGTTCGTAAAGTGAAACCTGTAAAAGGATAATAAAACTCGTAAATATCTGTGTATTCCGAACACGTTAGTGTAGTGAAACCTGTACACAATAAAACTTGTACATATCCATGTATTCAGAACTCGGTCGTGAAGTTAAACCTGTACATGGATAATAAAACCTGTCATTATCCATGTATCTAAAACTAGGTCGTGAAGTGAAACCTGTACTCGTATAATAAAACTCGTAAAAACCAGTACATATTTGTGTTTTCAGAATATGTCCTTGAAATGAAAGCGGTAACGGATATTAAAACTCGTAAACATCCGTGTATTCAGAACACGGTCGTGAAGTGGAACATGTACACCGATTTTAAATCTATTAACTATCCGTATATTCAGAACACGCTAGCGAAGTAAAAATGTACATCGTTATTAAAACTCTTAAATATAAGTGTATTCAGAGCCCGGTTGTGAAGTGAAACCTGTACACCAATAGCGAATACCCGTTTATTAAAAATAGTTTTCAATTTCCGCAATACACGTGTACCTTTAGTACACTTCAAACAGCGATCTCTTCTGAAACCACCGTTGCAACAAAACAAACTAGCCTCGAAAATAACTGACTTGCATCATTTCTCCGAAGAACTTTTCATAAAATTCAATTCTCCCTCAAGAACACATAGTCTCAATGCCATAATTAAAGCCATTGTTCCTCGACGCAATACATTTAGATCTGAAGTGAGCCCAAAGTAGCAATTGTGTGCTCTAAAATACGCGCCAGGGGCCATGACAAGCGAAAGAAAGGAATGAAATACTTAATTTGGGAGACAAGAATGTTTGCTCTCATAATACCCTGCGTGTTTCCCATTAGTAACAATAATACCCTTAAGTCCTCACAATTATGCTTTAAAATTCACTTTCTGCAAGAGTGCTTACCTAAAAGTTAATTTAATTGTTTGAAAAGCGTTTATTTGTCCCCGACTTGTTTAACACATTCGTTGCTCTTTCCTCCTTCGAAAGCGAGACCTCCAGTGGAATGTTGGAAATTTGATTACGTGTCCTCGCACATTTGCATTGAAATTGAATTTTAATGGCTGAGGGAGTCTTTGATATGAGTATCGGGGAGAGTTTCGTGTTGATTTGGAAGTGTAGCAAGGCGGAAAATTTACATGGATCAACAAATGTTGACGCCGAAGAGAGGCTTACATGTCAAAGGTTTGTTTTGGCCATTACGTATTAGCAAAAAAAGAAAAAAAATTACACGTGCATGCATGAATTTACCAACGCCAATAGAAAGTTTCGAAGTTAATCTCTTCTTTATTTAACAGGCTATGGTTCCACTAAAAATAAAACGTACGGGCAAACTCTTATTGGAGTGAAAGTTGGAAACGTACATACATGGATTTACTAGCGCCAATTAAGTAGGTTCGACACTAATATTTATTTGTGTAAACTTGCTTCGGCGTGTCAGTACAAATAAAACGCACGTGTAAACTCTTACCGGCGTGCAAGTTCGAAACGTGTATGATGAATTTACTAGCGCCAGTGAGAAGGCTTGACACTAAACTTTAATTGTGCAAACTTGTTTTTGCTGCTCGAAAAAAATAATGCTCGTGTGTAAGCCCTTATTGCGGTGAAGCTTGGATCCGAACATGCACGGATTCGACACTAATCTATGTATTTATGTTTATCTGTTACGTGCCAGTAAAAAGAAAATGCATGTGTAAGCTCTAGATGACGTGCAAGTTGGATCATGCATTTATGTATTTACTGCCGCCAATAAGAAGGTTCGACACTAATATTTACTTGCGAAAACCTGCTTCGGCGAGAAAGTAAAAATTAACTGCATGCGTAAACCCTTTCTGACGTGCAAGTTGGGCCACGTATGCTTGGAATTATTGGCACCAATCAGTAGGTTTGACACTAATCTATACTTGTATTTATCTACGGTGTGTCAGTAAAAATAAAATGCACCTGTGATTCCTTACTCTCGTGCAAGTTGGATCGTGCTTGGATGGATTTACTGTTGTAAATGAAAAGGCTCGACACTAATTTTTACTTGTGTAAACTTCCATTGGCCTACCAGTAAAAATGAAACACGCATATGTAAGCCCTTAGTACAAGTTGAAACCGTGCATTCATAGATTTACTTGTGCCAATTAGACTCAAAGTGGCGGGGGGGGGTGCCTCTGATCAGAATGGGTAAAGTACGTCGGGAGTTTTTCTCCTTATAGGGCCCTAGGCATGAATGCCATTCCGTTTTGCTTAGCTAATATCAGCAGGCCACATGGAGCTAAATCAGTCTTCTGCCTTCGGGTGCTCAGGGTCTCGATCCTCAGAAGTTGTCCCCCCTTTGCTTCTCCATGAGCCAATCTTCTACAATTCATCCTCCAGCCTTTTAAAATGAGAGAGAGAGTTGAATTGAGTGCTGCTCGCATTGTCACTGGCGTGCGAAATATTTGTCCTGCTGAATTGGTTTTTTATGAGAGTGATCTGTAGCCTTTGAGTTTAAGAAGCATATGACTTGTTAAGTACTTCAACAAACTTTACACAGTTATGGTGATCATCTACATTCCTTAGAGGTTGGGCAAACAACCAAAGATTAAAGAGAAATAGCCCTCTTTCTCGGATGGACTTGATGGGCTTTTGGGACCAAAAGGTTGAGAGGCACTCCTTGAAGCCAATTGTAAACCCTCATGAAGGTTTGCATAGAGTTCATCTCCAAACCGAACTCATGTCTTACACAAACAAGAAATTTGATTTATCAGAATACCTGCATCAGCTTTCTCTTGAAATCATTAATCAAATCTCTCATACTACTGCTATTCAGATTTATACCGACGGTAGCAAAGATGAACATAACGCATGCGGTAGTGGTGTCTTTATCAAAGTCCCTATTTTCTCAATTCAATTCAAGATTAAGAATGCAGACATCTGCTCAGTTTTCAGATCTGAACTTATCGATATCGAAGAGGGTTTAAAAACTATTAAAACTGAAACTTCGTATTATGATGTTTGGATCTTAACAGACAGTCGCAGTGCCATACAGCACTTGAGCAACTGGACAAAAATCGGAGATAGAGCTTCACTTTAGATACTGGAGAGATCCTCAAACATCGTTTCCAACAGCATGAGGTTAATTTCAATGGGTGTCGTCCCATATTGTACTTTCTGGAAAAGCGAAGCCTCTTTTCCTCTTACTTCACGCGCTACTTTGACCTACCTTGAAGAGAAAGACTGCTCACGAAGGACAATTTTAAACCAGCATTCATGGAAGACCCTTCCGTCACACGCCTGGTACGACGAAAAATCTGGTAGTGCCCTTACTGTCAAAGGCGACAGAGGGATGTAGACTACACCATTTGCAGATTTGCTAGTGGACACTTAAAGTGTCTTACTTTTATCCAGAGGCAAAAATTATATCCTATCTGCCCGAAATACAATTCTGCGAAAGCATCTCCTGACCATCTTTTAAATTGCCTGGGGCTTGCCGAGGAAGATATCTATAGCAATCCTTTGCTTGGTTTTTACTTCATCGTGATTTTTGGTCTCTTGGACCTGGTCTAGCCGGCGGCTAGACCAGGTGGAATAAGTCACACCCACACACTTGTGCCAATAATTAAGCTCGACACTAATCTATATTTGTGTAAACCTACTCCGGCGTACCAGTAAAAATAAAATACTAGTGTAAGCCCTTACTATATATTGAAAATACCTTTTGATCTATGTAAACCTACTATGGAGTGCCAGTAAAAATAAACACAATAGGGAACGTCGTACTGCAAATCCTTTGGAAAGATTCAATTGCTAAATTTCCTTAGAATGAGTCATATGGAGAGATTCCATTGGTCATTTCCTATGAATTGAATCCTTTTGAAAGGTTCAAATAGAGGCCTTTCTTTAGAATATAATCCTTAGGAAGATATTATTTTGGTCAAGAACGTCAAAATTGTATAGAAGACTCTCACGGAAGATTGCAGGTTTTATGTATAAATCATACGTGTGAACTCCTTAAAGGGTCAATCTAAGCAAAATTAGAATCCACATTTTTCTTGCTTTTAAGCTACATAACTGTAAATAAGGATCAGATAAGACTCTTCAAATTGCCTTAGCAAAAATTTTAATCAAAGAAGGAATTTATTTATAAAAATTTAAAAAGAAAAATAATTCTATAATCCTTTAAATCCAAAACTCATTACAAATTGCATATTAATTTTCCACCATGTCATCTTATTTTTAAAGTCGATGTTTTAAAAATAAAATTTGCCATAAAAGTAAACTTAATACCCGGCAGATAGGTTTTAATTTTGAGAATATTTATAAATATTAACGTCTAAGGCAGGAACAATATGCACAAAGAAAAAATATCCATCCATATATTTGGATAACCGGATTAAGACTGTCTATATATAAATTGCTTTGCTTTTTTCAAACTTCTTCCATTTCTGATCTCGTAGAAAAGTCGAAAATGGTCAAATTTCTTTTAATAATTTTCCGAGGTAGGTAGTTGATTATGGACGCACTGGGGCACATAATGGGATATTGGTGACTGTCGATATCAATCACGATGGGAAAAATTAAATTACAACAACTCGTAATTTCCTATCACGGTCAGATGACGAGGTTAACACATGAGCTGTGATATTCTTTCCAAACTTCTACACCACACCAACGCGAGGACATCTGAGGCCACGACAGATTTGACGTGCATTAGCATCCGAGTGCACTGGTATTTGGTTTGACCGAGGTTCGATCTCGGGACTTACCGATTGCTATTCCGTAACTCTTCCAACCGGGCTACCGCGGCTCCTTTTGCTATACCGGAGTTACTATAAACGAAGTTCTGATATTATTTTACATAGTCCTTTATCATTTTCGCATTGAATGTTAAGGAAACTAATAGCTAATTTTCTTAAGTCCTATAATCACTTTGGATCAATACTCCTCGTAAAGGAAAGGTCGACGTTAATTAAAATACCTACATACCAACCCGTTAAAAGAAAGAAGATATAAAAACTGGTAGGTAGGTAGAAAATTTAAGATCAGATTGAAGCAACACAACGGGCTATTGACGAGGGTCCTAAATAATACCAAAGGGAAAGACATGAGGACAAACACCACGTAATTTTGAATCACGATTAGATGACGATAATCAGCAGTAAACTGACCCAATTTTTATCTCGTCATCATTTCAAAATCCACACTATCTTGATAACTATATACCTCATTATTAGCAAAATTCGTCCGTTTTCGACTGAGGAAATGTTTTGTCAGTAGCAGAAAATCAACCAGATCATGATTTACTAGATATCTCGTCCATACCACTCGTATGGTAATGCTTTGGTATGATATTTTATGCGCACGTAGTGAACGAATCATTCTTTTATTTTCAGAAAATAGCAGTGCGACATGGCTTCTTTAAATAACTTGAGCCCTTCAAATGCGACCTACTCCATTGGCTCCAGCAGAGGTGATGAAAACATCTTCCGCCTCAACTCATCTTCCCCGACAAACACCGTGGACGCATGGCACATCATTTTGCCTTACAGCATCATTTTCTTTCTGGCCGTTGCCGGAAATGTTTTAGTCATCGTCACCCTCTTAGTCAACAAAAGAATGAGGACCGTGACCAATGTCTTTCTATTCAACCTAGCCATCAGCGATTTCCTGCTCGGTGTCTTCTGTATGCCATTCACCCTCACTGGAGCCTTGTACAGAGAATTCTTGTTTGGGAGCGCCCTTTGCAAGCTCATTCCATACTTTCAAGGTAAGTGGAGTCCATCCCTTGTGGCGAAATCTCCTCAAATCGAAGAATATACTTTTTTAGAATTCATAATCCATCATTATCTTTTTTCCTCTATTGGAATAGGTATAAAATAGATTTAGAAACGTACATTCCATGGTCTACGGGATTTTAAATATTCTTAAAAATATAGGACCCGTAAATTGTTGAATAGGAATACTTTTAAATTAGATTTACTCAAAGTATAGCATCGAAATCTCCTTCAAATCAAAGAAAATCATATTATTTTAAAATAATAGTCCATCATCTATCGTTATATTTATTCTTCTATTGAAATACATATGCAATAGACTTAGAAAAGTACACCCCCTGGTCTGAAAGATAATAAATATTTTTTTAAGTATCGAATCTTTTAGCTTTTTTGAATAGGAGTATTTTTGAGGTAGATTTAGTCTTACTCTTATAACAAAATCTCCTTCAAATCAAAGAAAAACATATTTTTAAAATTCATAATCCTTCTCATCCATCTATATCTTTATTCCTCAAGTGAAATATAGATATAATAGACTTCTATAAACGTACATTCCATTGTCTATAGGATTATAAATAGTTTTAGAATGTAAGAACTATAACATTGTATAGGGATTAGTCTTACTATGTTTCAAATCGCAGGATATGCTTTTTTTTAAAATTCATATTCAATATTTATTCCTCAATGGAGATAGTCATACAATAGACTTTGAAATGTAAATAAATGGTCTAAAGAGTTACTAATAGTCTTAAAATATATGATTTGTAAGCTTTTTAACAGATTGGAATACTTTCAAGGTAGGCTTAGCTATACTGTCATAATGAAATATCTTTGAAATCGAAAATTACGGATTTTTAAAATATCTACTACATCATCTATCTTTTTCTTTATTCCTCTATTGATATAGATATACAATAGATGTAGAAACGCGTATCCCATGGTCAAAAGGATTATAGATATTCTTAAAAATATAGGATCTAAAAACGTTTGAATGGGTGTGTACTTTCAAGAAGATTTAATTTCACTACGTCTCTTAAAAACAGCATAACAGGATTTTTTATTCCTAATGTATCTGTATTTCTAATACTTATTGAAGTAGGAATATAATTAACTCAGAAACTCCTCATCTCTAGTCTATTGGATTAAAAAGTCTTATAGTTGAATTAACATTGAACTGTGTTTACGCAACGGACTATTGGTTACGGTCCGGGATCATACCGAAGAAAAACATCCTAAGAAAGTGAAATACTTCACATTCTCAAAGAAATTGTATTTTCGAGTCAAATGATGAATACAATTTTGAAGGTATTTTATATCATTTCCAAAGTAATCAAAATCCTTGCTCTCTCACTATTTACAATACTACGAGTTTGAAAGTCCACGGGAGCCCGGTTGGAATAGGTCACGGATTAGCAACCAGAGGGTTGCAAGTTTGAAACTCGATCCAACCGATCCTATGTAAGTAGGGGCTGGTGCATGTTAAATCTGTCGTTGCCACAAATGTCCTAAAGGTGGTGTGGTGCGGAAGTTTGTAGAGGTGGGTGCCTGATCAGGTTGTGCCTCGTCATCTGACCGCAGTTCTAAATCACGAGGTGTTTTCCTCGGATCTTTCCTTACAGGATCGATCGCGAACCTTTTAATCCTCCTGGTGAACGTCGAGGTATCTCATCGTTAGCAAAACTGACCAGATCTTGATCTGGAAGGTCAGCTATCATTGGTTCAGATTAGGAGGAGTTGTCCTTGTTTCTATTCCTTAAGGATTGATCCCGGACCATCGCCGATAGTCAGTAGTGTTGCTCCAGTGAGACATTAATTCAACTACATCTCCACTAAGTTTGCTTTCTTCTCCTGTCAGAACGTGTTTCTCATTTCGTTAATTTTTTTTCACAGTTCTTGTTTGTTTAGTAGGGTGTCAGTTCAGGTGTCGCCTCGTCATCTGACCGTATTTTAAGATCACGAGGTGTTGTCCTCGGATCTTTACTTCCCGGATCGATCCAGAACCGTTAATCCTCTTGGTTAACGTCGAGGTATCTCGTCGTTAGCAAAACTGACGAAATCTTGATCGGTAAAGGATGTGTCTTCCTTTCGAGAAAACTGACCAGATCGCGATCTCTTCATCATCGGCAATATCGCGGTGAGATATCTCGTCCTTAGCGAAATAGTCAGATACGATGGAACAGATATCTCGCTTAAACTACTTGGAGGGTCCATTCTGTCCTTTTTCCCCAAGTGAAAACCTTCTTCTAACTCCATTCAATTCTCTCCACAGCCGTGAGCGTCAGTGTGAGTGCATGGACTCTGGTCTCAATGTCGGTGGAAAGGTACTTCGCCATATGCCATCCCTTGAAATCGAGAAAATGGCAAACGCTCTCCCATGCGTACAAGATGATCACCGTGGTCTGGATAGGGTCTCTCTTGTGTATGCTGCCCGTTCTCATCTTGAGCAGACTCCAAACCATAAAAGGAACAGGTACGTTCATAAATTTCTTCTACACAGTTTTCATTTCAAGAACATTCCCATCACATATTCGGTTAGATGAGTTCCGGATTAACAACCGGAGGGCTGGGAGTTCGAATCAAACCAAGGACCGTCGTGTACAAAGGGAGACTGGTACACGTTAATTCTGTAGGGGCCTAAAATGTCCTCACGTCGACGTGGGGTGGAAGTTTGGAGTGCCAGCTCAAATGTGACCTCGTCATTTAAACGAGGTTTAAAATTACGTCCGCTCATTGTAGCCGATTTCGCGATGTATTCTATAAATAGAACGGGTTGCGAGTTCGAAATGAGGTCCAACGAAAGTCCGTCGTGTATGTGAGGGCTGTGCGCGTTAAATCTGTTATGGCTTCAATGTCCACATGTAGGTGTGGCGTGACCGTCGTCATTTGACCGTTGCAAAAAATTAAGTGCGTTGTCCTCAGGATCATTCCTTGCGGGTTTGATCCCGCACAGTCTCTAGTAGCCCGCTGTGTTGTTCCTGTTCCACGTTTATTAGCTGTTTCTACCTATCTTTAAAATAATTATTCTCTAGGGTTCAGTCGAGTTGTGCTGCTCGAGTACGACGTTAACCTTTTGACTACGGCTATAGATATAACAAACGAGATTCTTATAACTTTCAAGGTACAACTCCTGTAACGGACGTAGTCTAAATTCTTTCTTGGCACGATTCTTAAAACTTTCAAGGTACAACTGATGTACTGGCCGTTGTCTAAATACTTTCTTGGCGCGATCATGGTACAAGTGTTGTGTCGGCCGTAGTCTAAAGGTTAATTAAAATATCTACTTATATTTGCAGTCGAACAAGATAAGCTCTAATATCTCTTCCTCATCAAGGAAAATAAGGCACTTGTTAGAGTAAGCCAGACCCAAATGATTCAAGTAGGGCTGTGTTACCTGACGGTGTTTGGTTGGACGCAATCTCCTCGGTTGTTAATCCACGGCTAGAATAACTGTGCAGCTGAACCTTCTTTGCTCAGTCAGTTTCCCCACTACGCCATGCAAAATACGATTGATTTGGATGTGTATGTCCATTATTTGACATTGTTTTTATTTTGGAGTAGGTACATCATGAGCAAATATAACCCTTGCACCATAAACCCAACCCTGCTAACTGGGCTACAGTGGCCCTTATCAGAAATAAGTGTCCCTGAAAGGCTTCCAGTGTAAAGCCAAATGTAGGTGGCGCTTGTGTTTTGGGGTAGAACGTACTTTCCGTGCGCCTATTCCGAATCGAGAGAAGAGGAAAGGAAAATCCTCTTCAATGTTTTGTTTGTACTAAAAATCCCGGTAGCCCGGTTGGAAGAGTAACGGATTAGTAGCCGGAGTGTTGCGAGTTCGAATAAAACCAAACACTGTCATGTACAAAGATGGCTTGTGCACGTTAAATCTGTCATGTTCTCAAATGTCTTCACGTTGATGCGGAGTGGAAGTTTAGAGCGTTGGGTGCCAGTTCAAGTTTTCCCTCGTCATCTGAACATGGTTTAAAATTACGTGGTGGTGTCCTCGGATTTTTCCCTATTAGATTGATCCCGAACCGTCACCAACAGCCCCGTTGCGTTATTCTAGTTCGAAGTTCATTAAAATACCTACCTACTTACCTCCATAAACGTTCTCCAGAATCTCAAGTTTCAAATAAGAAGTTCGAAGGAACTTATAAATAGTTCAGATATTCTTTATTCAGATACTCGTTACTTCCCTGAATATACCTCATAAGAACCAGTTCCCACTGAGATTGTTTTGTGTTTATTGCTTCGAAAGGGAGATAAAACAACTGATATACAAAACTTTTTGACAAATATTTTATTTTCACTGAACAGGGTTGTCAGCGCAAGGATCGACCCAGTCACCTAGCTCATTGGAACTCTACACCGCTTTCTACAAAAATCGAAGTCTATCTCCACCACATGATGGCTGGTATCAACTGAAAAATAGCCTGCACTTTTGAAAAAAAAAATGTTCACTATATTTTACTATGTATACTTTATTTTACTTGTTATCCTTATCTCAATTTCCCAAAACCAGTTGAACTATTTCTTTCACGATTGGTGCATGCGTTTTCATCGTTGCAATCGAATGCGAGGAATTGTATAGAATACCATCTTCTCTCTTTTTAGTAAACCTTAATGCTCAGGCTTCGGTGGATTTGCAAGAAGTCTAATGTCGCTTTTACTGCACAACACACTTTATGAATAAAGAACTACATCTTTCTAAAGAATCCTCATGGATTTTTTCAACATACAGAGAAAGGTTACATTGGTTCTCTCCTGAAAAATAATATTTTGTAGAACGATTTTATTGTACCATTCTGTAGAATAGAATCATTTCAAAGAGTATGTTGCTGATTTATTTATATTAGAATCATTTTTAAATATTTTACTCCTCATTTCCTAAGAATAGAACCCTTTAAAAATATTTTATTGCTCATTATCCTATAATAAAATCCCTTTGAAAAATTCTACTATCTCTCCTTGGAATTAAATTATTTTATTAGCCAGCAGTGTCAAGGGTTAAAGGAGTTGTTATATGAATTGTTATATGAGCATTTATTATATGAATGTTACATTTAAAAATTAGAAATCGTCTCTTAAAGCTCTCTCTCTATATATACCATTATACTTTTATGTCTATGAAAAAATACTGGAACACGTTTTGCCCAAGTGTTATTTTTATAACTTTTTGATGACTCAACAATATTAGTCCCAATAGATTAATTTAAAACCTGAAATATAATCTATTGGGACTAATATTTCTAAAAAAATTTTAAATAATACAGTTGCTGGTCAACTTGGTGCGTTATAGATATATATGTAACTAAATCTATCGTTTTCAATGCAATAATCTCAAAAACACACTACTTAATAGTAATATAAAAACCCTTTTTCTTTCTTTAATACAACTCTTGAAAGATTTAAAACTATCAACAATTTTTTTACCTATGATTAATTTGAATTGCTTTTTACTTCTGGAGCGTATTAGTTGACTTTCAAATCTATAAAACAGACATTGAATTTTATTTTAAAAATTGGAACACTTAGTTCTTGAGGGCTGGAGACGAACACAATCTTTTTTATATTCGACTTTTTAAAATAGGAATCAGTACTCTTTTGGTTCTTGATAGCTAAACTCAAATACACACTCGATCCTTTTTGTATACCAACAATAAAATTCTTTATATTTGAATATTTTCTATTCGGCAATTTTAACTGTCTTTAATATTTACGTTACGTTACGATATAGATAGTGACATACATTTGATTGCGATCTTCCGGCTAAGTATCACAGGTCCAACAACTGATGATGTGAGTTAGGATTTGAATTCTTATCCTTATCCTTTTCGTACAAAGAACAACACCGTCGTATTCAAAGGGGGCTTGTGCGCGTTAAATCTATCTTGGCCTCAAATGTCCTAACGTTGGCGTGGTGTGGACGTTTGGAGATTGGGGTGCTACATCAGATGTGACTCGTCACTGACCGCGGTTTAAAATTACGTGGTGTTGTCCTCGGATCTTTCTCCTCGGGGATTGATCCAGGACCGTCACTAATAGCCCGTTGTCTTACTATAATGTGACGTTAATTAAAAAATAAAACACCAAATATCCTTTTTTATGATTTAATATTGTACTATGTTATGTGTGTTTGCTTTTTTATGGTTTAATTTCATATTTAATTTAGTGTATTATCCATTTTGGGCCTGTGCCCTTTGTGGCATTCTGATGTACTAATTTTTTAACTTGGGCCATAACTCCTTACCTGATTTGACACTTTTCCTTATCTATCTTTCCCTTTTGTTCTTTGTGGTGTTTTGGGGAGTGTGTGTGCAATGTTTTAGCGTATTGCGGCTTATACGTAGACAACACTATTTTGTGTTACCTGAGACAGGCTCTTTCGTGATGACGTCCTGATCCACCAACACTCTCATTTACCGAAATATCTTGAAATTTTCTTATTACTGTATATTTGGTTTAGTAAGTAACATAAATTTCACTTTGTTTTAAAAATTATATGTACATAATTGTATCTATAAAATGACATGTAACGGTAAGGATCGTTTAGTAATTATTTAGTTACGAATTTAGAAACGTTTAAATATTATTTCATAGTAGTGCACATCAGAATATTTTTGCAAAGAAATATCGAAACGTTTAAGCTTGATTTGGAGAAATAGCACTTCATGTGTGATTAGCTCTATATTATGTGAACTAAGTTTTATTATTGAAGAGAAATTATGCTTTAAAAAATTTTGCAAACCGTAAAACTACAAGACATTCTTGGAAAAAATTTGTTTTTATATATTTTTCTTTTTGAACGTAAAAGCTTAAACGATAGATGCTTTAAGGTTACATTGTTACATCAGAAAATATTTTTTAATTTTTACAGAAATAAATTAAATAAAGATGAATAATATTCTGAGGTTTTTTCTGTGAAAAATGTTCTGAGGTTATAAAAATATGTCGACATTTAGAAACATGTTTTCACTGAAAATTAACCATTTTAGTTTGATACACGAGGCGGTTTGAGCAGCGCGACTTGGGTAGTGCGATCCGGTGGGGGAATACATACGCCCGGTCAACCCTCCGTTATTCAACCGTGATTTACAAGTCACAGCACCGTGCCAACCAATTATTTCCTAGGTCGGTGACACACGATTTGACTTGCGAAGCGCAGGCTGGGTTCATCTTTTCTTTCTGACAGGGAAGGAAATCGGTTTGACTGCACGGAATGCGCTACCCAATCGCGAGCTAAATCGCAACAGAACGAAGAAGCACAACCCGGATTGCTCTTCACAAACTGTCCCGCGTGCCATCACACTCAATATCCTAAATTAGCAACACTTAGTATAATAAAAATGATGCTTTTATTCTTTTCGATAATTACTGATGTGAATACATGTTTTGGATGCAGTAAAACACTTCAAAACTTTGATCACATTGCATATGACTATTTGTTTCTGTTTAGACAAACAAAAGTGCAGGGAGAGTTGGCCAAGTCTGACTGCAGAGCAGAGTTTTACCATTTTCCTGGATATCATTTTACTCATCGTCCCACTTGTTCTCATGAGTGTCACGTATTCTCTTATAATACGCACCCTTTGGCAAGCTATGGTTGTATCAACAGATGAAACACAAAATTCAGGTAAGAAATTTTGCACAGAAGAAACCAATATTCAACTTCTTCCATTACAGGGAAATAATACGAGATTGGAACAAAAAGTCTCCTACTTTAACCCTCTAAGTCACGAAAGGCTGCCTAGTTGAAAGAGCAAACGGAGGGGTGCAAGCTCGAAGTTTGGATCAGTCAAAGTTCATCGTGTACACAGGGGCTGGTGCATGTTAAATCTGCAATACCATCAAATGTTCTCACGTTGGCGTGGTGTGGAAGTTTGGAGAGTGGTGTGCCTGCTCAGGTGTAGTTCTCGTCGTTTGATCGTGGTTCAAGAATACGAAGCGTTGATCGTGGATAAACTGAACAGATTTTAATGGACGTTTTCTGGTCAGTTTTACTGTAATGATATATCTAGTCATTAGAAGAAAACTGACCAGATCCTGACCTTATTAAAGTATTCTATTCTAAGAAACGGGTCAACACTATCTTTTCAAAATATTTGTTTCTAACTAAAAATCCAATAAAATCTTTCCAAACGATTATACTATAAGGACAATAAAAATTCAAAAATATATAATAAGGACATATATATTCCAAAAGATTATATCATAATAAACAGAATTTACTAAATGATTCTATTCTAATGAAAGCACCAATTATATATTTCCAAAATGTTCTTTTCTAATTTACCCTCAAATTTGCTAATTACGAGATACTTCGTCAGCGTGATTTCACCCCTTTTTTATGATGGCGACATCAATAGCTGGTCAGTATTCTTATAATGCCGAGACATTTTGTCCATCAAGATCTGATTAGTTTTGCTAATCACGAGATAACTTTTAAAGACAACCACCAGTAAAGTTAGTGAAGTTTTGAATCACGGCAATATCCTCTAAAAGTTCATCCAATGAATACTTAACTATCTAAATGGTTTCGACTAGATACGTCGTTTAATAAGATCTGATCAATTTTCCTAATGACTAGATATATCGTCATCCAGCTATTGCAGATTTTCTGATACTTAGCAGATAACTCGTTATAAAGCTATTGCCTTTTCATCCATTGCATAATAGTGTCACTAACCCTAAATTTGGAAACCATTACTCATTAAAACCTTCATTCATACCATCACTTGGTTTTAAGTTCGTACTATAATGAATTCACTAAGTGTTGACAATCTGGGAATATTTCCTAGAGAAAACGAACCTCCACCCTTGGAATGATAAAAATGTACTTACCATCAATGATTTTTTACATTTTATCAAATCTTCAACCCCTGATACCATTTATTTACAATTATTTCATTCCCATAGAAACAAATACTCCTTTTTTAAAACATATTTTACTGATGGATCTAAAACCGGAACAAATGTTGGAGCCGCGGCCGTTTTCGAGAATACAACCATTGCTAGCAAATTGCGTGGATGCTGCAGTGTCTTTACTTCAGAAATCTACGCAATAATTTTAGCTTTAAAAACGATTTATATACACACTAATAAAAAACGGATCTTGTATGCCTATTCTAAAAGTAGCATCGAATCTTTATTAAACTGTACAAATATAAAGGCATCCCTTGGTTTTAAAAGCAATGAATTTGTTCCTAACACATTAACAGAAAATTATTTTCAGATATTCTTTTGTTGGATTCCTGGGCATGTAGGGAAGCCAAAAACGCAACACTGATTATAAATTCAAATGTCCCGATTCACAATATTGAGAGTGTTTTAAACCCATGCCATAAATTCATCCTGGCAATCCACATGGGATATAGAAAATCATAACAAACATCATGATATTCAATCATCTATAAAGGGATTCAGCAAAACAAACGTAAACAGAAATCATCACGTAAAACTGACAAGGCTTCGAATTCACATTCCTTTTTTACCCATAGACATTTACTGCTGGGAGAACCAGCTCCTTCATGCTCAGCAGGCAATAGTCTTTTTTCCTTAAAGCACATCTTGACAGAATACCCAAATTTTAATTATCATAGACTAAACCGATTTGGCAACTCCCTTATTACCTTATCAGACTTATTGATGAACCCATATCACAAGAACTTATTTTTATTCCTTACTGACATTCGTTTCGTAAACTATATTTAGATTTTATAAACGACCATAACTCACACACTCAATTGTACTGAATTTTATAACATAGTTTTTCAAGTTGTTATGATTAAAAACTAATTACGAACTAGTCGTTGTTTGGCTCAGCATGGAAAAATCTGGCCCTTGTTGCCATAAAAAATCAATCAATCAACCAACCATAAAGCTATTGCAGGTTTTGTGTTAATGACTAGATATCTCGTCATCAAGCTATTGAAGATTTCCTGACCATTACCATATATCTCGTCCTCAAACTATTGCAGATTTCCCGATAATGACCAGATATCTCGTCCTTAAGTTATTGCAGATTCTATGATAATTACCAAATATCTCATCATGAAGATATTGCAGGGTTTTTTATGACAAAGATCTCGACGGTCGAGATATCTCGTCAGACGGTTTAAAACTGAATTGATACTAACTTTGTATCTCTTGTATTGCAGGTCATAAAATTCGTTACTGCTGGAGCACTTCACCCAATCTGAATCGGAATAATGCATCGTCTAACGCCTCAACATTTACCTCTACCATAACATCCACTACCTCAGGAACGCTGTCCTTGTCCGGTGCACCTGCTATGCGCAAAAACAACAGTGAGCGAGGAATTATTCAGAAAAAACGCATTATCCAAATGCTGTTTGTTGTCGTTTTGGAGTTTTTTATATGCTGGAGTCCCCTCTACGCCATCAACACCATTTCTTTGTTTGATCCAAACGTCGTCTATACGAAAATTGGGTACAGCGGAATATCTTTCTTTCAGTTATTAGCATACACTTCGTCGTGCTGCAATCCAGTGACCTACTGCTTCATGAACAGCAGATTCAGGGAGAGTTTTTGCAACTTGTTTCCTTGCGGCTGTAAGAAGAGGAGATAAACTTGAAAGTGCGATGACGGGAATCTTCTGATTTGCCATTAGACACATTCCTCACTATTTGGAGGTAGCCGGGTTGAAAGAGGAACGGATTAGTAACTGGACTCCGACCGAAGACCGTCGAGTACAAAGTAGGGATGCGACATAGATGTCGATGTTTTTTAAAAAACATCGATGTATTTAACATCGATGCATTGGGGTCGATGTTTTTGTAACATCGATGTTTAGCTGTCGATGTTGCATCACTAGGTGCTAAACCACTTTTAAGAAATGAGGAAAAAAGTTTAAATACACTGAATTTAAAAACATCGATGGTTTTGGGGCGATGTATTATCAACATCGATGTTTTAATTTTGAACATCAAAGTTTCAAAACATCGATGTTTTGCTGTCGATGTAGCATCACTAGTAGGAATGCGAAATCGATGTCGATGTTTTCAAAACATTGATGTTCTATAAAAAAACATCGATGTATTGGAGCCGATTTCCCATCACTAGTTGCTAAACCAGTTTTAAGAAATGGGGGAAAAAGTTTAAATACACTGAATTTTGAAAACATCAATGGTTTTGGGGCGATGTATTATCAACATCGATGTTTAGCTGTCGATGTCGCATCCCTAGTACAAAGGGGCCGGTGAACTCTAAATCTGTCGTAGCCTCAAATGTCCTCACATTCGCGTGGTGTAGCGGTTGGAGAGCGAGATGCCAGCTCAGGTTTGACCTCGTCATCGGAACCCAGTGGTTCAAAATTATGCGTTGTTGTCGTTACTTCTTTCCCTTAGGGATTGATCCCGGTATGTAGCCAATAGCTCTTCGAGCAATCCAGTGCAATGTTAATTGAATACCTACCTTACTATTCTGCAAGAGCTGACTAGAAAAGAGGAATATTCTACACGGGGCTGATATAGTACTTAAAAGGCCGAATGGGCTGCCGAAGATTTTAAAAATTAGAATTTATTCCTTTTACTTAACCCTCCTAGTGGTTTTCTCGACGTGTTATCTCATTATTCCTAAAACTGACCAGCCCAGGTGCAGAATTGTATTCAGTGTTCTGCAACACAACTCCAAGCAATTGCAATTGTTCTGCAGGCATTTTGTCCGAATTTTGAAAACTGCAGTACAATCAAAAACAGACGTAAAACACAATTATCGGTTAAACTAGGCGGCTCTGCCCTCTGCTCGTCAACCCCCGGGGATTGCTACGCAAAACCATGGCTAAATATGTATTACATATTTATAATAAAACATCAAAATTAGTTAACTTACTTTATTTTAAACCAAGGCATACTTTCAGAATTTGGAATTCTGTCGATAACTTTTGAAGTTAAATATTTTGTCATTGACATAGAAGATGTGTTATTTATGAAGTGTTTGTGGTAATTTGGGGGGTGTATGGAGGTTGTTCCGTAGCTAGAAAAGAAAAAAAGGTGTGGCAAGTAGCGCGTTTTGCTCTGCAGAACACCGTAAATTATGATTGAAAAAAAATCAGACAACATTTGGAGAAAAATAAGGGAAAATAGTTCTGCAAAGATTTTGTTCTGCGATGTACGTCGCAGTTTTAAGCACTTTCTGGTCCCGGGATGACCAGGTAGGTAAGTAATTAACGTCGCATGGAGCAACACAACGTGCTATTGGTGGCGGTCCGGGATCAATCCCCAGTGGAAAGATCCAAGGACGCTTCGTAATTTCAAACCACCGTCAGATGACAATAACTACATCTGAGCTCGTACCCTATTGGATTGGACAGACTTCCGAACCACGCCAACGTGAGGACATTTGAAGCCACGTTAGATTTAACGTGCACCGGCCTCCGTGTACAAGACGGTCTTTCGCTGGACCGAGTTTCGAACTCGCAACCCTCCGTTTCCTAATCCATTGCTTTTACAACTGGGCTACTGCGGTAGCAAAACTGACCAGATCTTGTTGCGAACGAGACATCTCGTCTTAAGATGAAAACACGATAAAGATTATTGGATTACCGGATTTTGTTCTCAAATAATAAAGAAATCGGCAACATAATTGATGACGAGATATCACGTCATTAGCAGAATTAGTCAGGTGTCGATGAACGAGACATTTCGAGAAAATCACTCGGAGGGCTTCAAACTTCTAAAATGAGTTAATCGGCAATCTAATGGAGATTATTCGAGAAGTAATTTACAAATATTTGATATCCGAATGGGTTGACATACTTGGGAAATACTCGAAGATTTGTTGTAAAACTCAAATTTATTCCAATTATTTAAAACATACAAAATAATGATTAGTCAGCAATCTATGGAGATCCGCCGACTCCGGCATCGCAAACATTCCAGAAACTCCTTACCAAATATTTGAGGGCCGAATGGATTGATATACATGGAGAATGGCCGAAGATTTTTGAACTTATGTTATTTTACTACGATCAAAACCGTACAAAATACCGATCGGCAATCTTTGGCGATCCGCCGTCACCGGCGTCAGAGTAAAAATATACGCAAGCATTCCTGGAAGTTCCTTACCATATATTTGAAGGCCAAATGGGTTGCCATACTTGAGAATAACCGATATTTTTTTTTAATTAAAATTTTTTTACTCCAATCCTTTAAAAACACAAAATACTCATTAGTCGGCAATCTATGGAGATCCGCCGACTCCGGCATCAGAGTAAACATTCCAGAAACTCCTTACCAAATATTTGAGGGCCAAATATTTACTTTATACTTCGATTAAAACCATACAAAATACCGATCGGCAATTTTTGGAGATCCGCCGACACCGGCCTCAGAGTGAAAATATACATAAACATTCCAGGAAGTACGTAACCATATATTTGAAGGCTTAATGTGTTGCCATACTTGAGAAAAACCGAATAATTTTTTTAATTAATAATTTTTTTATCACTTAAAAACACAAAATACTGATTAGTAGGCAATCTATGGAGAACCTCCGACAACGGTATCAAAGTGAAAACATACAACAATATTCCAGAAGTTATTTACCAAATATTTGAGGACCGAATGGGCAGGCATACTTGGGGAGTGACCGAAGATTTTTTTTCTTTTTCATATCAACGAAAATAACGATTGAAATGAGTATATAAGAGTATTAAAATTTTAAATTAATATTTTTTTTTTTTTTTTTTTTTTTTTTTTCATTTTTAGAAAATTTTCTTTCACTTTTGAATTAAAGATCTTGCTTTCGTTAAAATGTTTGGCTTATTTTGAAGCTCTAATGAGAATTCAATTTCATTGCAAATTTCATGTGTCTCTGGTGGATAGTTTGAAATTATAGAGAGCGCAATGTTAAAAATTATCTTTCAGAGAAAAATGCGATTTTTTTTTAAAGTTGAAAAGTTTAGAAACAAAATGAGGGGTGGGGTCAGAAAAATCCTAATCGTGAGCGAACTAATGCGAATTTTTTTGGGTGTTTTTTACAAGAATCGGAGCAGTTTAGACTTTCTGAATTTGTCTTCGTTAGACTTTCTAAATTTAAAATCGAGTTTTTTTTTTCAAATTTTAAGTACTACTGTGTTTTTTTATTGTTTGAATCTAAGTCATAATTTTGAAAGGGACATTTTACAAAATTTGAAAAATTAAACCTTTATGAATGGATTTTGATTGTTTTATAGTATGCAAAATCCTTTGACAATCCTGTCTTAATATGAATGCAAAATTCAACTAAAAACAATGAATCCCTTGTACGAACATGCATTAGACGATCTCTTTTGGTGAATGTTGTACATTAAAGCAATAACATTTCAATGAACAGAACTGGTTTATCTTCATTTTCTGCAAAGAATAATCATATTATATAACTGAGAATGATTGTTCAAAGTACATCCATTGAAGCAATTCATCTTTCTATGGATTCAAATTGATGTGACAGATATTTGTATAATCCACCTATGTATTTGTAAACGCATTTATTCAGTTTTTATTGTCGTCATTGTTTGTGTCAAGTCGTTTTGGTGGATGTGTTAAGTGTAAATCAGTGAACTGTTATTACTACTATCAATGTATTGTACGATACACTCGTTTAAACCACCTATATAATGTGTTGACGAGCTTATAAATATATGTCAAACCTCAGAATACAATAAAATGAATGTGTGTGCATTTGTTTTGTTTGTTTTAAATGAAGATGCATTAATCGAAGTGACTAAACATTCATTGGTATCTGAGACAAATCAAGTGTGGAAACAGTGTAGTTTAGAAAAACTATCTCAAACGAAATACACATCACTGCGATACAAAAAAGTTTACTTTAAAATGTAGCTTATATAGAGAGGAAATATATAAGTAGAATGTTTTATAGTAACCTTTTCATGTGCCCAGTATCATCTGCCCAAACAAGTAGTATCATGACCAATGCTGTAGTCGTATAAAAACAGAGGGTATACAATGGGCACCTGTAGAATATTTTCCATGGGGAGACGAAACATGTACTTACTACTTATACTTTCGACGGGGGCAAAAAACATGTACACACACACACACACACATATATATATATATATTATATATATATATATATATATATATATATATATATATATATATATATATATATATATATATATATATATATATATATATATATATATAGGAAATCCATAAGCCAGGTGGTTGAGCCCTACTCCGGGCTCCTATGGGGATACTCAGAGGACCGGGGAATCTGTTCGAATTAATCCCAAGTTCAAATTATCGAGAGAAGAAAAGTCTATATTAATTTTATATTACAGGAAAGGAGAAATTGTGGAACTTAGAAGAAACTTCGTGTCCAGAAGCAAAATATGCAGACCAGCATCGAGTGATATTCAAATTTGAATCACTATATTAATATTTAACTATAATACAAAATAATTACAGGAAAGAGAAAATTTTTTAAACACGTCTAAAATAGAATGTAATGTTTTTAAACAAATTAAAAATTTTTTTAAATTTACCTCTCATTTTTATTGAAATATTTTCCAAACTGCTTGACGAGAGCAATCCGTCTCTGTGTCTTTTTGTAGCGCATACACTTGATCTATTGTATACTCAAGAGCAATGGTTGGCCAACCAAGAAATAACGAATTTTTTGCGGTTGAAAGTGTTCTTTAGGTGGTTCATGTGCATTAATAAACATGAGATTGGTGACGTTTGAAATCAAAGATTATCTCAAATCTGTTACACTATGTTATTCATTAAACTAAACCCGCGCTCGCACTCTGCCATGAAAAATGGTAATCTTTCAATTGTTCTTAAAAAGAGGCTTTAAATTTTCTGGAACAACTTTTATAGGCGCTTTTATTGGTCCCTCAAACACTGAATAGTGCACATTTCATCTATACCAAAATGTCGACAGATCTTTTTCTCCATGACGAATATTACCCACTGTATTTATATATCCTTCAAAAGTTGACAATTTTCTTTAGTAATATCAGATCAATGTCTGGATTTCATTCTATCGACAATACTTTAATGAAATGCTTTTGATTAATATGTACGATTTTGGAATTAATGTACCAAGGTGATATCTTGAAATAGAAACGTTTCTTTTGCTTCTACAGCTATCTGCGTTTCACGTGATGTTTCGCGCGATGCTTCCTAGGAAAAGCAAAGTGGTGTGCGTAGTGTTTAAGAAAAAGCAGAGGGTATATGGAATTTGCTGTAAAAATCAGAGGGTATACGGCGCGCGTAGCGTATACCGCCATATACTCTCCACTAGAGCTCTGATCATGACTCTTAGACTAGTAACCTCTGCAGGTGGAAACGAACTTCATCATCTGATTGGTCTGACGATTCCATCATATTTGTCTCCTCTCCATAAAAATGCACATTAGTAAGTCTAAAGTAATTAAGATTAAAGTCATCACGCAAATTGCTACAATATATATATTTTTCTTAATGGTCCTGTACTATCTGTACTTTTCTGTACTATCTTCATTGTTTTAAAACAATAGCCCCTATTTTAGAGAGCTTGTTGACGCATATCATTAACTGTTTGAGCGTCAATTAACTAGGCAAATACAATTTAATCAAACCATTAACCACAAACAAACATTAAACGGTTGTGTTCAGTAAACAATTGATTCAGTGCAAATACAAAATTTGGGAAATTATAACACAAAATTGAAACTCTCGCTCATATATAGTTAAAAATCAACATGGAAAAATATTCAAAAGAAAGAGAAAACATTAGCATATCTTGGCAATTTTATTGACTAGCCACTGCGTGGTTAGCCCGGCGTTGCCCGTACCTATTGGATAACAGCCATCACGGATTCCCATTTGATTTGCGTATGTGTAGCCTACTGGATAACAGATTGCCCGTGGTGTTGGTTTGCTTCGCAAACCATAAAATGTAAATATTTAGCTGAGAAATTTTTAAAAGAAAACCAAAAGTATAAGGTATCTATCTTGTGTAAAATTTTCCGCAGATTTCAAATCCGCTAAAATTTTTATTCTATCTGTAACGATCGCTGAGACAGAGGATATTTAATTTGCTAGTTGCCGTGTTTATTAATTTATAACCAAGATTTTTTTAACTGTCCAAACAAAGTCATAAAAGTTAATAGGAACAATCAAAAAATCTTTTATTTTCAAATTGAATAATAGAATTGAAAATAATATTTACAAAATTTTGAAATAGGTTCTACTAACTATATATATATATAAGTATAAGTAGGTAGGTACATAATAGAATAATTATTGTTTGTTATTAATTATTAATCAACTTATGGGGGAAAACGTAACAACATTATTTTTTATTTAATGTAAATAAATACTATTGTGGACTATAATTATTTTATGCCCCCAATATTTGTGTTATTTACAGTTTGTAAAAAAAGAAGTTTGTTAACTTTCTCCTTCTTAACCATACTTCTTATTTAACTAACTATCCCATCAGTTAGGGAAAAAACTTTTCCTTATGGGACGGATGTCGCCATCACTGACAAATCTTTAGTTGCACGTTTCTTTTTAATTTTTACTATGGTACTTTTTTCATACAAAAATAAAACATCGACAGTGTACAAACATCTATGTTAAAGAAACATCGTCTCGAATAAATCGATGTTTTTTTATAAAACATCGATGTGTTGAAAACATGGACATTGATTCCGCATCCCTAGTAAACACTAAGGTTTTCAACCTGGGAAACACATTCTAAGTAGTTGAAAAACGCGTGGGTAGATGTGCCAGTGTCATAAATACCATTAGGAGCTGAAACTTATTTTTCGTTCACCTGTAAAATTTGTAATTTAGCACTTATTGAATTTTTCATTTCCAGTCTTCTATTCACGTCTTCAGTATTCGCAAAAACTGCTATTTATGTCGATCTAAATGCTTATTTTATAGTTATGTAAAGAGGAACACACAAATTATCGAAAAAAAAAACTTAATCTCTTCAATTATTTATTGTAACATAAACCTTAATTAAGCAAACGGAAATGAATTAATTATTCTCTTTTTGAACATTTCGGAGAACAAACGCTATTTTTGTTTTTTGTCACTCACAGATAAAAGAAATTAAAATATTGTTTCAAATTTTCCAGTTGCATGTATTCGGATATCTGTTTTAGAATTTTTTTCGCAGTGTTTCGCTTGGTTATTGCATACTTTTTCACTACCCAAGAATAAAGTATTTAACATAATAAGTTAATTAAATTTTGAATAGTCAAATAAACACTTTCGGCCAAATTGGTTAAGTTTCTAATTAAATTAAATGCAAATCTGATGAAAGGCAGCACTGCGAAATTTTTTCAGAAAAATTGTTTCGCCATTAGTAGCCAAACAAATTTCTCGCCCGAGATTATGATCGATTACAAAATCGCACTCTATTGTTTGAATACCTTGTATTTGTTTCAAATGGTACATGTACTTTTAAAAGAAAAACTCCAAATGTTAACATTTCAAGATCTCTCGATCATCAGATGGCAGGTGGATAGTTAATTAACGTCACGGAGGAACAACACAATGTGCTATTGGCGACGGTCCGGGAAAAAAACAGAAGGGAAAGATCCGAGGACATCACCATGTAATTTTAAACCACGTAAAGGTGACGAGGTCACACCTGACCTAGCGCCCCACTCTCCTAACTTCCATACCGACCAACGTTAGGACATTTTAGGACACCACGGATTTAACGTACACCAGCACCTCACACACGACGATCTTTGGTTGGATAGAGTGTCGAACTCGCAACCCTTCGCTAATCCGCAGTTACTCCAAGCGGACAATTACTGGCCTTTTGTACAGAATCCTTTGAACAGAATCATTGGAAGGAAAATGTTCGTTTCCCAAGAATTCTGATTCTATTGTTTCAGTCATTCGAATGGAATCCCTGGAGAAAGGTTTATTGCTCCTTTCTGTAGAATAGAATCCTTTATAATGATTATTCTTACCCACTCTGTAGAATAGGAATCCCCTCAGGAAAGATTATTCGGCCTTTTCTTAGCTTAGAATCACCTAGAGAGATTCTGTTGCTTCTTTTCCGTGGAAATATTCCCTATAGGTTCTTTTCCTTTCCTGAAAAAATAATCTTTTATGAATACGCTATATTGCTCCTTTCCTTATAATAGAATCCTTTGTAATGATTCTACTGTTCCTTTTCTTGGAATAATCGATTTGCCCATTCTATAGAATAGGTATCTTCCGTAAAGAGGTTTTGATAGTTCCTTAGATTTGAATCCCTTAGAAAGATTCTATTGCTCATTTCCTTTAACGTCCTGGTGGGTGATACGACGATGTTTTCCCTTTAGAAACATTGGAGAGTTAAAATGTTATCTCCAGTTACACACAAAATCAGTTCGAAATAATCCAGGAATTAGGTTTCCCACAGCACAGCTGGTACCATTTCTCTTTTGCAATTAATTGCAGGAACCACTTTGGAGATAATTGATAGTTTAAGAGAAGCGTATGTTATTATTTCCTCAATATCACTTCATTCATCTGTTCTTAGATAAGACTCATTGATACCCTTCGATAAGATCATCGCGTCATTTAACAATCCAAGCTTGTTGTAACGGATATCACTGTTCTCCAAAAATACAAATTTCAGCTCATACCCTTTTTATTATTTAGAAATAACCGGGATGAATTGGTTAAATATTAATTGAAAAGCGATTAAACTAGTCACTTTTCATTCATAGTTAAATACGAACTTTTAAGTGTTCGGTAAATATATTTTAGCATCGTTTTCAATTTTTTATAGATATGCAATTTACTTCAGACGCAAGCATGTATATATCCCTCCATATAAGTGGTTCAAAATTACGTGGTATTGTCCTCGGATCTTTCCCTTGAGGGATTAATCCCAGACAGTCGCCAATAGCACTTTGTGTTGCTCCAGTGCGAGATTAATTAAAATACCAACCTACTAACCATCTATATAGTCCGTTTAATTTTCATCGAACTTTCTGTAGGACAAATTACTTAAGTTTTTTCTTCGGTGATTACTTCAGAAGTCGATTTAGAAATATCCTAAAACTATCCGTTTTAATTTAACGCAATCTGCTATGAACATAACAATCTGACACGTGTAAAACATTGGAATAAAAAACTACAAAAAGAAATGAAAGTCCAATCATTCAAAAAATGCAGAGTTCTGAAATATGAAAGACACGAGCAAACGTGTCGAATTTCGGCTTCCTGAATGAGAGCAATTCTGTAATTGTTAGTAACATTTTTAATTAACGTCGTACTAGAGCAACACAACGGGCTATTGACGACGGTACGGGACCAATTCCCTAAGGTGAAGATGCGAGGACAACACCATGTCATTTTGAACCCCAGCAGATGACGAGGAAACACCTCAGCTGGCTCCCTACTCTCTAAACTTCCACACCAACCCAACGTGAGGACTTTCGGCCACGACAGAATTAAGGTACACCAGCCGCCTCAACACCATACGCTTACAAACATCTATGCACCAGGAAAAACACCCCCAAATAAGTAGTCAGATTTTATGCAAATCTGCTGGTGTCAGGTACCTTATTAGTAGCGTAGCTTATATACAGGGTGTTCAAAAATTCTACCGACAAATTAAGAGGGGTGATAGAAGGCATCAAGAGGATGAAAAGTTACCATAGAACATGGGGTCGCAAACCACGTTGAGAGGGTGAAAATCGCGTGCAGTGAGGCATGTGCAGTGAGACATGTGGTTCATGCATGTTGGTGCACATTTTCACCTCCAGGTGCGTAATCACCTCGATGTTACATACCCGAGGAAGTGGACTGGACGCCCGGGATCCGTTGCATGGTCTCCGCATTCGCCGGATCTCAATCCGTGTGACTTTTTACTATGGGTTCACATTAAATTACTCGTTTATGCGACGCCTGTGGATACACCGGAGGATCTGATATCGCGGATTGTCGTTTCTGCGGGAGACATCAAAAAAGCATACCTGGCATCTTCGAGCGCATCCGGGAATCGTTTTAACGTCGTTGTAGACTGTGCAATGACGTCAGCAGGCACCACTTACAACAACTCTTGTAATAATTAATCAAATAAATCCTTTTGTAGTTAGTATTGTACTTTTGTCGTTCCAGCGTGACGTCGAAATCTGCATGCGTTTTTCGTAATTTTTACCATCTCAACGTGGTTTGCGACCCCATGTTCTATGGTAAGTTTTCATCCTCTTGATGCTTTCTATCACCCCTCTTAATTTGTCGCTCGAATTTTGGAACATCCTGTATAAGTAACCAATTATCTCCCCGAAACGACGGCAGACAAGGTTACAATGAACTAGGATATTTTTCTGGACCCCACTGAACCTCACAAGAATGAGCTCTAGAGCTTGAGTAGAGATTTCCACGGAAGTCTTTTCAATCTACTCCTCGTTTTCCAACTCACGTTTCTGGGGGCTTCAAAAAATATCTTGATAAACGACCTCCAGGCCCGTGCCTTATTCCTTCCAGAAGGCGAAAAACAAGCCGCGGTTTTTCCGATCCATATTGTTTCGGAAAGCTGTTTGGAGTTCTTTCTCTGCCACCGTCTTAAACCTCGGGGCGTTCTTTAGATTTCCGAGAAGGGCAGTGCTGCCTTTACTCCGCGGCACACTTAAGAACTGCATAACCCCACATAGGTTACAATAGGGAAAAGAGTTTATAGCCCTTTTCCCATTTGAGGAAATCTTGACGTAAAACTGACCAGGCTTCGTATCGGACATACCTTTTTTATTCATAGACATTTGCTACTCAGAGAACCTGCTCAGCTATGTTCATTTTGCACCACCGTTAAACATATTTTAACAGAATGTCCAAACTTTAATTATAATAGACTAAACCGATTTGGAGTTCTGCACCCAACCCTGAAGGACCTGTTGATGGATCCACCTCATACAAATTTATTCCTATTCCTCTCTGACATTGGTTTTATAAACTTTTTTTAGATTTTATAATTTGACCTTATTCGAACAGTATATATATTATGTGTTTATTTTAGTTCTTATCAAGTCATTTAAGAAATACACTAATACGTATTGTTTGGCGCAGCATGGCCTGTGCCATAAAACACCAACTAATCAATCCCCTTGTACGGCCGTGGTAGCCCGGTTAGAAGAGGAACGGATAAACATCCCGAAGGTTACGAGTTCAAATCCAGCCAGAGGCCGTTGTGTACAAGGGGGTGCACGTTCAATCTGTCGTGGCATCGAACGTCCTCATGTTAGCGTGGCGTGGGTGTTTGGAAAGTGGGGTGACAGCTTATTTGTGACAGCGTCATTTGACCGTGGATCAAAGTTACGTGGTGTCATCGGATTTTTCACTTCATGTTTGGTCATGGACCTTGGGCAATAGCCCGTGCTATTTTTCCAGTGCGACGTCATTTAAATACCTAAACTTAAAAAAAGAATATCTACCATTCCTTAGAATAAAGTAAGCCACTGTAGCGGAGTTGGAATAGCAATGGATTAGTAGCCGGAGAGTTAGGAGTTCGAAACTTAATCCAGCCAAAGACCGTCGTGTACACGGGGGCTGGTACACGTTAAAACTGTCGTGACCTTAAATATTCTTGCGTGGTGTGGAAGTTTGCAGAGTGGTGTGCCAGTTTAAATATGACCTCGTCATCTGACCATGGTTCAGAATTACGTGGTGTTGTCCTCGAATCTTTCCCCTGGAGATTTCTCCTGGACTGTCGCCAGTAGCCTTTGGTATCGCTCCAATGCGAATTTAATTATTTGCTACCTTTCTAACTTAGAATAAAATCTTGGAAATATTCGATTGTTGATTTTGTTGAAATAAAATTAATGGAAAGATTCTATTGCCCCGTTGCTTAGAATAGAATTCTTTGGAATGATTGTATAATTCTTTTCTTTGGAATATAATCATTAAGAGAGATTCTGTTCATCCTTTCCTGTGAAGAAAATCCTTTGAAAGGAGATTTATCGTTCCTTTCCTTAGAATACCATCCTTTGGATATACACCCTGCTCCTTTCCTTAGAATATAGAATCATTTTGTAAGATTCTCTATTGCTGCTTTCCAATACACAGAATTCTTTCGGAAGATTCTATTGTTCATTTTCTTTGTTATAAAATCTACAGCAACGATTCGATTGTTTTCTTATTGAAATAAACTCTTTACAAATGGAAGGATTTTGCTTTTCCTCCTTGGGAAAGAGGGGATTTTAGTTACCTATTTTACAAGTTTTTAAATATTTTATACTCAATAGACATTACGTAACTTTTCAACATGTACGAATAATATTTGAAATTATTGTACGCAATATTTGAAAACCTTTTTATATTCAATTGATATTACATAATCTGTATGTAACCTTTCTCAGAAAGTACTAACCTACCAGTTAGAAGCCTCTGTTACATTTAATATACATTAGCAAAATTTAAGTAAAGTATCTCGGAATGTATTGAATATAACTTTTGAAACTTGTTTGTATACTGAATAAACATTACGTAATCTTTATACATACTTTAAACTTAACGTTTTTCTCAGAATGTACTTATCCACCAGTTTGAAAACTTTTTTATACTCAATTTATATTACAAAATTTCTATATGTAACTTTTCTTTAAAAGTACTGAAAATATTGTTTTAAACTTTTTGTATACTCAATACACATTTACTTAGATGCTAAAATGAGGATTTAGTACTATACAGAATCGAGCCACATATTATTATGACCACCCTCTACCTCAGACGTCAACAGCTCTCAGCCAATAAAAAGTGGCGCTAGCCGGCGTGGTGGGTATAAAAGTTGGAAACGTAGGCTATCTTGGAAAATATAATTCGTTACTGTGTTGGGTAAAACACGCGATTTATGACTTGCAAAAGGGGATGATCATTGGCTTTTTTTCGCGACAAGGGCGGCGGTATTTTGGAAACTCCACAGTTTGTGAACTGTTCGCGTGCTGCTGTGGTTAAAGTGTACCGTGACTGGAGTAACGGCACCATTGAAAATAAACGGGGTGCAAACTGCGGTTCACACGAGTCATTGATGTGGGAGGTGAAAATCGGTTACGACAGAGTGTGAGGAATGACCAACATGCTACAGGTGCGCAACGGACATACGTAGAATCGCAAACGGGCTATAAGACGACAGTACAACGAACCCTGTTACGTATAGGGCTCCGAAGCAGACATATGGTCACAGCACCCATGCTGACGAAGCTATATCGGCAAAACCGGCTTCAATTTGAGCGGCAATACCAGAACTAGACTGCTACTGATTGTCCAAGGGTTGTTTTTTCCAACGAAGCACGCGTTCTGCTCTATCGAACGGAAGAACGTTTACGAGTCCAACGAGTAACGTCCGAGAACAAACACCCTGAAACCATTGCTGGAAGAACACAATAAGTTGGTGGAAGTGTTATGGCATGGATAATATTTTAATGGCATTGCCTGGGTTCTATTGTACCTGTGGAAGGTACACTCAACGGATTAGGTTATGTATTCATTATTGCCGATCATGCACACCCATACATTTTGACTGTTTTTTGTTTTTCCTCAAAAGGATTGGATCTTTCAGCACGACAATGCCACTTGCCATAAGTCCAGAATTGTTGGCCATTGGTTGAAGGAGCACGACGAAGTCTTCGAAGTGCTTCTCTGTTCCCCAAATTCATGAGATCTGAACCTAATCGAGCATCTTCTGGATAATCTCGATCGCCATATTCGCCAATATGGACACTCCACCATGCACCCTGCTACAGCTACCTAACGTACTGCAATCTGCATGGCTCCAGATACCTGTAGCAACCTTCCTTAATCTTATTGACTCACAACCACGCCGTATAGCTGCTGTACGTGCTGCAAAAGGTGGTTATTCTGGATATTAGCAGGTGGTAATAATAATGCGACTCGACACTGTAGTGCATAACACTAAAAAATATTATTTATTTAAAATAGAACAAACACAATAAAATTCTTATTTTATTATTAACAATTTTCTTTAAAACGATAAAATTTGCAAAAAATAAAAGCTAAGTTCAGTAAAATCAATGATGCTGTAAAAAGTGTCGAAAATATTTGGCTTATCGAATTAAAGTATAGTTTTTAGAAGACAACGCAAAGTTAGCTAACTCTCATTTTGAAGAAATCGAATTTGAAGTTCAAGATTTGAATTCATTTATTTGAACTCCTTATTATTTCATTTACAAGTTGTTTAAAATTTTCACAAGGAGCTGACAAAGGATGAAGTATATCGAAAAGAGCATATATTGGAGTATCCAAATTTCAATTGATAACGTGTATCGGGTAACATGTCCGAGTAACATATACCATTTCGAGAATGCTGATGACATGCGCTGAACATATGGGGAAATAACGGGAACATAGTGATCGGGCAACGCTTACATACGTTGAACATGCACAGCTATCCATGAATCGGCTCTGCCGGGTGTACATTACCGTGTCGTTGATCGCAACAATGTGTCAACTGCTATGGTGGTGTACAGCTGCTGTCAAACCGAAAATCAGAATTAGTAAAAATGACGTTCAGATACTTGCTGTCTTTCATTTTTCGTCAGTTTACCTCAGCCTAAACTAAACTATTAACATGGAACGCTTATGAAAATACATCCCTGAGTGAATACGGCTTAATTTTGCATACCTTAGATCCTTTAAAATTTGTACAGGATGCCTTAAAGCACCCCGTTCATGAAGTAATTGGTATCTGATTTGGTTCTTCGCTATAATGCTCCAATATCGAAGCGACTGCTCTACAAAATCAAAATGCTGTCATTAAGTAACCAATAATTTTTACGTCACTGCTCCGCTTAGTTAAGATGTAGTTTTTGTCATTCAATAATTTTCTATTCTTGACGCCATTCCTCTACACAGTCGATAATTTGTTTCCGTCAGGTATTATCCTAACAGAAAAAAACCCTCATTAACGCCATTGCTTCACAGATTAAACATGCGGTGTTTGTGAGGAACTAAGCCAATAAATTTCCCACATTGACGACACTGCTCCATATAGTCAATATGTGGAGTGGTGGCGTCAACTTGGGAAAATTATTGTATTGCTTCCCGACAAAAACCGCATAACGACTATGTGGAGCAGTGGCGTCAATAGTTTTCCCACATTCACGCCACAGCTCTACTTAGTTAATACCTGAACTTTGCCGACACGAATGCTCTTAAAAGCCAAAATAAGGTGTTTGTCACTAAGTAACCCAATAATTTTCCCATTTTGACCCCACATCTCCTCTTAATTAATATGTACTTTGTCATTCAAACTCTAATTTTCTCTTCTTGACACCATTGCTCCACATAGTCTATAATTCCTGCTTGTCAGTTATTATCCCAATAGTTTCCATTCACTGATGCCATTACTCCATATAGCCAGCTTGTGGTCTTTATCAGGAAGTAACCCAATAATTATATCCCATGTTGACGACAATCCTCCACATAGTCAATATGTTGTCTTTTATCAGGAAGTAACCTAATAATTATTTTCCCATGTTAAAGACAATTCTCCACTTCGTCAATATATGGTCTTTGTCAGGAAGTTAATAAATAATTATTTTCCTATGTTGACGACAATCCTTCACATAGTCAATATATGATCTTTGTCAGGAAGTAGCCCACTTATCCCCTTATTAAACGTGACAATTGTTAGAAAAGTAACCTAATGAAGAGGAACGATACAAATTAAAAGTTTCGTTAAAGCGGACATAATCGATTGGGACTGTTTCACTCCAGTAGCACTCCGACAACCTACATTCAGCCTCGCGTTCCTGTTTTCGGGAATGCGTTAAAAAATGTTCCCTTTCCAGTTCCTTTCACCATTCTATTTTTAACATCCTCCTGCGTCACGCATAGATTTGCATTCGGATCGAGAAGACTTGTTGAGAAGCAATATAAGATAGTTTCAAGAGCCTCGCGTTGGTTAGTATTCGATTAGTTTAAGCCTAAAAGTTGAACCCCATCTAATTTAAATAAATACCGATTCTATTTTGCTTTTTCTACGCAAGGCAACTGGAGAATCTCTTTTAAACAATAGCCGTTGGAATGCGTAATTCGGTATTTTTCAAAGTTTTAGGAGTGAAATTACTGAAAGGGGGTATGTAGCTATTGCCAAAAGTGTTATTTTAAAAGTAAATTCTTTCTTGTAGATACATTTTCACATTAAAACCCAGCTGAAAGAGAAACGCATTTGAAACCGCAGGGTTGCGAGTTCGAATACAGCAAAGGGGCTGGTACACAATAAAACTGTTGTGGCTTAAAATGTCCTCACGTTAGTATGGTGTGGTAGTTAGGAGAGTGGGGTGCTAGCTCTGGTGTGACCTCGTCATCTGACCGTAGTTCAAAATTGGTGTTGTTCTCGCATCTTTCCCTTCGGGTTTGATAGCCAATTGCCCGTTGTGTTGCTCCTCTGCGACGTTAATTAAAATACCTATCCATTAAAACCAAATTCATATTGGTGTGTTTTCCAAAGGAACATATATCATGTTCCTTTGGAAGTTGTTCAAAGTTGTTGTTTCTGTTGTGAAATGAACTCGGGCTGACGCCGTGATGTGTATTACAGAAACAATATTTAATTGACAAATTAATTTTAACAAAGTATAGGCAGACGCGCTTGCGTCCTGATTGTTGACTATACATGAGCAGGGATGCATAATGCGCTTGAAACGCTGAGAGGAAGTAAATAGGGAATATGCACTATGTCACAAAACGTCCTAAAATGGTACTTATTTTACAAATTCGATCATGAACAATCCGAAAATCAACTCTAAAGATCACAAAAAGTTTTAATTTAAGCTTTATAAGCGATTAAAAAACGAGTCAAAGTCACGTGACTGAAAACGGGGTGGAGCTTGGAGTGACGTCATAGTACATGAAATCTCTCGCTACATTCGTCGGCTGCATGTTATTTCAGGTTGCTTTCATTGATTTTACGCTAATTTTATTTTTTAAATAATTGTGTTGAATTGTAGTCTTTACATTAATATTAGTAAACAGATTTCTTCTTTAAAAATGACGACTGTAGAACAAGACTTTGTAAAAGGCCAGTCGGATAATCTACCTAAATTGGATGGTATATCCATGTTTTCTTTTCTGGGAAACCATCCAAATTTTATTGGAGTAGAAATCAAAGGCGTAAAAGCGAAGAGTAAGATAATATTTTATACAACATATTTATTTTTAAAAAAATTTATTTTTTTATTGCTTTTATAAAGAGTAGTGCTATTATCAAAAAGTTGTACTTAAGAAAATAGAATATTAATAGTTGTTCTCTTTTCCTTAACAAGTAACACAATTCATTCTGAAATAGATTTTTTATATTGATAATTAGAATAGTATATCAAAAAAGAGCTTTATATTAGGAAAATAATTTCAAAGTAGATTAAAATTGTAAGGGTATCAAAATAGTGAATTTTGAAAGCTAACTTAAAATTATTTTTGTTAGTTAATGTACAATCATTTTTAAAATATATTTAAGCGGTTAAACGTAATGTACTAAAGGATGATCCCAAAATAACATGTGTAGAGAAATTTGTTGCGAGAATTGCAACTGTATTAAATATTGAACACAACATTTGGTAGTCCAACATTTTAAACCATGAAGTAGATAGTGTGATAATTTGATTGAAATTGCAAGAAGTTTTATAAAATTATGCAAATTTAAAACACAATTCGTAATTGTTTTAAAAATATTAGTTTTAATGCAAAACAAATTAGATGAAAGCTAGGTTGCTTCGTACTGCAAGAGAGACGATACTGCCATTAGTTTTCCATGTCATTCTCCAACTATGAAATAAATAAAGTAATATATAAATTAAAAACTTTCATTTGTGGCACTATTTATCAAAATTTGCTGACACTAGTTTTTAACTTTAATTTCTTATTTTTAATATAAATATTTGAACAATGCTTTTTTTTTTTAATAAATCAATTTTACGTTTATTCTTACTTTTCACTTTTAAAATAATTATATTTAAATACATTTATGTAATGTAAAAAAAAGATTAAAGTTTAAATTTCGAATTTAGAAGAAATATTTGTTAACTATAAATAGCCGACCAACCGGTATGGTTAAGGTGTTAGACTCTAGATCGGAAGGTTCCTGGTTCGAATCCGGTTGCGGGCATGGATGTTTGTAAGCGTATGGTGTAGAGGCGGCTGGTGCACCTTAAATCTGTCGTGGCCGAAAGTCCTCACGTTGGGTTGGCGTGGAAGTTTGGAGAGTGGGGTGCAAGCTCAGGTGTTGCTTCGTCATCTGACCGTGGTTCAAAATTACGAGGTGTTGTCCTTGGATCTTTCCCTTAAGGGACTGATCCCGGACCGTCGTCAATAGCCCGTTGTGTTGCTCTAGTACGACGTAAACAAAAAATTACCAATTAACTATAAATCTTAATTCTAATGACACTTATTCCATAATACTTATCATTCAGTTTAAAGAAGAAGTATAACACAGTTTTACCAACTGCATGAATAACTGCAAATTAATTATCATGAGTATAATAATTCAATGTTTATTGTGTTTTAGCTCTCTCTATATTTTTAAACCAGTTTTGATTTATAAATATATAGTATTCCTATATTTATTTATTAAATTCTTTTTCATGAAACAAGAAATTCTGCATAATGAGTGACTTGATGCAGAAAGAATTTTTTTGTTTTAGCTAAAACACTAGTAGTTATCCACAAGATTAAATCAAACAATTCTTATTTAAAAACAATTAAAAACACAAATAATTTTTGATATTTTAAACTTACCGAAAAATGATCTTCACAGCAATGCAAGCAAGAAGTAGAAGACAGCTTTTTGTTTTTCTTTTCATCTTTTTTCATAACGCTGCACCATCTTCAACGAACTTGTTCATATTTTGGTACAACCAAAAATACTTTTTTGGTGTTTTAATCGTTGAATTATGACACAAACGAAACAATACAATATTTGTAATTCTTCTTTTTAACTATTTTCGAATCTTCCATTGCTGTGTGTGTGTGAATTAATCAAAAATCTGTAAAATTAAGACTTCTAAAAAGATACCCATAGAGATAACACAGTTCAAAGAACGCTCGATGGGAAAATCGTGTACTATGACGTCACAGGCAAGAATCGTCAGCGACTGAAGTTTATAGTTGAAAGTGACGTCAGAGCAATTTAAAAAGCGATTTAAATACAATTAATGTCGTTAGATTGCTGTTTAAGTGGCCTTTTTTACGTAGTTTTTCGTGCTCTTTCATTTTAAAATGAATCATGCTCTTTCATTTGAAAATCATGCATATTGTCCATTGTAAGGTATCGCCCTCTGGACGGACATACGCTGAACATACATACTGAACTTACTCCCACCCTCAGGACCTCAGTCTTGATACTTGGGTAATGGGATCACCGTCACGATTGAGCGCTTGATTGTTCCAAGCCATTTCTGTATGGTGACTGTCCGCACCAGTTCGTCTTGTCCTGGATGGACTGCAAAACCATGTCCCAGTGGCATCTGCAGCAAATCAAACACTTATAAACACATTTATTAATGATTCAGTTTCCTCCAAGTATCCAGTGATACTGTCTGACACTATGAGAAATCAACGTGGGTCCGGCATGTAAATAAGAGATATGACGCTCCTTCACCAGCAATTCACTAATTTTCGGTTGAGAGGGAAGTATAATTGGATGTTTGATGTTAAATGTTAATAGTGAATTTTGAAAACGTCCTCCCACCCGTAGAAGATTGTCAACATCTACAAATGTGTTTAGTGAACGTAACTGACTTTTATTTGGTAAAGATTTTTTCTCTTTATTGATTTCAAATCATGAAAAAATTAAAGTTTGTGAATCCAATTATTTATAACTCTTTTGGCTGTGTGTATTTCTGTTAACGTAAAAGAGGTAATGAACAATTGGATGGGTCATTGTGTTGAATTCTTTCACTATCAATACGCTTCTTGCAATTTTTAATAAATCGTTGGCAATATGCAACAATGCGAATAAATTTAGATAAACTTGGAAAAATGTTCGAAAAGATTTGTAAATAGTCATAGATTTTTGAAGATGACAAAACCTAATACCAGATGAGATCTCTTCTCGGCGTCTACCTTTTGGTAACAGTCTACGTTAAATTCGGTTTTCGGTTCGATAAGAGTAAGAAAGTCTGGACCTTCCAACCACAATTTGCATTGAGGCAAGCTCTCGGGATGAATGCCACGAGATGCAATATCTGCCCGATTTTCTTTGGAAGGAACGTGAAGGCAGTGTTTAGTGGGTACTAATTCAATGATTTGAGATGTTGTATTTGCTAAAAACATTTTATATTTTCGTGGATGTGCATTTAGCCAGGCGAGAACCACCTTCGTATCAGTCCACTCAAACACTTGGAATTTGTATTTGTTTAGAGTGTTCAAAACTGCTTTGAGTAACTTAGATAATAAATGTGCGCTGGAAAGTCACGGTATTGAAACTTTTTTGATGGGCGGGAATTTAGTCTTAGCAACTAAAAGATGAACTTTTGCAGTGTTGTTGTGAACTTGACGACTGTAAACAGCAGCGGCATAATCCGAAGAGGATGCGTTGCAAAAATCTTGTAATTGTATAACACTCTCGCTGTTGATGACTACACATCTCGGGATGTTGCAGTGATTTATCTGATTAAAAGTATGTATTTTGAAATTTGATTCACTCACACACACACACACACATTCACCAAATTTGGTGGAATATGTGCGTCCCAGTTTCCCTTCGTGATCCCCAATGTTTGATAAAATATTTTAATCAAAAGAGTGCAAGGAGATAGGAGCCACGTAAAATGGCCTAATGGGTCAAAAATGCGGGCCGTTTCTGAAAGTATACTTCGTTTAGTTAAAGGTGTAGTTAGCTGTAAAACAGCTTTGAAAATAAAGTTATCTTTTGTTGAGACCCAAAGCATTCCTAACACCTAAGAACTTTCTTTTGGAATGATTTAAAAATTTTATTCATGTGATTTGTGATCACGACACTGAGTTGAATTCGGATGAATTTGAAAACCATTTTCATTAATGAAAACCATGTGCTTAAAACATGGAAGAAATTTTCTTACAAATTGATGCAGCTTCATCCACGGATTCAGCTCCACTGAGCATGTCGTCCATGTAGAAGTCTTCTTGAATTATGCGAGTCATCTCTGTATCATCACTAACCTGGAGAGATATTAGTTTCAAGCATCTTGGTGCCAAAAATGAAGCAGATGAAGTGACGTGTGTGTTTAACTTGTATTCTAGAATCGGATCATTGAGATTACATCGCCAAAGTATGGGTTGAAAATTTTGATGTTCGTCAGCTACAAAAATTTGTCGGTACATTTTTTTTCCAAATCTGCAGTAAATACCACTTTTGGAATTCGAAAACTTAACAACAAAATTTCAAAAATGTCCCTTTGTAATTTAGGGTCTACTCCAAGAATGCCATTTAACGAAACGCCATTGCTACTTTTACTTGATGCGTCTAATACAACGCGTACTGAAGTTGTTAGGCTCGATGGCTCAAGATAGTGTGATGAGGGAGTATAGTACTTGCACACTTTCAAGGAATATCTGATGACTCGAACATATTAATGTGTGCAGGAGCATTTGTTTTGGAATATTTTTCTGGCAATTTCCCGGAATTGAGAAATCCCAGAATGGAGTTCTGTGCAATTAAACTGCTGTTTGGATACACTATTTTTTTCTGGCATAAGAATAGAGAAAAAAATAGTCTGCACCAATAATATTAAATCAATTTCTTTTAGAATGTAAAAGGTTTTTAAAGTATTGTAAGTCTTGGTGATTTATTTGTTTTGCTGGTGAAGGACCTGTCAAATTATTCAAGAAGAAAGTTTTGATATTTAGTTCTGCCTGTGAATCATTTCATGAATGTCAAACAAACCGACCACTTGGTGAAACCGACCACTCGGATATCTATCTTCTTTTCTGACTACACATAATTCTTTCAATACGCCTTCTTGCACTATGGTAATTTGACTTCCGCTATCGAGAAGAGCTGTTAAGTGTTTATAAATTCCATCACTATTGCTTACCGTTAATTTCACTGAGTTGGGAGTAGAGAGCATACATTTTTTTGCAGAATTGGCAGAAACTTCTTCCCCTATCAAGTGGTTAGTATTCGGCTGCGGTTCAAGGTTCGTTTCTGTGGATTCTTTCGCAGAGTTATGACAACGTGAAAATGCTAAATGGGACCCTAGGACCTCTCGCATAAATAACTGCTGTGTTTTTCTCCACAATTCTTACAGCCACTTAACTTACACTTGTAAAGATTATGATTAGTTGAAATTAAACAGTGTTGGCAAATTTTATTCTTGATTACGAATTGCTTCCTTTCTTCTAGGTCCCGTTCTCATGAGACGCGGAAAACGCGCGTTGGTGAGGCTATCGAAGTCCCGATCTTCACGGTCGCAAAGATAGATACTAGAATTAGAGGAATAAATAAACGCAATTTAACGGCGGGGCCTTGCTAGCCTCGCCATACGCGCGTTGAAACGCCTCATGTGAACGTGGCCTTACACTTAAGTTTTCGAATTTAAAGCATTCATACAAATAATGAGGGTTTGCACAAAGAGAACAGTAGTTACCGTTGTTATTTACGAAACTTTTATCGAGAAATCCCTTTTCTTTGTTGACGACTGAAATGTCATCGTTTTGATACAATTCTAATGACGCACACCTGTTATTTAGGAACTCGAAAAACCTTTCTAAAGACAGAAATTCGTCTTGAGTACTGAGTTCTGCTCCTGCTTGGCGTGTTTTAAAGTCAACCACTAGCAGCAATATAAAAATTAACCGTGGATTTGTAACAGGTGCTTTTCCATGCAAAGATTTTAACCCTCTGTCTCATCAGAGATGTCAGTTATTCTTCTTAATTTCCGAGTGTTTAGTTGACTGACTATGGGTTGATCAAGAAATGTTTTTTTAACGAGGCAGTGATTTCTTTTTTGCAATCATACCTGTGCCCAATAATTTGTCCCACCCTTCTTGTTAGCTGGCTTCTGAAACCGGTATGGGCTTTATAATCGAAGCTGGCTCATGGAATAAAAGACCCTTGAGAGCCGAAGACATTCACCATTATGCACAAGAGATGAATACAAATCTTTGAATGAAAGCCAATCATTGTATTTGCCAGTGAAGGACTGAATATTTATTCTTGGCAACTTGAAATTACTTATGTCAGGTATATGATTATGAACATTGAATACATTTTGAATAGAAAATTCATCTATCGCGACCTGTAACATAGCTGAAGTTTCCAAGTATTTTCCTTCGAAATCCTCCATTTCAGATTGTTGCGTAGGTAATATGGCGTCTGTATTATTAAAATTTGTACAAGCTTGTTCTAAATTTTCAAGCCTGTTCTTTAAATCTCTTTGAAAATTGTGACGATTGGTTTTATGATGACGGGATCAGGTTTCGGTTAGTTTTATTCTAATCACGAGGTATCTCGTCCATCAAAATCTGGTCAGTTTTGTTAATGATCGAAATTTGATTAGATACCTCGTCGAAACAACCACCAAGAGGATTAAAAGGGAGTATCGTTACTCAAGTGATGTAGGTAATTAATTAATATTGCACCGGAGCAACATAGCGGGCTATTGGCGCCAATCCGGGAGCAATCCCGAAAGGAAAAATCAAAGGCAAACGCCTGGTAATTTTGATCCACGATTAGATAACTAGAAGAACACCTGAGCTTACATCACACTCTTTAAACTTCCATACCACTCCAACGTGATGACATTGGAGGCCATGATACGATTAACGTGCTCCAGCTTCCATGTACATGATGGGTCTGGACACAGGATCTCACCATCAAACTTGCGATGGCACCCATTCATCGAATCTAGTTCATGGGTTCTCGATAATATATATATTAAAATAATCAGATCACATATACAGCCCAGATTGGGCACCTTGCTACATCGGAATTTCCCTAAAGCTAAAATGACCTCTAAAAGAAAAGAGATTTCAGTTGTATAATGTAATCGCCCATAGAACTCTTTGTATCTTTCTTTTTTCTGCTAGGGCTGAGTCATTCATTCCAGGCAGCATGTGTGAATATACTATAGCTTTCTTGTATCGTCCGTTTCCATTTACAAGAATCCTATTCTGCAATCCCCTCAAATCTGTATACATATGTGTTGTGTCTTCAATAAACTCTCTCTTTTCCCTTTTGCGATCCACATGGCCTGTGTCATTCCTTTCCTCTGAAGGAATCGTATTTAACAATTTCAAACAGTGGATGCGATTCAGAACGCTACTACACAAAGGTTGCTCATGGCGATGGTAACAATAGACATTGCAGAGTGTTTCGAAATGAGGAAGAGACAATGGGAGATTATGTAAGTTTCCAAGGTGGCTACGGGGTTGGCGCGGAATAGTAGGTATGCCCCATGCTCTAGCAACCTTCGAAATGTAGACGACGTGGTTTAGGTTATTGTCAGATGGATTCTACTCTTGGTATATTTCTTACTCTTCTTTGTCAGTGCAACTTTCATTGCGTGTGTCTATGTCTTGTGTCTCAACCTGGCAAAATATGATCCTTGCGACATAAAACTATGCCAACCCAAGGTGCTTACTTTGAAATAATGCTAAGTACGAAAAGTTGCAGGTTCAATGAATCTTTTTTCTTATTCATGACTGGGAATTTCCTGGACACACTTTGTAAATGTGTTCGACTACTAGATTAATGCACATTTAGAATTTGCTTTGTATTTTAGTGTGCTTGACTTAATGGACTCAGCTTAGGTAGCTATGACGTTTCAATCAACGCGCACTGGAGCAGCACAACGGGCGGGCTATTGGCGACGGTCCGGGATCAAACCACGAAGGGAAGAAACCGATGTCAACACCACTTAATTTTAAACCACGGTCGTCACAACTGAGCTGGCACCTCTTACCATGCCAACGCGAGGACACTTGATGCCACGACAGATTTAACGCGCACCTGCTCTTTTCGTATAGGACAGTCTTTGGTTGGACATGAACTCGCAACCCTCCGGTTACTAATCTATTAATCTTCCAACCTTTTTGTAACGGAAGTAAAATAACGACTACTATGCTTACCTAGAACTGAAACGGATAGTCAGAAACTTAGACAATATGGACGTAATAACATAAAACAGACAAACGGAAAAGAAGGACTGTATTATAATGTCACTACTACTATTACTACTGAAAGAAAAGAACTACTAGGAGCATTGAATCTTGTTTCATTTTACATGAATTTATACTTTTTGGACAGATCTCATAAAATATCTAAAGTAAATATCATGGGCTTAAGAAATAGAAACCTTTCTGTTTGACCGATTCAAATCCAAATTTGTATTTGATGTTTGCATTTATACCGTATTTGTACGATTCACAAATAAAATGTGTGAATCGTACAGCTAAACACAAGGCTATTTTTTTAATCAGGCAGTGTTTTCCGTTTGCGCTCTCCATCGCGATCGAAAACAAAAATTTTTTATAACAGCCTCAATTTTCCAAATTTGTCTTAGTACAAAATAAATTTAAATGGCATAACTAAGGGACTGACTATCCTTTTAATCAGTTCCCTGAGGGTTTGAATATGAAAGAATCTAGAGCCCTATTAAAATTAAATTTCATATTTCGATAATATTCGACATTTATCTGATTTAGAAGTGGTTGAAAAAATAAGTAATATGCTGTATCACAATATAGCTGGAACAAATGTTAAACTAATCGTATGAAACAGTTTTGTCAGAATCAAATGGCTATTTGGGGTTAGTGGTGTTTTATCCCGTATTCTGAAGACTTGTAATTTTTGTAGAAATTTGGAAACACCTACAAAATTTTATTTCAATGAACCTTCAATATATCTGTTCAAATTAATGAAAAAGCTCAATAAAGTCTCTTGAATTCACAGAAAGAATAACTGTTTCACTTTACCGGTTAAACATTTCTGTTTTATTGAGCACAAATGTTTATTGTCGCACTTAATTTGACCCATTTGTAGAATTTTATGTTTGGTGCAATAAAAAGTACACACAATTACTTCAGTAACCAATACCAATTTGTTCTTAATTCGGATTATAGATGGCAGCACTATCTAATGATAACAAATTATACTTCGAAATTGTTCTGAAAACGCGTTAGACTCAGAAGTGTGTTATATAGTCTGTTACAGATGAAAAGTAGGTAGGAGGTATTTTAATTAACGTCACACAGGAGCAATACATTGGGCGACTGGCGATTGACAGGATCAATCAATCCACAAAGGAAAAATTCGAGGACAACACTACCAGTGTTGTAGTAATAAATTAAAAATTGCCGGAACGCTCTGACCTGGGTGGGTGTTGTTGGGAGGGGGTTACGGGACAAAATGGAGCGGAATTTTACTTTTTCTTAATTATTTCTTGTAAAAAAAAAATCAGCAGTGTCCGAACGGCGGTCCATCCGGATTCAATACACCCCTGAACACTACTTATTTTGATCTAGTACGACTGAAATTAAAAAATTACCAAATTTGAACCACGATCATATGACAAGGTAGCACTAGAGTTGGCACTCCACTCTCCGAACATAGTCTGTTACAGAGTACCTACCTTAGGAGAGTCAGTGGTACCAAGGTACTTGAAATCTTGAAAATATCGAATTTTATATTCCATTTGTATTCCATCAGCCATTTTTTGAGTTTCAACTGTTTTGCGGACAGTGGACTTTGAAAACATACTTAGCAGTTATTATCCGATAGTTATAAAATTTGCAGTTTCATTACTACTAAAAATCCTAAATATTGCTGGGTTCCAAGATATTAAGAGGGCCGCGGTAGTCCAGTTGGAAGAGTAACAGATTAGTTCGAATCCAACCAATGACCGTCGAGGACAAATAGTTCTGGTGCACCTCAGATGTCTTCACGGTGACGTGGTGTCGAAGTTTGGAGAGTGGAGTGCTAGCTCAGGTTATCTCGCCATCTGACAGTAGTTTTTCAAAATTACGCGGTGTCGTCCTCGAATCTTTATTCTGGGGATTGATCCCGGACCGTCGCCAATGGCCTGCTGTGGACAAATAATATAATATGTGGACAAAAATTCTGATAAATTAGTAAAAATTTATAATTTCCATGTGCATTCATTTCTTATATTAGTTTATGTTTTTAAATTGAATTAATCTCCATTTAGGGCAAGCGTATGGTATTTGATATTTTTTAATTAACGTTGAATTTCTTTAGAGATTATGTAGTTCGGTGTTGTTGTCGGATTATTTGGAAGTTCAAATTATAATTGTAACCACCATATTACTAGGCGAAGTAGGATTGCCTCCGTGCTGCTAAGAAGGAATGGAGGAAACATTCAATATTCGTAAAATCACGAATGAAGAACTTTACTAAACCGGAGATTTTAGATGTGGAGCCGATTGAATGTATCATTAATATGGATGAGTTCTTTGGTTAGAGGAGGAAAGATTTACTGTAAGAATGGGGTATCAAATATATTCGGAGCACTTTTCAATATGCAAATGAGGTCTAACCCTCAGGGATTCACACGAGTGATTTCACAACCTGCCGTCTTCCGCGCATGACTTCTAACCAGTTTTGTCTTTCTTCACTTATGAAATCTTTCCAAAGGATTCTATTCCATGGGAAAAAAAGCAATCGTATCTTATCAAAAGGTTCTATACTAAGGAAAAGAGAGAAATAGAAGAATCTTTCCAGATAATTCTATTCCATGAAAAGAACCAATAGAATCTTATCAAAAGATTCCATACCGAGAAAAAGTCCAATAGAATTTATCTAAAGGATTATATTCCATGGAAAGAAGCCATAATCTTTTACAAGTTATATTAAAAGGAAAGGACCAGTGTTGAATCTTTCTAAGGGTTGGAAAAATCAATCCACGAATTCTATGAACCAATCTTTTCAAAGGATTCTATTCTAGGAAATTAGAAATAAAATCTTTCCAAAGGATTGTATTTTAAGGAAATGAGCAATAGACACTTTCCAAAGAATTATATTCTAAAAAATGGAAAAATAAATAATACCTAGGAAAGAGCAATATATTCTGTCCAAAGGATTCTATTCCATGGAAAGAAGCAATAGCCTTTTACAACTTATATTCAAAAGAAAGAATCAATAGAACCTTTCTAAGGGGTTCAAAAAATCCACGGATTCTGTAAACCAATCTTTTCAAAGGATTCTATCCTTGGACAGGAGAAATGAAATCTTTCTCAACGATTCTATTCTTTGGAAATGAGTAATAGAATCTCTCCCCCCCCCAAAAAAAAATAGAATTATATTCTAAAAAAATGGAGAAATAAAAGATTTGTAAAGGATTTTATTCTATAGAATGGGAAAAAATAATTCCAAAGGATTATATTCTAATGAAAGGACCCAAAGAATAGTTTCAAAGAAATATTTTATTTTAAAGAAATGACCAATTAAATATTTCTATAGTTTGAAAGAATCCATGGATTCCATGAACCAATCTTTCCAAAGGCTTCTATTCTAGGAAAGGAGAAATAAAATATTTCCGAAGGATTCTGTTATAAGGAAATGAAAGCAATAGAATCTTTCCAAGGACTTATACTCTAAAGAAAGGATAGATAAAAAATAATCCATTAGAAAGAATATTTTCTAAAAAAAGGAGTAATAATATTTTCCCAACGGCATGTATTCAGTAGAATTGGCAAATACAATATATAATTATTACAAAGGATTTTATTCCACAGAATGAGAAAATAAAACGATTCCAAAGAATTCTATTCTAATGAAAGGTACAATAGAATCGTTTCAAAAAATATTTTAATCTTCGGTAAATGACCAATAAAAAATGTTTTTAAAGTTTGAAAGAATCATGGATTAATTAGAAATATGCGGTAAATTAGTCGGTTATATGCGGTAAATATGTGGTTGGATAAAAGAGCAATACTGCACTTCTCTGAAATATAGGAGGGTAAATGTAATTAAAAGTAAAAATAAAAAGGATCCATACATATTCGTAACAAAGCACTAATTAACTATGTATTTCTTATAGTATTTATTTCGATTTTGTGAGAAATTCATTAGGTATTGCGTACTTGATAGCTTCAAATGGACGATTTTTGACTTCCTTTTTTAGAATAATTAAACTATTGTTACTAAGTGTGTTTGTTTGTGGTTTTTGGCGCGAGGGCAATATTTGGCCATGCTGCACCAGCCATACAATATCAAGTAATACACATAAACACACACTTGAAAGTTTTACTGACACAGAAGAAAAAGAAATACACTCAGTGAGGAATACACATGGCAGACATTGATCATGCGTCTACTTCAACTTGAAGGTTGCTAGTTCAGTGGACATACCCACTGAATCTAGACGGCCCAGTTTGACAATATTTCGTTTCCATATAAATATTAGGTAATTTCTGATTTGAGGTATTGAATAACAGAAATAAATAACTGAGCGCTACTTTAATTCTCTTGGTTGTTTCGCTTCGCGTCGAAACCTAAATCCTAGTCTCTGACCTTTTCCTGTTTAAATTTTTTGACCGCCCGGTTGGAAGAGTAACGGATAAGTAACCGGAGGATTAAAAGTTCGAATCCGACCAAAGGCCGTCGTGTAGAAGGGGAAGGGACTGGTGCATGTTTGGGATGTGACAACGATGTCGATGTTTTTAACACCGATGTATTAGAGTCGATGTTTTTGTAACATTGATGTTTATACTTGTCGATGTTTTTACGTTGTCGATATTTTATTTTTAAATGAAAAAAGTACCGTTATAAAAATTTAAAAAATAACCAAGTAGCATAATTTTTTTTAATCAGCAAATTGAACATACTTTTGACCCAAGTGGCCAAGGGTGAAGGGTCTGAAAAGTAGGGATGCGACATCGATGTCAATGTTTTCAAAACATTGGTGTTTTATAAAAAAACATCGATGTATTCGAACCGATGTAGCATCACTAGTTGCTAAATCAGTTTTAAGAAATGGGGAAAAAAGTTTAAATACACTGAATTTTAAAAACATCGATGTTTTTGGGGCGATGTATTATCAACATCGATGTTTTAATTTTGAACATCGATGTTTCAAAACATCGATGTTTTGCTGTCGATGTCACATCCCTAGTGCATGTTAGATCTATCATGACCTCAAATATCCACGTTGGACTGGGACGGAAGTTTGGAGAGTGGGATGCTAGCTCAGGGGTGAGATGTCATCTGGCCGTGGACAAAGATACCTGGTGTTGTCCTCGGATCTTTCCCTTCGACTTTGATCCCGGACTACTCTTCACTTATGGAAGGTCGCGGTAGCCCGGAAGAAAGAGTAACGGACTATCGATTGGAGGGTTGCGAATTCGAATCCAACAAAAGAGAGTCTCGTGCTCGGGGTTTGGTGCACGTTAAATCTGTCGTGGTCTCAAATGTCCTCATGTAGGCGTGATATGGAAGTTTGGGGAGTGGGATGTCAGGTCAGGTGCGACCTCGTCTTTGGAGCGAGGTTCAAAATTATTTATCTTTTCCTTCGGGTTTGATACCTGACTGTCACTAATAGCCCGCTGTGTTGTTCCACTGATCTGATCAATATTTGGTCAGTTTTTTTCCACCGAAGAGATATCTAGTCCAACAAGATCTGGTCCGTTTTATTAACAACCTCACCGAGAGGGTGTATACACAAAATTCCGAAAACGGAAACGATGGGAACTAAGGATAAGAGAACTAAAGATAAGAACTACTATAACCGAGCAAGAAATCTTTTGATGTTAAATTAAAATTTAATATCAAAATTAAAAATGTTCCATAAATTTTACTTACCTAGAGAAGTTAACGCAACATAAATTAGGATATAAATAAAAGCTCATTAGAGGTTCTGAAAGTATCCCTGAATTAATCACCCTCCCAAGTGGCAACGCTTTTAGAATTAAATACACTTTAGAAAAACAAAATAGAAACAATTTTTTCAAATATAGATTCGTTATAATTCCATGCAAAACTAATAAATTGTTAACAAACGCTTAGATAGCAACATCTCTTGAATAATTTTAATTGAATGCAATGGGGGGGGGGAATTGAATCTAAAATGATTAAAAATGGTGTACCTTCTTAATTATATTAATCATGTTTTTAAAGTTAATCACTATCAATTATTAGAAATATAAGAATTTTTAAGTTCCTCAGAATTCCAGTTCTATTCAAATTAAATTGAAAATGAAGCATATCGCAAATTTCTTGGGAATTAGGATGAAGTTTAGAAATTTTCTTTTTTATGTTAATCCCACTGCATTAAAGGCTACTTTGTTACCGTTTCAGACTTTTGATTTTAATATCCAGGAGGGGATATCAAATCACATGATTCCATTATGAAATGTAATTGGCCCCAAAAGGGGAAAAGGTGTTTGAAAAAAGATCTGTCGTTCGGAGAGATATCTCTGTGAATAAAGATCATACTTAAACATTGTTATCAAGCCTGCTTAGTTTATTAAATACTAGCCACTGCGTGGCTAACACGGCGATGCCCGTGCTGTACTTTGTGGGATTAGGTGAGTCCATTGTGAATGCTCGCCAACCAAAGGCGTTTGCTACGCAATCCCATTTGGTTTGCTTCGCAAACCAACACCACGGAAAACGCCGTGATGTCCTCGTCATTGTGAAATGCGGCCAAATTCGAATTGCCAAGAGATCCAATAGGTGTGACGTCACAATCTCTTGGAGAGTGGGGTGCCAGATCAGGCGTTACCTTGTCATGTGACCGTGGTTCAAAATTACGTGGTGTTGTCCTCATATCTTTCTCACAGGGGATTGATCTCGGACCGAAGTCAATAGGTCGTTGTGTTGCTCGAGTACGTTAATTAAAAACTACCCAATTTACTCGGATATTTTCCTTAGGGTTCGATCCCGGACGGTTGTCAATAGTACGTTATGTTGCTCTTGTACAACGTAAATAAAAGGCATTTGGGAACATTGGCGTTTGGGATGAAGTAAATAGGGGCATTTTTCCCGAAAGGTAATTTATTTGCAATAGACTCAAAAGGAGAACTAATTTTGGTTTATATTACATACTTTTATACATTTCTCTTCAGAAGTAAGTACATTTTTCTCTTATTGCCAGTGCTACGGGGGAAGCAAGATAAATGTATCTGCTTTTTGCATGCAAAGCACTCTGCTTTCTAACACTTTTCTTGCACAATGCACAACGTCCTTGGGTGCAAGCTATTACATAGTGTTCGTCCGTCTTTCTAAGGTGAACTGGTAGATGAAATCGTGGTCCTGGTCTTGCTGAGACGACCCTTGATCCTAGTGGAGCATCTGCTTTGGCACCATCATGTTTCCTTTAGTGAATTTCTATCCTATATAGACACCCATTAGATGAGCATATCATCCAAAGTTTGTACCCAAATCTGATGGGGTTTCCGCGAATAAGCATCATACAAGAATGATGTCCGTAATACGGCACCATTGATCTGTCTATGCTGAGTTTATCATGAAAAACTCCAAACTGAATCGTTTCTTCACAATTCATCGTATATTGGCGCAATCGTTTTAGTTTATCGCCCGGTTGAGCATCCTTATTGTTGTCAACAAGATTAAAGTACTTTTTACGCTGACGAAAGCGAGCCCTAGCCATTATCTTAGGAAAGATTGTAACATATGTGTCTTCAGAATTACTCCAATAAAAGTCCTCTGTAAGCACCGTGTGGTAACCGCTCAAAAGAAGTTGACCTAGGAACTGAAGAATATCTTCACAGCTAACTGTTATTATCTGCCCATTTTGCATCGTATACAACGTTGTCATCTCAATTAGAAGTTGTACATAATTCATAAGGAGTATTTTGTGGAAAAACTGCAGAATAACTCAAGCTCGGGAAATTTTTCAGCCAGCTTTTCGTGGTTTTTTCCTGAAAGATCATTATCTAACGTTGTATCCCTTTTCCATTTGGGATTGGGTTCTTGTCTTCGCTTCTTTGCATTTGGAGCAGAACATGAGGGTGTGTTTCTCCTTTGATCTTCGCCCGAATCGGGAATTCGGTCATTTGAAATTGTCGAATCACCATCTTCATTGTTAATCATCAGGTCAATCTGGCCACAAACGTTTTGAGGACGAACCTCATCCAAAGCTTTAACGCTGATGTGTTCTTCATCACTCAAATTCACGTCTTAATCAGATGGTAATATGCAAAGATCAGGATCGTCTACGTCCTCGAGCTCGTCATCGGATATGCTGTTGAAAAATTCCAGCCCGGCTCGCGGGAACTTGCGAGGTATATCTGAAAGATGTAGTTGATACGGAATAGTAATACCTGAGAAGCACTTGAATAGTCAATTCCTATTAGAAATGGCGTATTACGTAACAAAAAAATATTAAAACTACAGCGTTCAGAGTATACTATACAGTAGTACTCTCTGAGATAGGCGAGAAATAAAATCTTTGGTGAGAAAGAAACTCATTGGTTGAAACCATAACGACTACAGGTCATACCTTTGTCGAGTCTTGAAAAAGGAATGTTGTTGGAATGTGATCTTTGCAAAAGTCATTCAAAACGAGCTCCTCTCTTTTCCTACCAGTAAGTCACGTGATACTTTTCAACCAACCATTTCACCAAATGGGAATGTGGTTACTATTCTTGTAAGGTCAATAGTGAATGAAATCCCAATCGTAAACATTTATAACTGTAACAATGCGATTACCTTCAATAAAGTGGCACTTTTTGCAGAGAAAACGGGTGTTAGGCACATGTAGATACAAAAGTGCCAGCTGGAAGTATGAACGAATCAGCTGCCACATTTATTAAGTCACACATAGCAGAAGAATTGTGATAATTAAAAAAAAGGAGAGTATTGACTCAAATTTTGCGAGTTTGAAAAATCCCCTCAAACACTATACCCCAAACGCCAATGTTCCCATTTGGGAACATCAAAATTGTTGTAAGAATTATTTCCTACAAATGACACTTAGAAATATTTTGTCAATTTGTTGTTGTTTCTCATGCCTACACTGGCAGACCAGAGGAGTGCCAGGCCCGTCGAAGACGGCAAGAGGCGAGGGGGTGCTCCTTCCATGTTATTGAGCCCCATTGGGAGGAAGTCCGACTTTTGCTCGACATACATGACACATCCGTTTTACAGGAAGGTGTCAATTTGTAAGAGTATATATGTCCCTTAACTACCAAATCACGGCAGTAAAATTAAAAACAAATTTATTTTAAAAATTGCAGAAACTAAAATTTGCATGGCATTTTGAAGTTTACAAATTCAGTAAATTTGACCTAAATTATATAAAAAAGCTGAATTTATTTTTTGAAAATCATTGGCACCTAAAATAAATTTATATTATTATGTGGCATTTCGGCAAGTATGAATATTCCAAACAAAGAATTGTTATTAAAAAAATTCACAAAAAATGTTCCCATTTGGGAACATTGGCAGGTAAAAGGATAATTTGATTGATTTTGTCTTGGCGATTCAAGATATGAAATAGTTCGAGAAAAGTGGACTGTAGTTTTATTTAGTTAATTACTTGATATATGTACATATTTACAAATTTAAGTAGTTGAGCACCATAGCTCTGAAGACAAGAGATGGACAATACCATCAAATATAAATGCATGAGCGCAAGAGCTCGTATAAGGGGAGAAATGGACCAGACCACCTTCACCCTTGAGAAACAATCTTTTTCTGAAAATGGAACAAAATACAAAAATTCACACAACTCCCACATAGCGCCACAATTGGCGCGTTCTCGCTCGAAGTTGCGACGTGAGGCTCCAACATCCCGCCCCACGTTGAATGTTTGCATTCAACAATTTCTACAATTTTCTAATCAATTATAATATATGGTTATAATCTTTCAATTAAACACTCAGAATACCTTACAAAGCACAAATTACTTGCACAGTTATTAGAATTGACAAAACACACAATTAAGCAATTTTAAAATCTTGCATAACTAATTCAAAATAATACAATTATATACACAATTTTAAATAGATTAAATAGTAATAGAGTATACAGGAATCATAAAAATGCAATAAGTTTCTAACACTGAATTAATTATCAGTGCTACTAGTTTTAACTGGCAAAATGCATATTTTGGAAATTGGTCTTTTTAATAACCCATGAGCCGTACGTACATTCACAACTCTTATATGTCCATCACTTCCAGGAATAACTTCAGCGATTCTTCCCAATGCCCATTTACAATTGGGAAGGTTATCTTCTTTTATAATGACCATCATTCCTGGTTTTACATCATTTTTTACAACTTGCCATTTTTGCCTTTGTTGTAAATTACTTAAATAATCCAATTTCCATTTTTTCCAAATTAACTGAGATAATTTTTCTGTTCTTTGCCACCTTGATAATCTGTTGTCAGGGGTATCTATAAGTTCAGGCTCAGCTATTGCATTAATAGGTCGACCTATGAGAAAATGGCCTGGAGTTAATACCTGATAATCATTTACATCCGATGACATTGGGGTAAGTGGTCTGGAATTGAGAATTCCCTCAATTTCCGTAGTTAAAGTGCTAAATTCTTCTATATTTAAATTTGCCTTACCCACTGCCCTTTTTAAATGATGTTTGAAAGATTTTACTCCAGCTTCCCAGAGTCCGCCGAAATTTGGAGCTCCAGGAGGAATAAATTTCCAATTAATACCATCCGAGACCAAATAATTACCTAGAACTTCATCTGGATGTTTTACTAAATTATGCAGTTTCTGGAGTTCGGATTGGGCTCCTACAAAATTTGTGGCATTGTCAGTGAATAATGTGGCGCATTTACCTCGCCTAGCAAAGAATCTTTTAAGAGTTGCAATAAAGGATTCTGAAGTTAAATCACTAACTACTTCTAAATGTATAGCCTTGGTGGCCATGCACACAAAAATTGCTACATATATTTTATGAAGGGTGCCTTTTCTCTGACCTTTATATTTGACAAAAAATGGGCCACAAAAGTCCACGCCTGTGTTAGTAAATGGAGAACTAACATTAACCCTTTCAGCAGGTGGATTACCCATAAGTTGTTGAACTATTACTGGCTTATTTCTTACACATACAACACATTCATGAACTACTTTCCTAGCTAAATTCCTGCCATTTAGAGGCCAAAATCTCTGTCTCATGTAATACAATAATGCTTGTGGACCAAGATGATGAAATTTTAAATGATAATATTCCATAATTAAACGAGTAATCTTATTCTTAGCTGGCAGTACAATTTGGTGTTTTTGTTCGAAACATACATTTGAGTTAGCAAGCCTTCCACCAACTCTTAACAAATCATTGTTGTCACAAAATACATTTAAAGATTTTAAACTGCTTTTACCAGGAAGGGGTTTACCCTTCTTTATACACACAAACTCTTCAGACAATTCTGTTTGCTGAATCCATTGCAAAACTACAATTTCAGCTTGCAGAAATTCCTCCTTACAAATAGGTCCACTCCTTTGGTTCTCTTTGTTCAAGGAATTATATCGAAACCTGAAAAGATAACTAATAATTCGAATTACTTTACCATAGTTATTGGAGACAGAAATAATGTCTGATAGTACAGAGTTACTATCGACCCATGAAGTCAAAGCCACTTCAACTCGCTGTTTCAATTCACATGTGAAGTCACAATTATTTGTCACTGGGTCCAAAGAACAACCTCCGTGGTTGTTCAGTTCATTCAAAAGAAATTGTGGTCCATACCACCACAAGTCAAGAACTTGAAGTTGATTTGGAGATACACCTCTGGACACAAAGTCGGCGGGGTTGTTCTCCGAAGTCACATGTTTCCACTGAAAGTCCCTTGTTAGTTCTTGAATCTTTGCCACTCGATGACTGACAAAAGTTTTCAGCAAATGGGGAGGCTTTTTTATCCACGCGAGAGCAATGGTCGAGTCGGACCATAGCACAACTTCTTCAATCGACATCTTGAGGGTTTTCACAACCCTTACCGTAAGCTGTGATAACAGCACCGCTGCACAAAGCTCCAAGCGAGGAATTGATACTGTTTTGATTGGGGCAACTCTGGACTTGCTGCACAATAAGTGAACAGATTTAGTTCCACTGGATGGGCTCCATTTTGCATAAACCGCTGCACCATATGCTGATGTAGATGCATCTGCAAACCCGTGAATCGTTATATTACCATCATTGGGAAAGTGTCTTGGAATGGTCAGCCTTTCTAGAGCAGGTAGTTCCGATACGAATTCTTGCCACTTCTTAATTACCTCTTCAGGAAGGGGGGCATCCCAGTCCAATTTTAGAAGCCAAAGATTTTGAATGAACACTTTCGCTCTTGTTATGACTGGTGCTATCAGTCCCAGAGGGTCGAAAATTCGAGCAATTTCCGAAAAAATTGTTCTTTTGGTGTAAGTAGGTTGCGACTGGAAGCTTACTTTGAATGAGAAACAGTCTGTATTGGGCTGCCACAATACACCCAAGGCTTTGATAGGTTTTGTATCTTTTGAATCATCAAAAGAGTAATGCTCGTTGCTAAAGTTTATATCTAGTCTAGCATCATTCGCATACCATTTGTGGAGAGTCATTCCACCTCTATCTAATAATTGCACTAATTGTGACTGCAATTTCCTAGTACCTTCTAGATCGTGTGATCCAGTCAAAATATCGTCCATGTAGAAATCTTCCCTAGCGATCGCCGCTGCCTCTGGAAAGTACTTCTCTTCATCATCTGCGAGTTGTTTTAAAGTTCTGGTTGCCAAGTAGGGAGCACTTGTTGTTCCATATGTGACAGTACAAAGTTTATAGACCTTGACTGGTTGTTCTGGACTTTCTTTCCACAAAATTCGTTGTAAGTCTCTTTGTGAGGGATGAATTAAAATTTGTCGGTACATTTTCTCAATGTCCGCAGTAAACACAAAGCGATGTTTTCGAAAACGAAGCATGATTGAAAATAGATCCTGCTGTGCTATTCCTCCATTTTGTTGAAGTGCATTTAAAGAGATGCCGTTGGTGGTTGATGCAGATCCATTAAATACAACTCGCAATTTGGTTGTATTTTTCTCGGGTCTATAGACTCCGTGATGCGGTAGATAGTAGCAAACATCAGGCTCCTGATCCTCAAAAACCTCGATCATGTGTCCCAACTGCTCATACTCGTGCATGAAATCTGTGTACAGAGATTGCATGTTTGGATTTTGCGATAATCGTCTCCACAGTGCGTCTAACCTTCTAGATGCCATCCTTTTTGATTCGCCCAATACTTTCTCTGTTTTCAACGGCATTTGTACAATATACCGACCATCCGGTGCCCTGGAATGAGTTTTCTCGTAATGAATCTCACAATCCTTTTCTTCCTTGCTTAGAATTCTTCCGCTTGGCTCTACTGATTCTAATTCCCAAAAATCCCGGAGAGTTTTCTCAATATTGTCAAATTCCTTCAAAAGGCCGCAATACTTTTCACCCCCTAAATTTTGAAAGGTAATTGGACTAGAACCACTAGCAACATAGCCAAATGCGGTTTGTTGAAATATTAACCTGCTGTCTGCGATATGTATCTTCTCCGATTTTAAAAGATCAAAAAATAATTCAGCTCCTAACAGAACATCAATTTTTCCCGGTTTGAAAAATGTCGGGTCCGCTAGTGGAATGTTTCTTGGGAGTTTCCTTATGTTAAACTCTATTCGTCTTACTGGTGTAATGTTTGTAATTTTAGGGACTACTAAAAATTCCGAAGTTCTTATGAAATCACCAGCATAATTAGACAATTCAACTCTTAATTTTGATTTAATTGAAATAGTTGCACCACTTAAACCTGACACTGGTATATTTGCTTTTTCTTGTTTTATTGACAAGAGATTTGCACTTTCCTTTGAAAGGCAATTGACCATACTGCCCGAATCCAAAACAGCGCGTAAGGGTTCCCGTTTCCCTGACGCGTTCTTCACATAAATAACGGCAGTGGCTAGAACAGCTGATTCGTTGCTTATCTGTAAACACGAATTGCTGGCACAGATGGCCCTAGAGGGGTCGTTGTCCCCACTCGAAGGTCCAGGGTTACCTTTCGGTTCGAAATTCCCTGTTTCTACTGCAACAAGATCTTTATTTTTCTGCGCCTTTTCCGAATCGTGGAGAATGGTATTGTGTCGTTTGTGACAGATAAAGCAGCTATTCCTTGATTTGCAGTTCATAACTCTGTGCGAGGAACTACTTAAACAATTTAAACACAAGCTATGCCTTTTAACTAAATCAAATCTTTGTTTGACATTTAATTTTATCAATTCTGGGCATTTATAATTAGGATGAGATTTTAATTTGCAAATAACACATGTATATGAATTAACATTAGAGTCTAGTAGAAGACTTTTCGACTTATTAACCAACTTTGGTTTTACCTGAGCCGATTGCCATTGCATATTTTCTAGCAATTGACAGCGCGTTTTTAGAAAGTCAATTAAGTCATCCCATTTGGGTAAATTTTTTGACTTCCATGACATTTCGAATTGTTTACGGGTTTCTTTGTCAACCTTTTGAAGAACAATATTAATGAGAATACCCTCACTTAGTTGATTTAATTCTAAATCCAATGATTTTAAAGCTCTAATATGCTTTAACAATTTATCGAGTAGACCCCGTAAATCGAAAGCAGATTCATGATACATCTGTTCCAGACATATCAGCTCATTGATATGACTGTTTACAATTAAACGCTTATTGTCATATCGTTCTTCTAATGCCCTGAATAATGAAGCATAAGAGTCCTCCATAGTTTGAATTTCCTTCGCTGAACCGCTCAATGATGATTGTAAGTAATACAATTTCTGCGATTCATTCAAATTATCATTAGCATCAATGATGGAGTAAAATTGTAATTTAAAAAGATTCCAGTCTTCAAGCTGGCCAGAAAATTTAGGAAGAGGAATGTCAGGAAGTTTCACATTCACCATAGAGGATTTAGGAGGTACATCATTTAAAGATAATGCAGATTTAATTCTGAGGAATCTTACCTGCATATCTTCGATGTTCGTCTCCATTTCATCCAGAATTTCCTCGTTTGGTTGAACATCCTCATCATCTAATAGGGCGAAATATTCATCTCGAATATTCTTTAAGGTGTTGCTTGAAGCTGACAAAACTTTCATTTTGGCATTGATTTCAATAAGATCAGCAGCTTGGACACCTTCGCTTCTTGAGTAGTCCAATAATTTGGAGAGTTTCGTTTTTAGTGATTCGCGTTTCCGCTCAAGAATTTTCAGCGAAGTCATGATAGTTGCGGAATTTCCAATGGAACACAATCAATAGTTCTTCTTGAGCACTTTTCGATGGACGGAAAGCGTAGCGAGAATTTGCAATCAGTCCTAATTTAATAGCGATGTAGCCGTACTGAGGCTCGACGATGACCACTGTCTTGGCGATTCAAGATATGAAATAGTTCGAGAAAAGTGGACTGTAGTTTTATTTAGTTAATTACTTGATATATGTACATATTTACAAATTTAAGTAGTTGAGCACCATAGCTCTGAAGACAAGAGATGGACAATACCATCAAATATAAATGCATGAGCGCAAGAGCTCGTATAAGGGGAGAAATGGACCAGACCACCTTCACCCTTGAGAAACAATCTTTTTCTGAAAATGGAACAAAATACAAAAATTCACACAACTCCCACATAGCGCCACAATTGGCGCGTTCTCGCTCGAAGTTGCGACGTGAGGCTCCAACATCTTTGATTAATCTCAATTTGTATTAATATGTAATTTTTTATGTCTGTAAATAGTGTGTAAATAATGATTAAACGTTAATTTAACTGAAAGAATCTCTCATCGTCATTTTGTATTGATCTAAAAATACCACTGAACCACTCGATATTAGAAATCCTGACATTTTGCGTCATGGTGCATCGGCCGGGAAAGTGTAATATGTTTGAAATTACACCAATTGAAAACCACTTGGATTAGCATTTATGCGAAGACTGCTAAAGGTAGGATTGATTTGAATATTTGTAAAAATGACAGAAGAGATTATCACCAAATTGAAATCAAAACGGAAAGTTACTAGAACCGCGGTGACAAAAGTTTTGAAACAGATTTAGAGAAAGACGAAATTAATGTGAGCTTGTTAGAAGAAAGTTTGGATTTATTACTCGCAAAAGCAAAAGTACTAAAAGAATTAGACGAAAATATAGAATTGTAAGTACTCGACTGGGCTGAAGGAACTTTTTCAGCATTATTCAACTCGAGCGCCGGGCAACTTACAAATATTTGGGTGGGTGTTGGATTAAATAAACCGACAGGACTGCCTGGTCGTAGTTACTGCGATTTATTAGCAGCAATCATTGACTCTATATACATGAAGGCCGCGACTGAGTCGGATCGCGTCTTTTACACATCAAAGCGTCACATCACACTTCATTTTTTCGTACATCCGGGGCTCCCTTGAAAATACATCTGCGCAACTTAACTGCGCATTGGTGGAGGAACCTCCCAGGCGCCATCTATTGGTCTCTTTCGAAACCAACAGTTGGGTGCTTAAAACATATATGTTACAGAATGCAATTTAAAGGCTGATTCGGATGATTACGAAACTGAAATCGCATATTCTCAAGAGAGTATGAACAGAAAATTCAACTTTGCCAATTTAGAGCAAAAAGAAAATTGAAAGATTTAAATAAAAGCACAAATTCGGATAATATAAACAATGTTGTTCTTAACGAAACCCTTGGCTCTAAAATCGAAACGAAACAAACTCGCCGTAATAAATTGACCATCAATAAATATTATGGTGATTATACTCAATGGACAAGTTTTTGGAACTCTTTTAAAGTTGCAATTCATGACAATGAATCTTTGTCCAAAATCGAAACGCAAAAGAAGGGTTTTGTATTTCGGAAGCAAACTATGATCAAGTTGTTGAAATTCATGAAAATCGGTTCTGAAACAAGGACATTCTTATAAATTCACACATGCAAAAACTCACTAACCTAACTCCAGTAACTAAATCTAGTGATATATAGAAACATCGCAAATTGTGTGATACCGTATGTTAAATCCTCATACATTTTGAAGGGAGCTGTGTGAGCCCGGGGAGTGTTGTCTCCCACATACTGTAGAATGCGCTGTGTGAGCGCGTGGGTGACATTCAGGCTTGAGACTAGTGATGGGGAAAATGACTCTTTTCAGGGATCGGATCGGAACCGCTCACTCACTAAAAAGAGCTAGCTCTTTTTGATGACTCACCGCTCCTTTGAGATATATAATAATGTATATAACGCATCGAAATGTATACAATATGTTTGGGCCATCGAACATCCCTCGTTGTCACGTGAGCGCATGTGTCCAGACGAAGAGGCGCCAAGCGTGCTTGAAACACCCACGCACACAACACTTGAAACACTCACTCATCCAGCAATTGCGCAGTTTACCTCTAAAATCAACTAAAGGAGGGAGACGGGGCACGAGGACGATAGGCATTGCAGCATAGGGCTGCTAAGCTGTAAAATTTAATTGCTAAGGCATAAGATGGCCCAAAACCATGTCAATTCAAAAACTTTGAAATTGTCCATAAAGAATAAATTACTTTGAGGACACTTCTACTTTTGTAATTCCCGTCATGAACCCGTTGAGATTACAGAAGTAGCAATTAAAATATCCAAACACGTTAAAAATCTCATTTTTGACCAAGAATTCTAAAAAAGTTTTCGATTTTATTGGATAGAGTATTTATTTGACTTTCCAAAACATATTTAATTTTTTCTCTGTTAATTACTTGAAGAAGTATTAAGATTTTAATCAAGGCGGGAAAACAAGAAGTAAGAATGGAAAACACTGGAAATGGCCATTAAAAGAGGCCAAAACCATGGCAAAATCTAAATTTAAACCATACTTTTTTTTGCAAATATAATTTTAGAAAGTTTTTTTCAAATATTTAAATGGTTTCTCTTTTGGAAATGGAGTGAACTTTTTTAAAGAGAAGGAAGAACAAAATTGTTTACACAAAGAGCAAACGCAAGGGAGTAAGCGATGCACTTGAAACTACCTTTAACTCTAAATTAATATTTTTGCATTATTTCCTCACTTCAAATGTTATAATACAAAAACTTATAACTGGATTCTAGTAAACTTTTGAGAGTTTGATATTTATAATGTTGTCAAGTGAATGAACTAGAATAATTATGCTGAGTTCAAAAGTTTCTAAATTATTACTATTTATTTAAGAAATAGGACTGTAAAACTATAAAAAATCTTCTATTCATTTTTCAATCACTTGTAAAATTGTTGTTTATTTAAATATCCTTTTATTCTAGTTCATTCCCTAGAAATATGCATGTAGTTTATTTTGGTAGCATCATTTTTCAAATTGGTTGAATAGATTTTCATGCAGCACATTTGAAGTTTTTGACACATTTCTTTAAAATTTCATACATAATTATCATATTTTTACAAAATTATTAATGTATACTTTTAATATTTATAGCCCATTGCTATTGTTTAAAACACAAAACATAAAGATATCATTAAAATGTTTCTATACCACATTTAAAAAAAGTGTCTTGGACGTGTTTGGATACATTAAGATTTCTTTCTAAAACCACTTAGTTACCAAATGAGACTTCCTAATAATTTAAATGATATTTTAAAATCATATAATAAAAATATTAATAATTTATTTAAGTACTTAAGATTTTTAACTATTTATTTTAAGATATAGATATATAATACCCTCGAATACTCGTTGTCCCAAAGATTTTCAAAATCCAAGTCCCCTCCCTGTCTTTTAATAAAATATTTTCAAAATGCCTTGTTTTGTGAAGGCAATGCAATAAAAACGAGTTACGTTTAATTTAATTTTGTGTAGCTTTATTAAAATGATATCACTCCCGAGAAATCAAGGTTATTATTATATTAATGTTAAGTGAATAACATAATAACTGTTAGAATATGTTTTAATAACAACCTTAAGACTAGTTTTAATTAGTGCTAAAAGGCGTGATATGACTTAAGCCGTAAAAACACCCTTTCAATCTAAAATTGAATTAAATTTAAAAAAATAACATTTATGATAATACATAGATATTTAAAAATTTGAAACTTCAAAAAAGTAACAAAAAGCTAGGGAGCGCAAAAGAACGAATGCGGAATTGACTCTTCGAGAGCGATAGTTATCGAAAAGAGCCAAAGAGTTAAATCTCAAAAGAATCAACTCCCAAAAGAATCAGTGAGCGCAAACGATCGAATGCGGAAATGATTCTTCGAAAGAGCCAAGTCTCGTAAAGAATCAACTCCGAAAAGAATCAACTCTCAAAAGAATCAACTCCCAAAGAATCAACTCCCAAAAGAATCACTGAGCTGGTGATCGCATGCGGAAATGACTCTTCGAGAGTGGAAGCGCTGATTCGTTAAAAAAGAGTTACCGCTCTTCAGCCCTGATTGGTTAAAAAAGAGCTATAGCTCTTTTTTGACGAATCAGCGCTCGCTCACTCCGTCAAAAGAGTCGACTCTTTGAGTCAGCTCCTGAGCGGATCGCCCATCTCTACTTGAGACACGGATGAGAGAGGTGCTCTCCTTGGACCTGATAAAAACGCTGCTTCCTTAGCCCTAATTAGTTCTAGGTTTCCTTAGCCTTAATGAGAGTGCTCTATCCACAACATTGTTAAGTTTGTTGTTAATAAAAGTTGTTTTTGTTACAACGAATTGCATTAATTCAAATACAGTCCACTAGAGAGCTATCGGACCAATTCACTATAGAAATTCAAGTACGTAGCCTACGGTCATTAGATGTCAAACCGGAAGCATACAGTCACATGTTAATTCCTATTTTAATGAAAACATTGCCTCCCGATATAAGTTTAGACTTTAATCGTGAAACGAACGAAACATCCTTTTTTGATATCGATAAATTATTAGAATTAATTCGAAAGGAGATCAACTATAGCCAGAGAAATTATTTCTTAACATCTGGTTTGCGAACTGAAACTATTCACCATCATTCCCCTCCGAAGTGGCAAGGAGAAAATGTTGCGTCTGCTGTTGACCTTTTGGCGTCAGTGAATGAGAACTCGCTCGCGAATAATATAAACAAAAAGGGCGTTTATAACGCTAGTTGCCTCTTTTGCAACGCGAAGCATGATTCAGAACTTTGTTAGTATTTAACTGTGGAAGAGAAAACAGATTTATTACTTACACAGGGTAGATGTTTTTAATGCCTCGGAACAAGACATAGAATCAGAGATTGCAGAACGAATAGGTTTTGCACAGAATGCAAAGGTAAGCATAATCGTTCTATTTGTTTTCGGGCTGATAAAAAACAAAATGAAAAAAGGAATTGTGGAGAGGAATGGAAAGATGTTCTTTCAGCACTTTCTCTTGAGAAACGTAATGGCATTTTGCTTCACACATGTTGCGTGGTGTTGAAAACAAAAGTGCAGTCAATTCCGATAAAATTGTTATTAGACAATGGTTCCATGAGAACGTTTTTGAAGCAAGAAATTACAGACAAATTAAGGCTTCCTGTTATTCGAAAAGAAACGCTCTCATTATTTACTTTCGGAAATGACAGTCCCATTCGAAATACATTCGATGTGGTTATGATAAAATTAGAAAATAGAGACAAACAGAACTCAGAAATCATAATTGAAGCTCTAGTAACAGAACAAATTTCAAGTTCTGATTTACCGCCTCCTAATTTGAGTGGACATTTCATAGATAAGAACCTGAAAGGTTTGCAACTTGCAGACTCTTACGATTGTAAGGAAATAGTAACTTATCTTGTGGGGGCTGATTATTATTATAACATAGTAATGGGAAATTTAAAGGGTTTAGATAAACATTTAGTAGCTGCGGAAACTATTTTCGGTTGGTGTTTACAAGGTGTTCCCGACAGTGGAATTACACCCCACACTTCTGCAGCATTTAATGTCGTAGTTAAAGAAATACAAAGTCTGGCATCTCATGCAAATTGGCATCATTGGCCTGGTAAAAGCAATCCAGCAGACCTGGCGTCAAGAGGAGCTAAATTACTTGAGCTAAAAGATAATCCTAGTTGGTTACAAGAACCAGAATGACTTCGAATGCCATCTGAATTTTGGCCCCGACAAGATGGCAAAGAGCAGATCGATACAGAGAAGCTCGAATATTGTAAGAAAATTGAGAATATTAATCAATTTCAATGTACGGTTGCCGAAGAAAGGCTATTGGACATTTCTAAATTTAGCAATTTCCAGAGGCTGCTAAGCATTACGGGTTGGGTGAAGCGATTCATTAGTAGAATTAGGAAAGGTAATATACGGGTCCTTTGACAGCCGAAGAATTAAAAGATGCCAAAAATTATTGGATTCAGTCAGAACAAAAAAGGTAATATTCTGATAAAATCGAATCTTTCAAAAAGGGAAACAACGTTGGGAAGAATTCATCAATTTTTCATTGCAATCCCTTTCTGGACGACAGTGGAATTTTAAGAACAGGGGGAAGATTAGACCGGTCTAATTTGTCGTATGATGAGAAACATCCAATAGTTCTCATTTGTAAGAAATATTCGGTTAAGCCTGCTGAACAGACTACTTCACAATTGCCAGAAGATAGGATCAATGAGACGCCTCCATTTTATGAATGCGGGATTGACTTTGCAGGACCGATCTACGTAAAAAATTCTGAAGGAAACCAAAAATCCTACATTGCACTGTTCACTTGCGCAACCACCAGAGCCATTCATCTTGAACTTGTACCAAATCTCTCAACGGAGTCTTTCATTATTGCTTTTAAGAGATTTGTTTCTAGAAGAAGGAATTGTCGTATAATTTACTCTGATAATGCTAAGACCTTTAAAAAAGGGAAAAAGGAGCTTGAAGGTTTCTAATAAATCTTGTCGCACGATACCTTTTATGACTTTCTCGCCAGTGAAAGAGTGATATGGAAATTTATAATTGAACGAGGCCCATGGTGGGGAGGTTTTTACGAAAGACTGGTAAAATGTTTGAAAGAATGCCTGAGAAAAATTCTCGGCAAAGCCTTGTTTCCTTTTGAAGAACTGTCGACGATATTGACACAGGTTGAAGCAGTCCTAAGTTCTCGCCCTTGACTTATGTGTACGGTGAGCACGAGGAACATCTACCATTGAAGCCAGTCGCCTTCCTGAACTTTGGACGAAATAATTCTCCATACCCAATGAACTTTGACGACCTTATTCAAAGTGGCTCGAGTAAGTCTTCCTTGTCCAAAACACACAAAAGGAAGCAATTTCAGGATTTGTTAATGAAACAACTTTGGGTGAAATGGGAAAATCCGTACTTGATGGACCTTCGAACAGCTCAACAACTAAAGAATCCTGACTCTTATGACAATTTGAAAATAAACGATCTTGTTCTGATACAAGGCAACACTAAGTGCAAACTTTTATGGAAATGCGGTAGAGTGACACAAGTCTTTCCTGGTCGCGATGGTAAAGTTCGCTCTTGCGAGCTAAAAACTGTAGACGGAACATTTAAAAGACCAGTCCAATTACTTTACCCTTTAGAACTTTAATCTTTGTATATTCTTTAGTGTATCCTATTTCTTTCTTCATGTTTTGTTTTATGGATACTTGATACAGCAATTTTTTTTGTGCTTTGTGTTTGATATTAGTATTTGTTTCAGTATTTGTTATAATCTTTTAGTAAAATTTTACTTTAAATTTAACATTGAAATAATATTTGAATTAGATATTTTGATTATTATATTTTAATTTAAAAACTGTTTTTTAAATAGTTACTTTATGTTTATTAATATTTGATAAAATCTGTCTTTGATAAATGATGGATAATTGATGTGAACTCTTGGAAGAGTTCAGGTGGGGAGTGTGTGGAAATTATTTGAATCTTAGATGGCGCTGGCGTCGTTGACGTCGTGCGCCTTTCCTGTTCTCCCACACCTGCAGCTTTTGTCAGTTGAAGTTGGAAGTTCGACTCGATTCGATTTTGAAAGAACCTAAGTGTTCTTATTTTGATTGATTTGATTAATCTCAATTTCTATTAATATGTAATTTTTTATGTCTGTAAATAGTGTGTAAATAATGATTAAACGTTAATGTAACTGAAAGAATCTCTCATTGTCATTTTGAATTGATCTAAAAATACCACTGAACCACTCGATATTAGAAATCCTGCCATTGCGTCAGTGTTCAAAGTATAAATGAGAAAAATTAAATAATCCAAAGTAAACAGTATAATTAACTACGTAATCCAAAGTAAACAGAACGAAACAAATTTTCAAAATTAAGAACGTAATCCAAAGTTAACAGAACGAAACGATTTTTCAAAATTAACTACGTAATCCAAAGCAAACAGCACGAATCGCTAAAGATTAAAAAACAGTACTCCAAACCAAAAGCGTAATGCATAAATTATTAAATAATCAAGAATGGCTGAAGGTCAGTCAAGTTCGTTAGTGGAAAATTCTCCGCAGATTTCAAATAAAAGTGTAAAAGTCGTGACGTCATTGTCTAATGCGACCACTGTTGTTGCCATTCCAAAGAAAAGAATAATAATTAAATTTCCTTAAATTCATTTAAAATGTTCTAGATTGAATTTTAAAATTCGCCTCGACCCTAAAATTGCAAAAAATTCGGACTACTTGTGTGCCAAATCCCATTACTGTAAGTGCCATAGATTCGTCAGGACGTTGAGTGCAAGAAACAAACAGACAAACACTTTCTTTTATAATAGTAGAGATAGGGATGAAAGTAAAGGGCTTACTCCTATAGACCAATATTGCGTTTTTATACGTCTCTTAAGCCGTGGCCAAATACAAATCGCAAGGCGTAAATCAGCATTTTCACCTCTCGAGCCGGAACCTCTGATTGGTAGGTATTTTAATTAACGTAATACTAGACCAACACACCAGTCTATTGGAGACGGTCCGAGATCAAACCCAAAGGGGAACGTTTGTGGACAACATCACGCAATTTTGAGCCACGGTCAGATGAAGAGGTAAAACCTGAGCAGACATCCCACACTCCGAACTTCCACACCATCCCTAAGAACATTTGCGGCCATGACAGATTTAAAGAGCACCAGCCCCCTTGTACACGACGGTCTTTGGAAGTCTCCGGATGCCGATATGTTACTCTTCCAACCGGGTTACCACAGCCCACCTATGATTGGTATGCGCGTGTCGCTTTGAGGTCTTCGCTTCATACATGGCAACGGCTTCAGTGTTAGCACCGTCGAAATAGAATCATACAATTCATTTTTATACATCTGCAGAGATTAGACATGTACAATGTACTACGTATAGAGCTTTCTTCCTCTTGGGAGTTCAAATTACATAAATTAAGAATTTATGTCAGGGACTTCTCGGGGATATTGTTGAAATTCATAATTTCATTAATTATCCTGGTGGTTGTCTCGACAAGGTATTTCGTCATTAAAAAAAACGTCCAGATCTGGATTGATGATGCATCTTGTAATTTGAAGACAACCTGACACGTTATTCATCTAGTCATCATGAAACATCGGCAATATATTGATGACGAGATATCTCGTTACTAGCAAAATTGGTCAAACCTTGATGGACAAGATGACTCTTCAAAACCACTTTGAGGGTAAAAGCGTACAGGTCAGGGACTTTTCTGAGGTATTGTCGAAATTCAAAATATCATTAATCCTCCTGGTGTTGTCTCGCCGATGCATTAGCAAATAGGACAAGGTATTGACGGACTAGATGTCATTGGAAAAAACGGATCACATCCTGACCTCATTGCCATAAAAAAATCGACAATGCTTAATGACATCTCGTCATCAGCAGAATTTGTTAGATTTTGAAGAACAAGATATCTCGTCAAAACCACTTGGAGGGCTCAAGTAGCCTACGTGCCAAATGTATTCATTGCTTACACAAATTGAGACAGTCCGTGCTTTGATATATTCCCCATATTAAGAGGGCATGGTAAACTTTTAACTGAAAAATGAGAGAATTCAGCAACCCTCCTTAAATGGGCTTCATCAAATGAAAACAAAGATCATTTGTTAGACTGAATAATACTACCAAGAAGACATTTGGACAAGAAGAATGACTGGGAAACCCACGTCATAAATAACATCCGAGCATGTGAACAGCTGACAATAGCATCCAAAATGGGAAAGCAATCCATCCCGAATCCTACATCACAAGTAAAACTACCATCTAATATTTCATTTCTTAGGAATGGCAATCATACGGAAAATCTCTTACGCCATGATACTGACGTATAGTTCCCCTTTTGATGAAACTCCCAACAATCGGACTTCATTTAGAAATGCGACAACCTACAAAATTGGAGTTAGGGCAAAAAAATGTCATATACGACAGTGTACTGACAAAAGTCACCGGACACCTGGAGTAGGAACAAAACATGACATTTATTTGGGGGTCTGACCATAAATTTAAATTTTTAATTTCAGAGTAACTACTATTGAGAACAGACTGAAATTTATGGAAGGAATTCCCTATAGAAGTGCAAATATTTTATATTAATATCTAAACACTGAAGTAAGATACTTTTCTCCATTAATATACAAGTCTTAGGAGACTGAGCTGTACTGACGGCCATTCATAGAATTATTGACCATCCAGAATGGCTCAGTCATCTAGAATTTATGCTTATGATGGTACGTACTTCACATTTTAAATATGATACTTAAGGATGTCAAGGTAAACGCTACTTCAGTATTTAGATTTTGATATAAAATTTTTTAACGATTCCATAGGAAATTTCTTCTTTATATTTCAGAAAAAACTCACTAGTAGTTATCGACCTGGACATAGACTATGAAATTGAAAAAAATTCCATTTATTCTCAGACTCAAAAATTCATGATGTTTTATTCCTACTCCATGTGTCTGGTGACTTTTGTCAGTAGTGTATAGTTAGACCTGTGGCAAGAAAATAAAACCGTAAGGCAACTTATCAAACATCTCATGCATGTTTAAACCTTGTCAGTATTTGCCGAATTAACCTTCAAAGTGGTTTCGTGCATCGAGATCTGACCAATTTTGCTGTAGACAAGTAAATCATAATTATGATATTGTCGATTTTTTTATGATAGCTGGATAAAGACTTGGCCTGTTTTCTTCAAATGACATGCCTCGTCCATCAAGCTAGAGTCAGATTTCTTCTAATGATGAGATATATCGTCGAGACAACCAACAGGAAGGTTAACACAAAGGACACCCTTATGTATAACTTGTTGAGAAACATTTTAAAATCTAAGAATTGATTAACTTAACCAAATATTACAAAATATATTATTAATATTATTATTTTATAAAATAGTATTCTGGTAACACATTTGCACGTATTCATATGAATAAAGATTAAAATGTACGAGTGTTACAATTATTTAAAATCATAATATGCAGGATAACAATCATTAGGAGAAATATTTAAGAACACCTGATGTCCTTTAAAATTATGTTTACGAGTAATTCTTGATATTTGTGAGAAGTGTGCTTGAAAAAGTTCTGGTGGGTTTCACTGAACACGTTAACAATCCTTTAAGACAAATACTTCAGTACACCTGATTCCCTAATGAATTTATGTTTCCGTCTAACGCTTTTGTACAAACGGCCTAAGGAGAGCCAAAAGTCATCTATTACTCACATATGTAGGGAAAGCGCACGCATTGCGGAAACTTCAGTATCCATTAATTATTTTACACAATGACTGTTATTGAGTCATTGAATTGGGAGGTTAAAAGCTATACTACAGTACTCGGAAACCTCGTGACGCTCAGAGGATGAAATATTTAACGTCGACTCTTGTCTACTTCTAACAGAAATTTTAAATTTCCCGCTAGCATGCCTTTCGAATTGATTCTTTTGCAGTTTTTCGAAATTAGTATAGTGTGGTTGTTAGGACTAGGTATTTCGTCATTAGGAAAATTGTCTAAGATGTAGTCAATTTGACTTGATGGACACCATATCTCGTCATTAGAGCAAAATTGACCAGATATTGGCCTTGTCAGTAAAATAACGATAATATCGTGCTGACAGTAGTGAAACTGATCAGATATCGATGGAAGAGGAAACTCGTCATTAGCAAAAGTGAACAAACCTTGACGGACATCTCGCCATTAGAAGAAACTAACCAGATTATGATCTCGTCATCATCAAAAAGTTGGCTTTGTCTAAATGACGAAATATCTTGTACTTAGTAAAACGGACCAGACCTTGATGGACAAAATATTTCGTCATTAAAAGAAAATTGACTAGATCTTGAACTAGTTATACAAAATTCGGCCATTCCTCGGTCACTAGATATTTCCAGTTGTAAAATTGATTAGATCTTGATGGACGAGGCATCTCGTGGAAACTTCTTGGAGGGCTATTGAGGAAATGTTTTAATGTTATCTAATTTTATTTTTATCCGATACAGTGCCACTTCTATGGAAGACAGAACCTCGCGGGAATTGTTCTTAAAAGGTAATACGATTCAACAAAGGAAAAGACTGCCATAAAGAAGTCTGGCGATCGCAATAGGTGATTGTTTGTTTCGCCAACTTATAATCACTGCTAACGTTTCTGGCGTCTAAGGGTACGTCCATAGTGCACCGCTTCTAGCTTCCTGCTTTACCGCTAAAACCGCGGCAGTTCCAAACAGCGTTGTAAAACCGCGCGATTCTAGCAGGGGGTGGTTATAGTGCAACGCGCGTTGAACCGCCTGTCAGTTTGCAACATGGAGCTATCACATGAGGATCTATTGCAGGGATGGCGAACCTATGACCCGCGGGTCACACTGGCCCACGCAGGCTTTTTAAATGACACACGCGTTGATTTTTATAAACTTATCATTTCATCATATACATAAATTTTTGATATTTTTCGAACCCTTCTTTCAAAAAACATGAAAAAAATATCTGTGTTAATAAAAACTTAAAATTGAAAAAAAAAATGCACAAAGGATTTTTGTAAAATGTTTTAGACAGGGTGTAAGAAAATCATGATTAAAAAATAAATCAATTGGAATTTTTTATTTAAATCGGATTTTTTTTATTTAAATCAGATTTTTTTTTATTTAAATTTCTGTAGTTTCTCAACTGTTTTTACAAAAAAATGTATGAATTTTTTAAATAAAAAATTGAGTTTGTGACTTGGTAAATCAATATTTACTTCATTTGTTTAACTTTAAAACACAAGTTGATATCCCACATAGTTTTTCTTGAGTAAATTACATCATCATGTTAACAAATTTATCAGTAAGAGTAAGTGACAGACCTGAACTACAGTGTGAAAAGTAGAATAGAGGACAGAGAAATAATCAGACAATAGTAAATTCTAATAATAAAACTGCCGAGCAGCAATAATAAATGAATTTTCACTTTTAATTCATATTGGATCTTTCTTTCTTATTGCTGACATTTCAATGGCTGTGTGAATATGTATATTTCTACTCTTTAATCTCTATTGCACACCACAAGAATAAGCTGAGCCTTAAAAAACTTTACTTCGAACTGTGTGTGTTTTTTTTTTAGTTCATGAAATCAGTCACCCCTTTAGTTTATAATTTTGAATAAAACTGTTACGTACTTCCTTTAAGTGTTTATATTATGAGTGTTGTTAATCAGGAATGTTTATACATTACTCTTCCTGGCATTTAGATTTATGATGTCGTGTTTATTTACATTACTGTTTCCAGTATATAGTATATTCTAAGTTACAACTGGATGTTGCAATCTTTTATAATATGCAGTAATTGACCCAGTTCCCTCTTTGCTGGGTGTAGCCATTAGTGCTGAAATCACCATGAGTGAAGAAAGATTAAAGCATTTGACCGCTTCTGTGATTATTCTGTGGTGCATTTACTTAGTTATAAAAATGTGTGTTTAGTTGTGATTTAAATCAGTGATTTAAAAAAAAAAGTCATTTGATTAAAATCAGTGATTTAAAAAAAATCATTTGATTAAAATCATGATTTTAATTGTTGATTTAAATATAGTGATTTAGATCTTGACACCCTGGTTTTAGATTTATTGATTATACATACATAATGCTGTTTTAAAATTTATGTGAATGCCTATTGAGTAGAATATGTAAATTTATAAAATACCGCTTGTGAGAGAATGAACACATATGGTAAATACTAATAATAAAGACATTTATTAAGACCGTTCATATGAGGCGCGTAAAACGCGCGTTTGGCGACAACATTTTGACATACAACAATGTTCGATGGCTCAGTTCGGGTCAAGTTCTTAATCGGTTTGTCATTTAATAAGAAGAAATTACGCTAGTTTTGAATGAAAAAAACAATAATTTTGACGAATTTTCAAGTATAGATTAGTTAAATGATTTTATGTTTTTATGCGACATCACACTCAGCATTTTAATGAAGTAAATAAAAAAACTTCAAGGAAATGGACAAATTGTTTTAATGACGTTTGAAAATATTAGAAAATATTTATGACGACACTTGACATTTTTACTTGGGATTTGGAAATGAAAATCATGAAATATTTTCATCAGTTACAAAAACATTTTCAAAACACAATAACAATGGAAAATACGTTTGACATTTAAGAAAATACAATAAAAAAAATATTTAATGATTATATACAGTAAATAAAACAAGGCCTTTCAAGATATATTTAATCAATTTAAAGATATGGAAAACGAATTTCACTTTATTTTATATCCATACAAAACGAAATTCGAAACAATGGAGTAAAACGAATTTAAGTGGCTGGGTATCCATGATTTAGAAATGGAATTAGTTGAATTTCAGAGCAGTATAGTTTGGAAAAATATATTTGATAACTTGATTTCCGAAGTAGAAGGGAAAATATCTGAAATTAGTGCAAATTAGAATGAACCCGCACAAATATATTAAACGTATGGGATTCTTTACAAAATAATTTATATCAATGAAGAAAGTTGCAAATGCTCTTTTAACGATGTTTGGATCCACATAATCACGTAAAAAATATTTTGTCCCAAATTACACTTTTTAGAAACACTTGGAAATTAAAACATCTTTGTCTGCTTCCGTTTTGTTCCAACAACCAAAGAGCGTAGAAGTGCAGAACGGAATAACACAACAAACTAAACGAGCGAGTCAAGCGGGTAAGCGGGAAAAAGAATTAATAATTCATTCCGGAAAAAGCGGGTGGAAGCGGGTAAAGCAGGCTGAAGCAGGGAAGCAGGTGCACTATAACCGCACCAATACAGTTTACGCTACTTTTCCTCCCCGCTCAACTGCCGCGATAAAGCCGGAAGCTGGAAGCGGTGCACTATGGACGTAGCCTAAGGGTACGTCCATAGTGCACCGCTTCCAGCTTCCTGCTTTACCGCTTAAACCGCGGCAGTTGCAAACAGCGTTGTAAAACCTCGCGATTCTAGCAAGGGTGGTTATAGTGCAACGCGCGTTGGACCGCTGTCAGTTTGCAACATGAGCTATCACGTGAAGATCTGTTGCAGGGATGGCGAACCTATGACCCGCGGGTCAGACACTGGCCCACGCAGGCTTTTTAAATGACACACGCGTTGATTTTTATAAACTTATCATCTTTTCATCATATACATAAATTTTAGATATTTTTCGAACCCTTCTTTTTAAAAACATGAAGAAAATATCAGTGTTAATAAAGAACTTAAAATTGAAAAAAAATGATTTTTGTAAATGTTTTTGACAGGGTGTAAAAAAATCAATTAATCGGATTTTTTTTATTTAAATCAGATTTTTTTATTTAAATATCTGTAGGCCCTATACACTGTTTTTACAACACAATATATGAATTTTTAAAATAAAAAATTGAGTTTGTGACATGGGTTAATCAATGTTTACTTAACATTTGTTTAACTTTAAAACACAAGTTGACATCCTACATAGTTTTTCTTGAGTAAATTACATCATCATGTTAACAAATTTATCAGTAAGTGTAAGTGACAGACCTAAACTATAGTGTGAGAAGTAGAATAGAGGACAGCGAAATAATCAGACTATAGTAAATTCTAATAATAAAACTGCCGCGCAGCAATAATAAATGAATTTTCACTTACTTTTAATTCATATTGGATCTTTCTTTCTTCCTGCTGACATTTTAATGGCTGTGTGAAAATGTATATTTCTACTCTTTAATCTCTATTGCACACCACAAGAATAAGCTAAGCCTTAAAAAACTTTACTTCAAACTGTGTGTTTTTTTAGCTAATGAAATCAGTCACCCCTTTAGTTTATAATTTTGAATCAAACAATTACATACTTCCTTTAAGTGTTTATACTATGAGTGTTGTTAATCAGGAATGTTTATATATTACTCTTCCTGGCATTTAGATTTATGATGTCATGTGTGTTTACATTACTGTTTCCAGTATATAGTATATTCTAAGTTATAATTGGATGTTGAAATCTTTTATAATATGCAGTAATTGACCCAGTTCCCTCTGAGCTGGGTGTAGCCATTAGTGCTGAAATCACCATGAGTGCAGAAAAGTTAAAGAATTTGACCACTTCTGTGATTATTATGTGGTGAATTTACTTAGGTATAAAAATGTGTGATTAATAGTGATTTAAGTCAGTGATTAAAAAAAAAATTTATTTGATTAAAATCATGATTTTAATTGTTAATTTAAATCTTGACACCCTGGTTTTAGAATTATTGATTATACATAATGCTGTTTTAAAATTTATGTAAATTCCTATTGAGTAGAATATGTAAATTTATAAAATACCTATTGAGAATGAACACATATGGTAAATACTAATAATAAAATACATATTTATTAAGGCCACGTTCACATGAGGCGCGTAAAACGCGAGTTTGGCGAGACTGGTGAGGTCCCGTTCTTCAAGGTTGCTAAGATAGTAACTTGTATTAGAGGAATAGAAAAAATAATAAACGACAATCTGAACAAGTATTAGAAGAAGTGGAGTGCCAGTATTCAAGGGATTTTGACATACAACAATGTTCGATGGCTCAGTTCGGGTCAAGTTCTTAATCGGTTTGTCATTTTATTAGGAGAAATTACGCTCTTTTTGAATGAAAAAAAAACAATAATTTTTATATAGACCAAACATAGATTAGTTAAATGATTTTATGTTTTTATGCGCCATCACTCAGCATTTTAATGAACTAAATAAAAAACTTCAAGGAAATGGACAAATTGTTTTAATGATGTTTGAGAATATTAGGATATTTATGACGATACTTGACATTTTTACTAGGGATTTGGAAATGAAAATCATGAAATATTTTCCTCAGTTACAAAAACATTTTCAAAACACAATAACAATGTAAAATACGCTCGACATTCAAGAAAATGCAATAAAAAAATATTTAATGATAAATACAGTAAATAAAACAAGCCTTTGAAGATAGATTTAATCAATTTAAAAGTATGGAAAATACATTTCACTTTATTTTATATACATACAAAACGAAATTCGAAACAACGGAGTTAAACGAATTTAAGTGGCTAGGTATCCATGATTTAGAAACGGAATTAGCTGAATTTCAAAGCAGCATAGTTTGGAAAAATAAATTTGATAACTTGATTTCCGAAGTAGAAAGGAAAATATCTGAAATTAGTGCAAATTTAGAATGATCCCACACTAATATTATATTAAACGTATGGGATTCTTTACCAAATAATTTATATCAATGAAGAAACTTGCTAATGCTCTTTTAACGATGTTTGGATCCACATATTCATGTGAAAAATTATTTTGTCCCAAATTACACTTTTTAGAAACACTTGGAAATTAAAACATCTTTATCTGCTTCCATTTTGTTCCAACAACCAAAGAGCGTGGAAGTAGAGAACGGAATAACACAGCAAACTAAACGAGCGAGCCAAGCGGGTGAGCGGTTCAAGCTGGAAAAAGAATTAATAATTCATTCCGGAAAAAGCGGGTGGAAGCTGGTAAAGCAGGCGGAAGCAAGAAAGCGACAGTTGAACGGGGAGGAAAAGTAGCGAAAACTGTATTGGTGCGGTTATAGTGCACCTGCTTCCACCTGCTTTACCCGCTTCTACCCTCTTTTTCCGGAAGGAATTAATTCTTTTACCCGCTTGAACCGCATACCCGCTTGGCTCGCACGTTTAGTTTGCTGTGTTATTCAGTTCTGTACTTCCGGTCTCTTTGGTTTTTGAAACAAAATGGATGCAGATAAATATATTTTAATTTCGAAAGTGTATCTAAAAAGCGTCATTTGGGACAAAAGGTTGAAGGGCCATGCCAACTGCAACGTTGTGTACAAAGCATGGAAGGATATAGCTACAGAGATGGGTGTTGAAGACGTATGACTTGAAATTGCGATTCAGAAAGCAGAGTTCTGCAACTAGTGGACGAGTTTGCTTACCCAGCTACACAAGACATATACACTCCCAGCTCTAGTCCAGTTTTGGTGGTCCCTCTTCAAATTCAAATGAGGAGACCAATTAGACTCCACCACATGATGAATTGTATGAGGCACTGCGCACCGCCTCAAATGAAACTGATGAATTTCTGAACTGCAATTTTATTTGGTGCGGTATTTTGTTTTTAAAAAAAACCTGTGCAATAATTATTTTTTGTATTTTTTATTAAAATTAGTTTTGAAAAAGTGTTTATACATATTTTTCTGTTTAACGTTCTAGTGTTTTGCTGTTAAAGCTAATAAGGTCGGGAGTCCTGCAGTTTTACTTGGAATTCGACCACGGCTTAATAATACCATCTCGGCCCAAAGAAATAAAATTTTCAAAACTATTGTTGTAAATATCTGATAAAAATTAGCCCACCATCTAATCCTTTCTTTCGTATAAAAATATTAAAACTAATAATTCAAAATGACTTAACTCAGATTTACCATCAGACGTTCTTGAGGAAGAATTCTCTGTCGTGAAGGTTACACCATCCTTTTTTATCCGGAATTCAATTTTGTTTAAGATGTAGTCGAATGTCTGTTTGTTCATTCGAAGATATGCGTAAAATTTTTCGGGTTGAAATTTCAGTTGAGGTAACAAAGTATGGTATTCACCTACTTCAAGGCGAGTCCCATTAATTTCATGGACGTTAGTCATTCTTTCCTGCTTAATTTTATAATAAATGCTATCTGTTGACAACAAAATGCACAATAGATCCTCACGTGATAGATTCATGCTGCTACTGGCAGACGGTCCTACGCGTGTCGCACTATAACTACCACCTGCTAGAATCGCGCGGTTTTACAACGCTGTTTGCAACTGCCGCGGTTTAAGCGGTAAAGCAAGAACCTGGAAGCGGTGTACTATGGACGTACCCTAATGATAGTCACCGAACCAGAATCCTCGAAACACGCCAATTGCAGACCACTTACTCTAAGACACGTATGCGTGGACAGCACGGCGTTGCCCGTAACAATTCTTTTCGTGGGGTCAGGTGAGACCACTGCTCGCTCACGCTCGCCAACCCCCCCCCCGGTGATTGCTACGCATTCCCATTTAATTTGCTTCGTAAAAGAAACGCCGTGATGGCCTCGAGGTGGATGTTATCAACAACGTGAATCAAAATACGCTAGAATCGGAAAATTTGGCATGGTTCCAAGGGCAATTCGGACGAAAAACGCTTGTGACGTCAGAGGTCGAAAATCGCAAATCGGCTGTCTTCTTTCTGACGTCACAATCCGGAAAAAAGAAAGAATGTTGAAAAAAAACTTCTAAATTCATTTTAAAATATATTTTAGATTAAATTTTAAAATTTGGGCGTGACACAAAAATCGCAAAAAATTCGTACTACCTGTGTGGCAAATTTCAATATTGTAAGCGCCATAGATTCATCAGGACACTGCGTACCGAGAGACAGACTAGATATGTCGAATATGTAGGACCAAATATCATACTTCGAAACCAAATATCAACTCACGAGAATTGCACTATTTGGCGTCTATTTTTCACCCCGAGGGGCTTACTCGCGTAATTTGACCTTGGAACCACCAGTCTTCCCTGTATGAACTGTATGAATTCGAATACATTTCGAACTTCTTGACCAATAGAATCTTTCCAAAGGATTCTTTTCAAAAAAAAGAATCAATAGAATTTTTTCCAAAGGATGCTTTTCTCTCGAAAGAAGCTAGAGAACAATTTCAAAAGATAAAGTTCTAAAGTAATGAACAACAGAAATTTTTCAAAGGATTCCATTCCAAGGAAGTAACAATGGAATCTTTCATAAAAGATTCTATTAAAAGAAAAGGATCACTAAAATCTTTCCAAATAATTCAAGGAGCAATAAAACGATTTCAAGAGATTCTATTTTAAGAAAAGGATCACTAAAATCTTTCCAAATAATTCAAGGAGCAATAAAACGATTTCAAGAGATTCTATTTTAAGAAAAGGATTAATAGAGATTTTCTAAATCATTCTGTTTCAAGGAAAGGTGTAATGTTATCTTTCCGAATAATTTATTTCCAAGGAAAGGAGCAATAGAACAATTTAAAGAGATTCTATTATAAGAAATGAAGAATATAATATTTTAAAAGGAAAGGATCAATAATATCGTTCTAAATTATTCTTTTCCAAGGAAAAGAACAAAAGAATGTTTCCAAATGTGATTATATTCTATGAAAAAAAAACTAATAGAATCTTTCTAAAGGTATAGAATCGGATTCCTTCACTCAATAGTTATTTAGCTATGAAACGCGTGAGGCTTTGCTCTCTCTACACGAGAAACCTAGTGTCTTAGAGGAGTTAAGGAAAAAAATAATTAAAACTTCAGAATATGGTGCTCAACACATTTTATTACATACATACACAAGTGCATTGAAATAACATACATACATATTGATTTCACTTGAATTAATCCAAATAATGCAACACATCTGAAAGCATTGTCGAAGTACACAAACATTACATCAGAAATTTCAAGTGAAAGTTTTACATATTTACTTTATTAGAAGTGTAAGGGAACAGTTGTTAGAATGCATGGATCGAGTGAAAAATAACTATTGCAAACAGTGCAGTAGTAGAAGTATTATAATTTTAAGGATTTCATCACATAGAGAATTAGGAATTTTTGCCTTAGTGGACGGAGAGAGAGAAGAGAAATGAATAGAAACTACAGAATGGGATAGAAATTATAACAAGGTTTAACCTTTCCAGTAGTTTCGACGGGGTATCTAGTTCATCAAAACACAACCAATTTTTCTAACGACGAGATATCGCGTCATCAAGGTACTGGCAATTTTTATGACAAGATCAAGATCTTGTCAGTTTTGTTATTTAGACTTTATGACCTCGTCGAGACAACTATCGGTTTGAGGCGTAGAGCATGCTCAACGAAACGAAACCCTAATTTACTTAAGTTTTATTTCCTCTATTTTTTGTGTTTGTAAATTTTACAAATATATATATATATATATAACAAATTAATAATCAGATATATCCATTAAAAAGATCTGGCCGGTTTTGCTAATGACGTGATACCTCATCGAGACTACCACCAAAAAAGGATTAATAATTAGAGACCGGATATTCCGTTTGAAAACTCAGTTAAAAGTTGTATGTTTTTGGGTACGTAATATCCAAACAGCTAAAACTAAAATTTCTTTTATAATACATTTAGTTCTTTCCATCAATACAACAAGCACTTACAATATCTCAATTCACAGCACAACAAATATTTATGACTTTGAGAGCATCTTGTCCTCGTTATCAAAAGTTTGTAGAAATTCGTAAGACAAATTGAAATCTTACGCATACAAATACCATTGATGTAAACGCTAAAACATAATGCCCACTCGATCTATTTATATTTTTAGTCCATTAATATCACATAGTTAAAAAATAATAATTTTAACACATTTGAAATGATTTCTCAATTTTGTTTTTGATTCAAAACAGTAAATGAATCAATCGACCATCATTAATTAAATAGCTATTTTTCGATAGATATATACCGCTTTCAGCCTTAAAGTAAAATTTTGAATCCTGCACAATTGACATTGAGTGTACAGTTTTAGAGATATATATATATATATATATATATAAAAAAAAAAAAAAAAAATTGGTAGTAATGTAAAATATATAAAAACCAATCTTAATAAGGTTTAGTGTAATTTTAATACTTAAACCATCGGCCTACAAGTATACTCTAAAGCTGAATTCAAACAGGAAGCGTAAAACAAAACGCGCAGACAAATCAGAGCTACCGCTCAAGCGGTGAAAACGCACTGATTGTTTGCTCTGCGCCTAGAGTTTCCTATTTGAATTCAGGTTAAGTCAAAATTTTGAAATTTGGATTTCTTTGTTTTTCAACCAAAAGGTAGTGATCTTTTGAATGAAGCCCTTATCTAAATTTCTGGTTACATTTCTTAAGAATACCTTAGTAAACACACATGAGAAAAACAAACAAATGAATCGATGAACATTATTTATTATAATTGTATTGTTTATAAGTTGATTTTCGTTATATAATAATAATATAGTATAGGCCTAATGAAAGTACTCATATCTGAATAATTGATAAATTGGATTAACATAAAGTGTAATAAATAACTATTAGCCCTCCTGGTGGTTGTATCGACGAAGTATCTCGTCATTAGCGAAACCAATAAGATCTTGGTGGACGAAATTTCTCGTTATTAGAAGAAAATTGACCAGATCATAATCTCCTCATTGAAATATTGTCAATATCTTGATGACGAGATATTTCGCCACTACCAAAATTGGTCAGATCTACTTGGACGAGATATTTCTTCGAAACCACCTTGGAGGGTTAAAATGATAAAATCTCAGTATTCGGATTGCTTGAAAAGTAGAACTTCTATCTTTTTTTGCTCTCTACTTAGTGGTATTTAGAGCAACTTGGACAAACATTGCCCTTGCACCATAAGAATCGGGTTTTTACGATGTGTATTTCATTTGTTATCTGACGATACATTCGAACTGAAATTAATTCTTGATGACTTATTAATCCACAATCAAAGCACCAAAATCAAGTAAACATGAAGAATGGTAATTTTATTGATTTTATTCCCATTTAAACTGTCGATCGTAGCACCAGATGTTTAACTTATATTAGCATAAGCATCAAATGCCTATACACCCAGTTCGGTTACTTAAAAGATACACCGAGATTAGCATCATAAACATCAAGTATGAGCCACACATTCACAATTAATTTGCAGTCTGAATTCTTATAATTATTCCAGACTATATTTGCATTATACTATAACAGAATCACGCACACTGATACATATTCATCAACATAAGTATACAATAACAGCATATTTATTTCACAAAGTGTTCATGCATCAACAGCTTTTAACACCATACAGATACAATACAATAGTGCAGAAACCTTTCGAATAATTTATCTCATAAACTTTAGAGAATAAACTTATCTTCATAAATTGGAACTTCATCTGGAACATTAACCAAATCAGCTTTTTTGTGTTTGTTATTTAATTTGTACTGTTACTGTTTGGGACTGATGTGTCCGATAAAATACCATTTGTTATGGTTTAAGTTTCAGGCTGTTTCACCATTTTTGTCGTCACTATAAATGCTACGTATCACCCTGAATCAAAATATTATAACGCCAAGTGAGGCGATAGAATGCCAAATTGGCCAAACAAATCATGTTTTCACAGAGCACTCACGTGACAACTAGTCGACGTATTGGTCACACTCTGAATCTCCTCTCATTAGCAAGGCGCAATCTTATATTTCACATCCATTGTATCAGAGTGAAGCACTAAAGTCATTCTATAATGTATTCAACAACGTAAACATAGATAAGGTTTTTATGTTCAACTCGAGAATTCGTAGCGTGAACCACTGTTGCTCTCTGTTTGAAATCATACCGTGGAGAAAATAAATTCTTAACAGTGTTGTTGCGATGACAGATTTGTTCATTTCCTTATTTTGGATGGTCCGTAGTAGCCCGGTTGGGAGAGTAACGGAGTAGGAACCGGGGTGAGCGAATTCGAATACAGCTAAAGACCGTCGTGTAAAAAGGGGACTGGTACGTATTAAATCTGCCGTGGCCTCGTACGTCCTCACGTTGGCGTGATGTGAAAGTTTGGAGAGTGAGGTGCCACCTCAGGTGTGACCTCGTCATCTAACCGTGGTTCAAAATCCTGTGGTGTTATCCTCGGTCCATCACCAATAGCCCGTTCAGTTGCTCCAGCGGGACGTTAATTAAAATATCTACCCACATGCCACTTTATTTTTGGCAAAAAGGTAGGTAGTTGAATTAAAGTCACAACAGGCCCGTCTTTCCTTAGAGGATGGATCTCGAAGGAAATATCCTAGAACAATTCCTCGCCAATTTGAACATCAGTCAGTTTACGAGGTTAGCAAACCTGAGCTGTCACACTTCCAACTTCTACACCACCGCTTTAAAGCCATGACCTATTAACTTGCACCATCCTTCTCTTTACTCGATGGTCTTCGGTTGGATTGAATCGAAACATTCCGGTTGCTAATCCTATACTTTTCCAACAGGGCTACTGCGGGCGTAGCCTGGAAAGGTTTAGTGAGAAGGTGCCAACAATTCTAGAAAAACATTTAAACTCGCGTTTCTCTTGTGACGTCCTGATCATAGTGCACGTCCATCCAAACAATCATCGATGATTTTTTCGAAGTTAGTCGTTGCTTATAAGGTTTTTCATTTTTTAATATCCAATTAACTTTGCCAAGGTTTTCTTTTGAAGAGCTAATAATAAGTACAGTTGAATGTAACAAGAAAAAGACAACTGACAACGACATGTAGTTCATACACTTACAACATTGTTTTGTGCCGGGGGTATTGGCTTTTAATACGCACAGACTTTAAAACAGCAAAGTAAATGTTTAGTAAAAACATCGACATATGATTGAATCTAGTATGGATAAATACATCCTGCCGTGAGTGAAGAATGTGAACAACTAGTAGCTACAACTTCGATAATTGTTAAATGGATTTATATTGTCTTTAAGAAGTTTTCCAACCTCCCATAAATGAAAAGATAAAAGTCTGCAAATGAGCTGTATGAACAGCATATTATTTAATGCGTAATCTTATTGCATTTAGATTGAAAACAGTGTTCGTGCAATCGATTAAAATTAAAATTAAAAAAAAGATAGGACCAGAATAATTTTTATCGATACATGCTTTCAACATAATTTGTATTCCTGTGAGCTTATGCTATGTATGTACATTGTACGTACACAGTGCATATGTGTTATATACATTTACAGAATGATCAGATTTGATCCCGCAAATTCCAAATCGAAAATCAATCCGAAAAATATCAGTTTTTCGATTGGACGTACGGACAATTTTTCGGGTTGGTTTTCAACTAGATAGGTATTTTAATTAACGTAATACTAGAGCAACAGAGCCCGGTTTTCAACTAGGAGCATCCTGAAGAACAGCTTCAAAGCGAGAAATAATCGACATCGCCATAACTATGGGAAATGCACATGGCGACATCTGACTCAGAAATGGACGCAACATATGCACTATGCATGTATTTACCTGGTACTTGTGGTACAGTGGACACAACATATTGACTATGTACAATGTATTTACGTGGTACTTGTGTTAAATTCCCTGACCGGGAATACAGTTGAAACCACCTATTTCTCTATGAACCCTTTATTTCTTCCTTCATAGTAGATTAAATTTGAAGGTATCATTTTATTGGAAATGTCTTGTATAAATTCATTTGCACTATTGTCCATGTGATAAGTGAAAACAGCACAATTAGCCACAATTTATAAACAAGCTACATTTTTAACCTTTATATAGCAATAATATTTATTCTAAAAAATGATAGGTTAATTTTAGAGTCGGTATATCCGTGTTAATTCCATTTAAAACATTTCATGTTATCTTAAAGATATTTTTGGAGGGGACCTCTGACTCATGAATTTGATTCGTATAAATGTTTAGAAGTTTACTGCATTTCATATATAAATATATTTGCCACATAAGTAAAACGTGCATGAATATTTTGCATGAGTAAGCGCCCCTAGAGTGCAACATACTTTCACAATACAACAGAATATTTCCCAACAACTTTCACATGCTATTTGTGATCTATCCAGTACACATGGCAAAAGTTACATAGTGATACTCATATGATGTGGAAAGAGAGTCAACTCTTGCGAGTTCAATACAAACACATACATACATTTATATATTCACGACAAAATCAAGCAACATTTATCCATTTCATAAATCATATTTATAAGAGCACAACACATGTAAATGCTAAAATTAATTTCTTCGGATCTGTAATGGGTGTCCTTATGGCTGCGTTTACTTCTATGTTCCTTCTATTTATATAAAATCATGCCTTCCACTTGTGTGATCTTTTTAACTTTATTCCCAACTGTTTCAAATTTCTCAACATGCAGAGCTTGCTGTAACTCGATCAACCGTCTCTGAAAAGAGAAAAAATATTTTATAGCTGGTACATTTGAGTACTTTTGAACCCTTCTGGTGGATGTCTCCACGAGGTATCTCGTCATTAACAAAACTGACCAAATTTTGATGGAAGTTCATCAGGATTTTGTCGAGTTACGTCATGAGACAAAAGCTGACCAGATTTTGATTCGTCAGCATAAAAATGTCTTGATGACGTGTATATCGTTATTAACAAAATTTGTCAGATTTTGATGAATTAGATATCTTGTCGGAACCACTAGGAGGGTTATCTCCCAATGGGCACTATGATGCAAATACACTAATGTTAATGAAAATGCAACACCATGAATGCACACGATTCAAATGTAATGTATACCATATTTTACTGCACACATATACATGATTGAGTTTTCAGAACAATAGTTATAACCTAGAAAAAACAGTATAATGTAAAACTTTCACACAAGCTCCAGTAAGAGGTGCTATATGTTATGGTATTGTAACGTCATGACTTACGTCATCACGAGCGGCCCATAATGCTTTGCAAAATGCAGTTAGAATAACGTGTGCGGAGGGGACGGCTTATGACGTTGTATTCAACTAAATTTAAAATGTCTTTTAATTTAATGTAGTGTTTGTTCATCCAAGAGGTGCACGTTCCTGTATTGTGTGTTTGTGTTGTCCAAGCCAATAAAATATTTGATGGTCTAATCCAGCTACCTTTTTTCCGTCTTTGAAACCCGCTACAGTATCGAATCAGACTTTGGATGTGTTCGAATCCTCAGAGTTGCTAGAAGGGCGGATTCTATGCGAGCCCACAGTTCATTGATACTGGCTGATTAAGTATTTTAACTAATTGGAAAGAGACCATCCCAGTAGATATCTCGTCTATCAAGACGTGGCCAGCTTAGTCGTTTGACGTGATACTTTGTCAGGACAAACACCAGGAAGAATAAGGAAGCTAATCCAGGTGTGTAACGATTGATGCATTAATCCACTTCACTAATTTGATTACTAGGCAGTTCAGTATTTCTTTTTGTAATGTTCCTCCGCTGTGCTAACACTTGTGCTGCTGTCGCCACACGAACAAGAATATTGTCCAATTTCTTGTGATGTCGTTTCGCGATCCGTCGCTCAGATTTTCGATGTGTTCTATTTACTTAATTTCTCTACTTTCACATACGCATCAGTGTCTTGGCGTTATGCAACGAAAATCCACCTTCACGTAGGTCATTGATTCATCCTAATTCGAGCTCTGTCGTTGTTCATATTGTGCCCTTTGCCGAAGATGAGGCATAGTGAAACTCTTACATCTTGTCGCAAGTAGGTCAGTATTTTAATTAACGTCGCAATGCAGCAGCACAACAGACTATTGGTGACGGTTCGGGATCAATCCCCAAAGCAAAGATCCGAGAAGCAACGTAATTTTGAAGCTCGGTCAGATGACGAGACAGCACCTATCCAGCTTGTTGCTCTACTTGGGTTGCTCCTAAACAGCATTATAAGCAACCGGAAGGTTGCGAGTTTGAAATGAGGTGTAACCAAAGACCGTCGTGTACGTGGAGGCACGTTAAGTTTGTCTTGGCCTCAAATATCCTCGCGTTGGTATGGTGTGTAAGTTTAGAAAGAGGTTTTCAGCTCAGGTGTTGACCTCGTCATCTGGCCGTGGTTGAAAATTATGTGGTTTAGACCGGATCTTCGGGAATTGAACCCTCGCCAATGACCTGTTGCGTAGCTCGAGTAGCCTTTACCCACGACACTCTTAATAACTAATTGACCACATATTTTATTTCTAAAGAATTCCATGGATTACTTCAAACTTTAAAACATTTTATTTGTCCTTTACTTAGAACCGAATGCTTGGTAACGATTACACTGCCTCATTCTGCAGAATAGAGTCCTTTGTATACTGATTTAATTATTTCTCCCCTTACATTAGAATCCCTTAAACATTTCGTTCCCTTATTTCCGTGGAATAGAATATTTTGAAATGTTATATTTCTGATTTTCTTCGAATAGCAACATTTAGAAAAATTATATTGGTCATTTCCATGGAATATAATTATTTGAAAAGGTTCTATGGTACGATTCTGATGAAAAAACAACCATCAGGTAAGATTAATTTGCTCACTTCCTTAGAATAGTATGTTGTGTTGCTTCAGTGTGATGTTAATAAAACATACCAAATACCTTAGAATAGCAATCTTTTGAAAAATTATATTGCAATTTTCGTCAGAATAGAATACTTTGGAAGGGTAGCATCACTCACTTCCTTAGATTAAAATCCTTAGGGAAATCCTATTGAGCCTTTTCTTAGAATATTTATACAGATCTTTCCCTTTTCGAGATTGATCCCGGGCCGTCACCAATAGCTCATTATGTTGTTCCAGTCTGACGTTAATTCAACTACCTACCTATCTTAGAAAAAATAATTTTTTTGGAAAGAACCTATCGTATCATTCTGTAGAAAATATTCCTTTGAAAAGATTCTATTACTCACTTCCTTAGGGAAGAATAGTTTGGAAAAATTCTATTGGTCATACAGATCAAAGTTGATTAGCAGTCCCCCGGGTAAGATTTTAGGTTGCAAGGTGGATTTATGGTTGTGTTAAACCCTCAGAGGATTAAATAAAAAATGTAATATTATATAATTTGTGCATTTACTTCAATAGATAAATTCTTCTCGGTTCTCACGATATCGATATTTCGTGGTTTGAAAGTAAAAGATGTTGTCCTCATATCTTTCCTTCGGGATAGATCCAACACTACCACCAGCAGCTCGTTGCGTAGCTCCAGTGCGACATTTATTCAACTGCCTACTTACTTTAAAATGGAATTGTTTGGAACGATTTCATTTTAAAATTCTGTGGAACAGAATCCATTTGAAAAAATTTATTGCTCTTTTCCTTAGAATAAACTTTTTGAAAAGATGTCATTACTCAATTCCTTAGAATAGAATCCTCTGGAAAAGTTGTTCCTTTTTATTTATGTTGCTACATATAGTACTATAATATAATATAGTTCTTTGCAGCGGTTAAATTCTCCCACCCAATCTTTAGGAAAGATTGTAATGTTAAACATATGTAAAAAAGAGTTAGAATTCATAGAGGGAGAACTGTAGGTTGCAAAGTAGAATTTTCTGTGTGCAAACCTACTACCTACTTGCCTAATTTAGAATGTAATGGTTTGGAACCATTTTATTGTTAAATTCTGTGGTACAGAATCCTTCGAAAAAATTCTATTGTTAAATTCTGTGGAAAAGATTCCATTTTTCTTTTCCTTAGGTTAGACTACTTTGGAAATATAATATAACTCACTTCCTTAGAATTGAATTATTTAGAAACATTATATTGGTCAAGAAAGTCAAAACTGTTTAGAAACCCTGCAAAGAAGACTGTAGGTAGCAAGACAGAAATTTACGTGTGAGAGGATTAAATAAAAGAATTTTATACAATGTACAATATGCGCAATTAACTCGTATAGATAGTTTATTCTCAAGGTCCTTACTAAATAGTTTCAGTGTGAGAATACCGGGTTTTCCATAGTCAACCAAGATGTACGATACATCGAGGGCGCATGCACTGTCTAACCTTTCATCATACTTTTTGTCAAAACCGGTTTCAATAAATATCCTTTCGAAATTCAAAATCCCAAAGAAATGTCTCACGTTCGCGCTCTAGCCAAGTCTCTTATTTTATATATACTGCAGTTTTTATCACGAGTCAACTTTCCTGGGATTTAACACACCTGCAATAGGCAGACTCGGGAAATACCAAGGGAAAAACACCATTTTAGAAAAAGGAAAATTCACCCCCATCTCGACCATCGCACACATCGACTCAAAAAACAACTCTCGGCGTTTTTGAGCCATTCTTTTCGCAGAGTCCTCTTCCTCGAAAGCAAAACGCAGCGCCGTTTCATCTTGAAAAATAGCGCGGATATTTTCAAATCCCCGTTCTGAATGACTAACAGCTTAACTGTAGACAACTGGGAATGCCCGTTACCTGAGAAACCTTACAAAGAAATGTCCAGCCGGAGGCGAAAAAGCAATTTACTGGGCAAGAGTAATCTGAAACCCATTGTTGACATAGCTGGATTCAGGGATCGAAGGTTACACGGTCCATGCTCTTCAAAGCGAATTTCATGACGATGTCGAATTTATTAAAATAATGAGTAATGAGTTTCTCGTAAAAAGAGGATTCCGTTAAAAATAAAACGCTAAAGGAAGATAAACTGCTGCCTAAGGGGATTTTCTTTTTTGTGGCAAAAAAATACATTTCGTTTTTTTGAAATAATTCTTTTTATTCTCTTAAAAACATGAGGGCAAAATTTCGAGTCGAAATGTGCAGAACTGGCTCTTTTAAAAGCCATTGACAGATGCTAGCAGATGTAGAATTATAACGTGTTTTTCTCAGAACCGTGTTTTTGTAAGTGGTTTCATCAGTTGTAGACCCCGTCATCTGACCGTGGCTAATAATTACTATGCGTTGTCCTCGAATCTTTCTCTACAAGATTTTTCCCAGATCGGGGGCCAATAGCTAGCTGTTAATCCAGTGTGAATGTAATTCAACTACCTACTTAATTACCTTATAATATAATAGTTTGGAACGAGATTCTATTGTCCACAGTTCTGTGGAGGACAATTGTTTGAAAATATTATCTTGCTCTTTTCCTTAGAATAGAATCCTTTGGGAAATGCCTGTTGATCCTATTTTTTTTCCTGTTGGTTGGAAATATATAATTTTTGGGACGATTGTATTCTCCTATTCGGTAAAACAGAATCCTTTGGAAAGATTACATTATGCATTTTCTTAGAATATATTTTATTGTTGACTTCCATAGATAAAGATAATTTGGAAAGATTCTATCAATCAAAAACTGGTTTTGCATGTGGATGTACGAGGGTTAAAGAAAGAAAATCAGTGAAATGTGTAACTTGGTTCGAATAAATTAGTTTATCTCTGTCCCCACGATGTCCTTACGAAAATCGCCCCTTTTCTATGTACTCCAAGGAGTGCGATACATCGAGGAAATGCATTGTCTTAGATTTCATTTTATTTTGTTGATACCGGTTTCAGTAACGTTAATCATATATCCTCTCAAAATTTAAAATCCAGAAAAATTTTCGCTTTCTCCGTCATAAGACATTTTTTGGGATTTAACACACATGCAAAAAGCTGGCTTCCGAAATGCGAAAAGAAAAACAAAAGTTTTGAAAGAACCCATCTTGACATCGCATATCAACTCAAAAAACCACTCGGCGTTCTTAAGCCAATCTTTTCGCCGTCCTCTTCGACGAAAGCTAAACGCAGTGTAGTTTCCCTTAAAAAAAATAGCGCTGAATTTCAAATCTCCGTTCTAAATGACTAACAGCTTAACCATAGACAACAGGGAATGCCCGTTACCTGAGAAACCTTACAAAGAAATGTCCAGCCTAGGGGGAAAAAGCAATTTACAGGGCAATGGTTATCTGAAACCCTATCGTCGACAGCGGGATTCAGGGCAGTTTCTTCACTTTTATCCTGGAATCGGTGGTTACACTCTGCATGGTCCTCTCTCTCAAAGCGAAATTTCATGACAGTGTCGAATATATTGAAAGAATAAATAGTTTCGTAAAAAGCGGAGTCCGTTGAATAAAGCGCGTCAGAAAGATAAACTGCTGTTTAAGGAAATTTTATTATTTTAATAAATTTTTTTAATGCAATTTTATTTTTTTCGTCTAGACAAGTACGCAAAATTTCTAGTCGAACTTTGTAGGTTGGCATTCAGTTAACGTCGCAGTGGAGCAACAAAACGGGGTATTCGCGATGCTCCGGGATCAATCCTGAAGGAAAAGATCCGAGTATAATACCTTGTAGTTTTGTTCTACGGTCAGATGACAAAATCACACCTGAATTGGCACCCCACTCTCCAGACTTCCACACCATGCCACCGTGAGGACATTTTAAGCCACAACCTCCGTAAATATGTGACCCATTTTGCTAATGACGAGATATCTCGTCATCAAGAATGCCGATTGAATTTTGAATGATAAAGAATAGCCGATGTGTTGATAATGACGAGATAACAATTTGGTCAGTTTTATTCTAATGACGGCATCTTGCCCATCGCGATTTTATCAATGTTGCTAATAATGAGAAACCTAGTCAGACAACCACTATTAAAGGGTATCCCATAAACTTAAGATTTGTGAAAACTAGTTTATTAAAGTGATAGCATATAAAGGGGGAATTTCAAGAGAAAGAATTTCGGAGGGTAAAAACTTTAGTTTAAAGTTTCACCGATAGATGGCACCATACTTCATGCTTTGTTTGTAACAAATAAGCGTTTTATAAAACACACTGAAGGTGTATCTATTCCAGACATATGCCGACCAACCGGTATAGTGGTTAAGGTGTTAGCCTCTAGATCGGAAGGTTCCTGGTTCGAATCCGGGTGCGGGCATGGATGTTTGTAAGCGTATGGTGTAGAGGCGGCTGGTGCACCTTAAATCTGTCGTGGCCGAAAGTCCTCACGTTGGGTTGGCGTGGAAGTTTGGAGAGTGAGGTGCCAGCTCAGGTGGTGCTTCGTCATCTGACCGTGGTTCAAAATTACGAAGTGTTGTCCTCGGATCTTTCCCTTGAGGGACTGATCCCGGACCGTCGTCAATAGCCCGTTGTGTTGCTCTAGTACGACGTTAACTAAAATTACCATTACCATTACCATTACTATTCCAGACATGAAGTCGTAACGAAATTTTCGGAAGGTAGATAGGTAATTAAAGTTGGCACTAGTAGGGAGGTATGCATTCCAATTAACGTCGCACTGGATCAATCTAACTGGCTATTGGAGAATGTCCTGGATCAATCCTTAAGGGAAAGATTTGGGAACAACACCAAGCAAGTTTGACCCAAGGTAAAACGACGAGGTCGCACTTCAGCTGGTATACCACTCTCCAAACTTCCAAATCACACCAAGGTGAGGACATTTGGGGAAACGACAGATTCATCGTGCACCAGCTCCCGTACAGTCTTTGGTTGGAATTAGTCCCTAACTTGCAACTTTCAGTTGATAATCCGTTGCTCTTCGAACCGGGCTACCGCGGCCCTTTTTTAAGGAAAGGAGCGATACAATATTTCCAAAGGATTCCATTCAAAAAGGAAAGGAGCAATAGAATCCCTCCAAAGGATTATATTCTAAGGAAAGGACCAACACATTTTTCTTAAACATTGAGATAATCCATAGGTTGCTTAGAAATGCGGTAATTTAGCCATTAAAAGTGTGCTGTGGGGTATAAACAACACTACGCACTTGTGACTATCGAGATGGTCAGATGGCAAATCGTCCATACACTGGAATACATTTGTCCGTTTAGAAAGACAGTACAACTTTGTTTTCCTAAATTACATAATGCTGAAGTTGAGTTACACTTCTATCACTCCAAGTGGAGGCAGTGGTAGCCCGGTTGGTAGAGTAACGGATTAGCAACCGAAGATTCCGAGTTAAAATCTAATCAAAGTTCGTCGTGTATAAATAGGGCTGGTGCACGTTAAATGCCGTGGCCTCAAATGTCCTCACGCTGGCGTGGTGCGGAAGCTTTGAGAGTGGGGTGCCGGCTCAGGTGTGACCTCGTCATCTGATTGTACTCCAAAATAACATGCTATTGTTCTCGGATCTTCCCTTCGGCTTTGATTCTGGCTATCGCCAATAGCCCGTTGTTTTGATCCAGTGTAACGTTAATTAAAACATATATCACCTACCATAGTGTATTATGAGATTGGCACTCAATGACTCAAAATCAGCGACATTTGGCAAAAATTCCTGTTTCTACAGGTGCAGATGTATAGCCCTGTATACCATAGTCGTGTGAAATGTAAGTAGACTGAGTATTACTTTTCAGAAGAGCTTAAGAAAGTAAGACCAACGTGTCGACTGATAGTCACGTGAATGCTTTGTGGCAAATAGACTTGGTTGGCCGATTTGGAATTTTAACACATCCTCGTTAACAATGTTATGACAGGGTAGATGTGTAAATATGCATGTTTATAGAGTGGCGACAAAAATGGTGACATCGCTGTCTACAACCATTTCGTGTGGTCCAATCAGATGATGAATCGATGGATAGGCGTCTTCTCCCCTCCCTTGAACCAATTAGATGATGAATGTCCCTTTCTAAGGGTCACGTTACTACTAGTTTTGGTCACATGATCCTGAACGCATAAAAAGGTTACTATTGCTTACTCTACTTTTATATTTCCTCTATGATATATTCACTGTTCGTACTAAAGTCCTCGGACACCTGGATAGAAATAAAACATAATTTATTTTGGAAGTCTGACTATAAATTTAAATTTTCACTTTAGAGTCCATATGCACATGGGTCACTACAGAATTAACTACTAGTGAGCATAGACTAAAATGTCAGGAAGGAATGTCTAGTAGAAAAACACAAATGTTTTACATCAAAATCTAATTAAAAATTTTAATTTAAAATCTGCCCCCAAAATAAGTGCTGAGTTTTGTTTCTATTACAGACGACCGGGCGACTTTTGTAAATACAGAGTAAATTTAACCTCTTGCAACAAAAAATAACCGTAAAGAAACAAAATTGAACCTCATACGTGTTCAATTATTCGCAGTATTCACTGAATTGACCCTCCAAGTGGTTTAGATGAGATATCTCGTGCATCGAGATGTGATCAATTTTGCTGTTAACGAGATACCTTGTAATCCAGATATTGCTTTTTTTTCCATGATGACATCGAGATTTGTGGTCAATTGTCTTTCAATGAAGACATCTCGTCCATAAAGGTAAGGTCAGTTTTCTTCTAATGACGAGATATCTAATCGAGGCAACCACCAGGAAGGTTAACTCAAATGGTAAAGTGATGTATTTGTCAGTTGAGTGTACTACTGTATTGTCAGTTAATCTTAGTAGTCATGACCAAACGGTAAACTGGTATATATGTCAGAAGAGTGTACTGCTAAATTGTCAGTTAGTTTTAGTAGTGATACCCAATTAAATACAACCTTTTACCACGTTCTTTAATGACGTAGCATCAACTCACCCGATCTAACGGATCCAGCTCTAGTACTAAAGACACTGACCATCGTGCCCGATCTTTCACTATTCTGACCACTGAAATGCCATCTCTTGTTCCTCTTGCATCCTATGACCGCAAGGAACCCTTGCCTGTACTTCTTGTGCATGAAGCAGTATGTCAAGGGGTTGCAGCAGGACGAGAAGTATGCCATGAGATGGATGACAGCCATGCCCACATAGCCAAGGGACGAGTACACACCTCTGGCATCGTACAGAGCCCAAGTGTTGACCACGTACAGAGGAGTCCAGCAGACGAAGAACTCGACAACGACAACGAAGAGCATCCGGACCACCCTGGTCTTGGCCGCCTGGTTCTTGTCGTAGGTGCCACGGAGAGTGGTTCCTTTGGTGGTCCTGGATCGGGCTCCCGTCACCTTGCTACGGAAGTCTCTGCGGACGCTCATTCCGTTGCTGGAGAGCGAGTTCAGTGGGTTGAGGTACTGTCTTTCAGGATTGTTGGGTCCACCGTGATCTGGAAAGAAAAAGGTTTGCGGCGTTTCAGTTTTTGAAAAGTGAGGGGGCAACCCTTAATTGACAAAATAATAACGATTCTAGCTTTACTCCTTATAAAACACGGGCCTCGGAAGCCCGCTTGGAAGAGCATCGGATTAGCAAACGGAGGATTGCGAGTTCGAATCCAATTAAAGACCGTCGTGTACAAAAGGGGTTGGTGCACATATATCCGTCGTGTCCTCAAGCTGACATGGTGTGGAAGTTTGGAGAGTGGGGTTCCAACTCAAGAGTTGTTATCTCGTCATCAGACCGTGGATCAAAATTACGTGGTATTGTTGACGAATCTTTCCCTTCGGGAATTGATCTCGACCGTCACCAATAACCCGATGTGTTGCTCCTGTGTTAATTAAATACCTACCTTTGGGATTAGGTGCGTTAAAAACTGGCCCACCTTTAAACCAACCTCAAAGAATTGAAATTACTCAGTCAAACAGTTTAATAATTTATATAAAGTGTATCATTGAGTTTGCAATAATATGGCCTGACGCTAAATGCGTGAATAACTGAAAACAAAAATTGATACAGGTCTAAACGCATTCGTAAGTGGTTGAGACTGTTGTGAGGGATCGATAACAGGGAAATATATCTTTATCCAACTATCATGATCCAAATCATATAAAAGATAAAAATGGGGATACAAAAATTCAGTTGCTTGTCCCTGGTTATTTATTTATTATAATGAGAACATGAATGTAGTAGATAAATTGGATCAGCAATTAGATAATTATAAACTTCACCGATATTGTAAACATGGTGGATTCAGCTGTTGTTTAATTCACATATACTTTATAAGCAATTGGGTCAAAACACGCAGCTGAAACTTTTCAAGGGCAGACTTTAATTGATAAAAATGCGCCATCAGTATCTGCACATAAACTGATATGAACCCATTTTTAATGGGAAATAGGAGGAAAATATTCGAAATATCTACCAAAGCGTGACACTTGGAGACAATGTCTGTTCTATAGCGCGAAAAAAAATTTGCACCGCTGTACTGACTGCAAAGTGCCACTTTGTTTAGAAAATAACTTGTTCTTCAATGACTTTCATTCAAATCATTAGTTGTATGGTGGGATTTTGTCCTCTACAATTAAGGATTAATTGAAACAATATTTTTTTCTCGTTTTGGGTAATATGTTTTGTTAAATAACTGAAATGTTGTGTGTGTGACCGTTTTTCCCCGGTTTGTTTTACATTAAAGACAATTCTGCGCAACTTTTCTTTTTTCACTTTCAAATTGTGTGCCTCGAAGAGAAATGGGAATCTTTTCAATGCTTTTCGCGGGTTATAATTTGAGAGAGCAACCCTTAATTGACAAGAGAATGATGATCCTAGCTTTTTTTTTTGAAAGACTCCTTGTAAAATAAAATAATTGGAAAAATTACTATTATAGTTTAAAATAACTTATTTAATTCTTTGGCTGTTTGCAGAATTCGTGTGCAGACGTATCATGAATGAATGTCTTATTTATTATGGGACGAGAATGATCTGGTTGACGATGGGTTTATACTGAAGATGTAAATGTGTCAGACGACTCGGACACCCCTCTGAACTCGTCCCTGATCTAAGAGGTAAATTTATGTAAAAAAAAAAAATCAGTTCTAATCTATATAACTTAGAAAAAAAAACCATTATGTCCAGTGGAAAACCCGAATTATTCTGGCATCAGCTCCTCGAGGTATTTCCACGGTGGCACTGTGTGAACCAGCTCAGGTGTTGTACTCGTCATCTGACCGTTGTACAAAATTACTGTCCTTGGGAGTGATAGATGACAGTCGCCAATAGCCCGTTGTGTTGCTCCAGTGCGACGTTAATTAACTACCTACCTTTAAAAATTTTGAGGTAAGTAGGTATTTAATTAACGTCGCATTGGAGCAACACAACGGGCTATTGGTGACGTCCCTGGATCAAACCCGATGAAAAAGATTCGAGGACAACACTATGTAATTATAAACCGAGGTCATATCTGAGCTGGAACCCTACTCCACAAACTTCCACACCGCGCCAACGTGGGGACATTAGAGGCCATGACAGATTTATTATACGTCAGCCAGCCCCCTTTGTGCACGATGGTCTTTAGTTGAATTCAAACTCTTAATCCTCCGGCTGCTTATCCGTGAAAGGTTATGATATTTAAGCTAAAAAACTCCTAACCAATTTTCCCGAACTTTGAAAGTCTTAACTATTGAAATAAAACAACAAATGCAAACATAAAATAATTAATTAAGTTCTTAATTATAATTGAGTCATTTAACATCATCTTAAAAACATTTTTTTTGATAAACCGATGATCTGGTCAGCTTATTAAAAAATATTTTTGTAATTAAAATATATTATAGTAGGTTGGAAATGGGTTTTACTCTTCAAAATAGGTCAACGAAAACATCAACATCTTTAACTCATAAGAGATGTATAAGCAAAATATTGCCTTTTTTCTTTTTTTCTTAAGAACTTTAATCCTCTTTGAAGTGCGATATTTTTTACGCAAGATAATATACACGTGGTTATTAGTAATATTGTAAGCATGTAGTTAGTTTAGCGATCGTTAGAACTTAAAACCTCTTCCCTTCAATGTAAATCGATATTTTCAATTAAAAAACGCATGTTTCTTGTAACTATCTGTGCTCCTTTATTAGAAGTATTTTCAGTGTGAACAGATTTTTGTGCGAAGATGTCCAAATATTTCTTAACATGTTCGCTGCCCAAAGTTGATATGGTGCGTTGATAGTTATTGAGCCAATACCAGAATAAATTGGCCAAAGCTCAACCAACAAATTTGCAATTTCATCATCTGTTAGAGGATTGCATTTTTATTTTTTTGGGGGCGTTAAGAAACTGCAGAACTATCTAGCGTCTCTACAACTCATGTTTAGTTTTTTTCTAAATAACTAATAAAGCTATCAATTCGAAACCACATACCTTTACAACTATCTTCTAACCTTTACTACACGCTAACACCACTTCAATACCACGCAAACACCTAATATATAAAGCCAATTGAAGCGGAAAATAAATGTTGAAGCGCAGCTCTTCCCGCGCGAACGCGTGACTAGCTACTGATACATCACTCCATACAACGCGCTGGCGCGTGATCGGCTCTTTAGCGTTGATGCCACATCACGCGCTGCCGTGAGATCGGCAGCAAAAGTGATCACGTTTAGTTTATCTTCTGGTAACGCTTGACATTGAATTCTATTTGGTACACCAATCAACTACCTTCAACTGGGGTGACTGCTCATTTTCAATTTTAACTTAAAAAACGTGACCTTCCAAGTTGAAATATTCAAAAACATTTTTTGCTTTATGAGGCTTATTCTTATTGGAGTTAATTCAGTAAATATATATTTCTTTTGCTCAAATTCCTACCAGTAGAAAAATCAAAAACCAGACAGGAAAAGTTATCTGACAAATAGTGGTGAATGTGTTCAGTTAAATTTTTTCCTTCCCTTTATGGGATCCGCGGTAGATCGGTTGGTAGAGTAAAGAATTAGCAATCGGAGGGTTGCGAGTTCGAATCCAACCAAAGAGACCGTCGTCTACACGAGATCTGCTGCACGTTAGAACTTTCGTGGTAGATTTTCGTTAGAACTTGTCATCTCATTGTGGTTCAAAGTAACGCAGTGTTGTCCTCGGATCTTTCTCTTAGGGTTTAACCCTGAACCGTCACCATTAGTCCAGTGTGATGTTAATTAAAGCACTTACCCTTCACTTTTGGTACATTTGAAGAATAACACGAAGAGAAACAAATTGTGTTTGTAGTATAAAGTGTTAACTGTAAAAAAGACAGCAAAAAAAAATTCAAAGTACTACGTCTTGGACACATACATATTAGGAATGCGACATCGATGTCGATGTTTTCAAAACATCGATGTATTGGAGCCGATGTCGCATCACTAGTTGCTAAACCAGTTTTAAGAAATGGTGGAAAAAGTTTAAATACTCTGAATTTTAAAAACAACGATGGTTTGGGTGCGATGTATTATCAACATCGATGTTTTAATTGTGAACATCGATGTTTTTCTGTCGATGTTGCATCACTAGGTGCTAAACCAGTTTTAAGAAATGGGTAAAAAAGTTTAAATACTCTGAATTTTAAAAACATCGATGGTTTTGGGGCGATGTATTATCAACATCGATGTTTTAATTTAGAACATCAAAGTTTCAAAACATCGATGTTTTGCTGTCGATGTAGCATCACTAGTTGCTAAACCAGTTTTAAGAAATGGGGAAAAAAAGTTTAAATACACTGAATTTTAAAATCATCGATGTTTTGGGGGCGATGTATTACCAACATCGATGTTTTAATTTTGAACATCGATGTTTTAATTTTGAACATCGATGTTTTGCTGTCGATGTCGCATCCCTAATACATATCCGCACAATCATAACAACACCTACATTTAGCTTGACGTAAAATGCCACTCATAAACCACATTCATAATCTAAGAAAATAATAGAATTCGTAATAATGGTTCTAGCTCATTACAAAATAGTTGTATTTTAGGTATATGGAAATTATTGTAATCACTTTAATAATCACGGACGCAATTGAACTTTGATTTGGATATCACTGCATAGAAATAATATGAAAGTGTGCTCTTACCTGATCGTCTTCCTTTCGAAAAATTAAGTTTCGATCCCGTGCAAAGCTTTCGAGCGATAAGCGAATAAACAAGAATCATGATTATTAAAGGGATCACCAGAAGAACCACATCTAAGTAAATGTTGAAGACTCGCTCAGATTCAACGTCAGGCCATACTTCGCGGCATTTGTATTTACCTGCAACGAAACAAGAAACAGCAATTGAGATACACAAAAGCTACAAATCTTTATATCATAATTATATATCTCGTCTTCATTTGTAGTTCTTTTGTCTTATGGACTGCGGTAGCCCGCTTGGAAGAGTAACGGATTAGCAATTCGAATCTAGCCAAAGACAATCACTACTATTAGAAAAGGAAGTGTTTCTCTATGGAGGAGCAGTATCCGGACGAATCTATGGCACGAACAATATTGAAATATGGCACCCAGGTAATCCTCATTTTTTAAAATTTTTGTCTGGCATCCGAATTTTAAAATTTAATCTAGAACATTTAAAATTAATTTATTAGTTTTTTTCACCTTTCTTATATTTCTCCGGAATGTGACGTCATTGAAGAAGAAGAGGATTTTACGATTTTCGACCGTTGTCGTCACAAGCGTTTTTCGTCCTAATGCCTTTGGAGCAATGCCAAGTTTTCCGATTCTAGCGTGTTTTTATTTAATTTCTTGATAATAGCCACTTCGAAGCCATCACGGCGTTGCATGTGTTCGTTTGCGAAGGAAACCAAATGGGAATGCGTAGTAATCACTGGAGGTTGGCGAGCGTTAGCGAGCAGTGGTCACACCTGACCCCTCGAAAAGAGCTCTTACGGGCAACGCCGTGCGGGCCACGCAGTGGCTAGTCGTATATATGGGGACTGGTGCACGTTTAATCTGTCGTGGCCTCAAATTTTCTCTCGTTGGCGTGGTGTGGAAATATGGAGAGTAGGGTGCCAGCTCAGATGTAACCTAATCATATGACCGTGGCTCAAATTTGCTTGGTATTGTCCTCGGACATTTCTTTTTGGGTTTGGTCACCAATAACCCGATGTGTTGCTCAGAACGACGCTAATTAAGTACCTGCCAATTTTACATTTTATTTCAATAAGGAAATCTCAGTAACATTAGACATAACATAGCTTTGAGAAACATCATTTCTGAAAGGACCCAAAGTGTACTATCAAGTATTACAAATGATACTAGACAAAGTCTGGACGAAAAAATGACAATTTTTAAGATCCAGTTGGGCCAGTGTTATGAGTAGGATTTTTAATGTAAGCTAGCTTGGTGGGAAACGGAGACTTCCTTCAAGTTACTCAAATTCTGTAGCATCATTCAAATTGGGGCTATTTAACTCTCTGATAGGTTTACGACAATGGAATCTTTCTAAAAGCTTCCGTTCCATGGAAATAGGCAACGGAATATTTTCTTTAGCAAATGAAAAATTAGAATATTTATAAAGAATTCTATTCTAAGGAGAAAATCAACAGAATTCTTCCAAAGGTTGAAAGAATCGATGTACAATATTGGCGACAGTATATTATACGGAAATCTTTTAATGATCAGATGGTTAAAATGTAGTTTATTGCCATTCCGGTAACCTTTTACTTTTAACCGTCCTGGTGGTTGTCTCGACCAGGCATCTGGTCTTTAAAAGAAAACTGACCAGATCTGGATTGACGAAATATGTCGTCACTAAAAGAAAACTTACTAGACCTTGATTGACGAGGTATCTCGTCGTTATATAGTAGAAAACTGACCAGATATGGATTATGCGATCACCAAAAAATTGGCGATTATTAATGACCAGATAACTTGTCATTAACGAAATTGGTCAGATCTTGAAGGACGAGATATCGCGTCGAAACCATTTGGAGGGTTCACCTAATCGGCATTGTCGAAATATTACTAATTCGGAATCAAATTCTTGGGATTTCAATTGGCGACTTGCTGAAATCGTACTCGAAAAAAGAGCCGTGACGTCACGTCCGGAACACACGCACGAGGAAGCATGTTTCATTGCAAAAATACTACCGCCCCCTACATGCGGTAGGTGCAACCTGTTTTTATTCATTCCAACACGTCTAAAGGAACCAGTTTCGATAACTAGTTTGTTTCAGAAAAGTATTCAGAGCTTCGGTATCGCTGAATAATCAAAACATTAAATAACAATAGCAATATAAACAATCAATCACCAACAGAACAAGTAATGAGAACATTCTGGCATTCGATTTGTCAAGTTCAATGCCAATGTCAACGGCCGGAGTGGGGAAAGTGTCAAATCCTCCATTTGATTGCATTTTACTGGGAACCGGCGTTGACCTTGGTTCCGATTTTGCCTTTTTTGCGCGGTTCAGACAGAGAAAGCGAATTTGATGAGGTCACGAAGAACCAGGCCTCGAAGGGCCCTCAATCACCACTAATTGCCAGTATAACACATTTAAAAAATGGGCCTGCCTTGGAATTTGGGAATCCTAAGAAATTTGTATATAAATAAAATAACTGAACATTTTGCCACCTTCTAAACATTAACAAACCAGACTCCAGGATGAGATTTACTCAATTTTTTGGGAAAAGTGACTTATAACATTTTGCCATCTGAGCACAGAACTATAAATATATGTATTGATAGCTTTTTTTTTTAGAATCAAGTTTTTATTTTTCGGCATCCAGGTTAAGTCCAGCCGAAAGCAAATTTGTTTGATTGAAATCTTGAAAAAGTTGAGCTTTGATCTGGATGAGCACTTGGTAGAGTTCCGAAGAGAGCGTTTAAATGGATAAGAGCTTCTCAATGGCTGTAAGAAATGAGATGTAGAGTTATCATTGGCGGTGCGACAAATGGTTGGAGGTTGAATCGGGAGAGTTGAAAGGGGATATCCCTCTCTCGACAGTCTGAGCGGACGCTAAACAGCTAGGTCGTAAAGTGAGGAGTACTTGTTTTAATTTGAAAAATACAGGGTGGCCATAAAATAACTTTCATTCTTCGGAGGCATCTTTATCTCAATCGAATAAACGGAATGGAACCCAATTTGGAATTGAGACTTTTTAGGACAAGGGGCGAGTATTCCGCGAGAATGAAATTATAGTACCAAATATCACTGATAGGTGGAAATTTTGCGTTGCTGAGTTGAAAACAGTCGAACATTTCCAATAAACGCAATTAAAATGGATAATGGAAAGCTTCGACAACGAAAACTACTCCCACGTCACTAATTCCAGCTGCTTATGTTGTAGATTGGAAATCTTCCAAGATTAATAAAAATATTTAATTCACATGATAAAATCTTTTATTCTCCCGATTCAGGTTAAAATATGATCATAAAGACCTATTTCAAAATGTCCTGACCTTTTTTGCGTGCAACAAATTGCATACGGTGTGAGGCATGCTCTACAGTTGAGCGCAGTGAGTCTTTTAGTACAGAAAGTCGCAGAAGGGAAGCACATTTGAATTGGTCTTTATTGTCAAGGGGCACTTGATTCTGGTGAAAATATTGTTTCCTGTGAGTTGAATCTCTATATCGTCTTTTAAGTACCAGTAACTCAATTTTTACGTACTATGAGTTACATGGATTTATATTTAAAATTAGGCAAGGAAACGACTGCTGAGCTTAAATTTATGATTCAACCACTTGGAACGTTGATCTTATCATTTTCGTCAACAAGGCAGGTGGTCGTTACTATAAAGGTTATGTCAGAAAACAGTGTTTTGCTTCTCCTCAAAACTAACCAAAATTGAACTATACCATGAGATAAGGATGGTTATTCTAAAGCAGAAGGGGGCGGATTTTTTTTCGAGAGGAAAGGACAATAAGTGACGAATCCGCGAATCAATCATTCATCAGCTCTTAAGATTAATTAGGGTGTCAAAAATTTAACGGAATAAAACAAAACTTCAACCGAAACTCTATATTTTCATGCAAAAACACTCGACGTGCATATCCTGATGCAGTTAAATTTCAGGTAAAACTTGATGACAGCTCCTGTGTTATCTCATCCGACAACGTTATATTTTTTTAAATACATGTCAACAACAACAAACACGAGTTTCGACCGCGGTAGCAATGTTAAAAGAGCCACGAATTATCAACCGGGTGTAGCTCGTTCCAGCCAAAGACCGTCGTATACGAAAGGGGCTGGTATACACGTTAAATCTGTCATAACCTCAAATGTCCTCACGTTTGCATGGTGTGGAAGTTTGGAGAGTAGGGTGCCAACTCAGGTGTTGCCTCGTCATCTGATGATCGTGTTTCAAAATTACGAGGCGTTGTACCTTAGATCGTTTGCTTTTGGTATAGATCCCGGACCGCCGCAGATAGCCAGTTGTGCTGCTCTATCATGACGTTGGTTACCTACCTACTTGGAACAGTAACGCATTAGTATCCGGAGGGTTACGAGTTTGGAACCCTATGCAAACAAAGACGGTTCGGTAAGACCGGGCTGGTTCACGTTAAATCTGTCGTGGCCTCAAATGTCCTCACGTTGACTTTGTGTGTGGAATGTTGGAGTGGGTACCAGCTCATGTGTGATCACAGGCCAGACCACCGTCATTTGACCGTGGTACAGAATTACGGGGTGTTGTCCTAGAATCTATCCCTTTGGGATTGTTCCCGGACCGCCGCCATTAGCCCGGTGTGTTGCTCCAGTGAGACGTTAATTTACTTCCCCTGTCTACACACAACAATCTGTTAGTGAATGAGTATTGAGTACCACCAAATTGGGAAAATTATTAGAAGAGAGCAACACCCGAGATTTCGTCCTGCAAAACCAATCACTTAAATTGTGATTCAAACGTTATCTAAATTAATGAATTTTAAATATTAAAAGTAGGAATCACAAATTTAACTCTCTGTGTCGCGAACAACAACTACGAACTAGAATGATTGACTTTAAAGCAATTATATTCAATATTTGGCTGACTGTAGGTGGCAACACTGCTGCGTTAACTGACTTTTTTTAAAACTATTTTGGCGGCAGAATGTTTTAGGTCACGAAAGCTGATGAACGAACAACAGTAATGCCCAAACTTGTAAATATCCTTGCATAAATACTTAATAAGAATAAATTATCTAAGTTTGCACTTATAAAAAGGCCTATTTTAGTTTCATTGCTAATTTTAAGTATAGATTACTGTGAAGTATAATACAAGAAGTTATTCCCGTCCAACGACCCGGGTTTCAAAGTAGAAGTTAAAGCAAGAGAAGTGAAAAAGAAGGTAAGGTTAATTTATTGTCTTTTCTAATTATTTAATTACCGTTTTCAACACTCTGAGTTTCACCAGATTCTCGGGTAGTGTAGCATTTTTACCCCATAACACACGTAATTACTAAACCATGTCTGTTCGATTCCTGCATTCACCTCTTCGGTGTAGTAAAAGTTTCTTTGTGTGTGCACATGTCTATTACTTGATACCGTATGTCTTGTGTCTGGAGCAGCATGGCCAAAACAAAATATAGCCCTTGCGCCATAAAAACCTAACAACTAACCAAAAACCATTTTTATTCCCATTCCGTTTATTTGATTTCAATACAAATACCTCCAAACAGTGAAAATTATCTAATTTCCACCCTGTATTTCATTAAAAAAATGCCTGTTTAATTTCCAAAAGAAGTCGCCTAATAATTTCTCGAGTTCCTTCATTAGACTTCATAAAATGTATCAGTTTAAACATGTCTTGTTTGCATGATGAATTTCTTAAAAATGTTTTTAATTACCTACCGAATATATTAAACAAACCAATCGACGTTTCTTGAAAAGTGGGCAAACAACATGTGATTTTTATAGGACACAATTTGTTTATTTATTTTTTTATCGAAGCATTAATTAGAAAAGCTGAATTTTTATTAGTACTATGTACTGATTAGAAAAGAGAGAGAAATATTAATTTTTACTCCACACACAAAGTAATAATACCAGTAACTGAAGATGGATGTTCGATCTATCCGCTGCACAAATACATGCTTGATTTTATTTGCCACATAAAAGTTTACTCGTTTTATGTTTGGTGAAAACATGTTTTCAAAAAGTTAATTCATGCAATAAAGATTTATATATTGTGAGTATGATAGCATACTTATAAAAAACACATATATAGAAAAGAAGACGCTTCAAAAATTAAAGTCACGAAAGCATAATTTAAAATTGCTTTGTGAGCCATAAGTATCTGCTTACAAAAAATATACAAAAACAGATACAGAACAAAGTCCCAAATCCAGAATTCTCCGGACCTCAGCCATTCCGGAATTCGGACATTTCCGGATTTCGGATTATTTGCATTTTTTTGTCAGAAAAGCCCTTAATCTAACCTCCCCCCGCTCGAATTTTGCGTTAGCAATAGTAGATATAGAAATAGAAATAATTAAAAAAAAAAGGAAAAAAAACCAAACCTTTTAAAATAATCAACAAATTTTACTTACAAATCTAATTTTTCTGTGTGGTATTTACTCTGAACATGTGGGTTTTTTCTTTGTTTCATCAATTAGGTCCAGGTATAACTCCTTGTTCTTTAAAATTTGTTGGAAAGATGTAACAAATTGAGAAAAAAAACCCCGCCGGTTAGCAAAACATTCGAATTTTGGACAATTCCGGATATCGGACGTCCGGATTTGAGACTTAGTACTGTATTTGAAACATTGACTGGATTAGATACTTTGAAATTTTTTTTCTTATTGCTTTTCGTGTACTTCTGGAAGAAAAATAGACTCACCCATCTACACTCATGTCCATAAATTTAGGATAATTCAGAATCACACGGAAATCGAACTCTAAAGTAAATATTTCACCTGTTGAATTATCGCACACATCTTCAAGAATAATATCCAAATTACATAAAGCCGTCAGATGACGCCGATAGTACGTCACAATGACGAAAGTTTAAGAGAGGTGTATATAAGGAATGGTAGCAAAGAAGTAAAATTGTTCACAAGCATTCTGTAAACCGCTCAGTGCCACAACCGAATAGTTATGGTACAGAGGATGCATGTCGATGATTTTTTACGTGGTAGAATTATCGGCCGCCTGGAACGTAGGAGTACTCAGACGGAAGTTTCAGTGGAACTTGGAATCACCCAAAGTGTCATCTGTAGGCTTTGGCGACGATTCTAAAATTAAAGAAATGTCAGTGGACGTTACAGTACAGGTTTCCCCCTTAGTTACAACGCCGAATGACGATCGGTATTTGGCAGTAACTGTAAAAAGAAGCGGACGGAGCACAGCATCCGACCTTTCTCGTCAGCTATCTTCAGCCACGGGTACGACAATTTCAAGGCAAACAGACGTTTGGGACATGTTGGTCTATATGCTCGCAGGCTTGTCAGATGTGTTCCGCTCACGTCTACTTACTGTCGCCAGCGGTTAGCCTGGAGTATAGAACATGCAATGTGGACATCGTCACAGTGGGCTTGTGTGATGTTTTCCGAGGAGTCCAGGTTTAGCTTGTAGTCTGATTCGCGGTGGACGTTCATAGGAGAACGCCAGGTACCAAGACAACATCATTGAACGACAACGCTATGGTGGTGCAGGATTGCTTGTTTGGGGCGGAATTATACTGGGCTCCAGAACAGATCTACATGTTCAAATCGGAACCATGAGAGGCCAAATTTATCGGGACATCATTCTGGAACAACATGTACGTTTGTTTAGGGGTGCCATGGGCCCAGAATTTGTGTTTATGAATGACAACGCCCGTCCTCACCGTGCAAACATTGTAAACGAATGCATTGAATCTGAGGATTTCACGCCTCAATGTCACGAATGACCAGCATTATCACCTGACTCGAATCCGATAGAGTTTGTGTGGCACATGCTTGGCCGACGAGTTGCAGCCCGTCAACCACATCCTACATGTGTACCAGAACTTCGGCGATCATTGTTTGCTGAGTGGAGTGATCTTCCTTAATTTGATCCTCAGCATGCCTAGGCGTTTGTTGACTGTATTTCATTGTCTGGGAGACATACAATGTTTTAACCATCATTCCATCCATGTCAAGTTAAGTTTTTGTAATGTCGATATTTTTTGTAAATGCTCTAGTGAGAAAAAAATCGTAGTTTTTATGAATGGTATCATATATACACCATCTTTTTTTAATAAATGGACTTTCTGAACCTTTATTTGCCGGAGCTGGCATTATCCTTAATTTATGGACATTAGTGTATATTAATGTTAGGTAGTTCCCTGGAGAAACACAATGCATAGTGGGCTATTGGTGACTGTTCGGGATCAAACCTGATGGGAAAGATCTGAGATCAACACCACGTAATTTTGAATCATGACCAGATGACGAGGTCACACCTGAGGGTTCCGCTCTCTCCAAACTCCCACACCACGCCAACGCGAGGACATTTTAAGCCACGGCGGATTTGACGTGCACCATCCCACCCTGACCTCGACAGTAATTTGTTGAATTTTAGCTCGCAACACTCCGGTTGCTAATCCGTTACTCTTTCAACCGGGCTACCGCGGCCCATCTTTATTCGTGGATCGTTCCTATTAGAGCATAATAGGTTCGTCAATTTTACGGAGTGAAAAACTGCAGTACTATATAGTTGATCCCATGTATAAAATTGATAGCAAAAGACAATTAATCACCTATTTGTGAGGAATAATTGACTTTTGCTCAAGGGATCATACAAAAACTTAGACAATCGTTTCTATAATAACACTTACCGAAAACGTATAGTGCTAATTCCAAATAACTTTCCAATTGGAGGTATCAGCAGAAATTCAATCGCCATAACTGTAGGACGAAACCAATTGGGTTCCTCCGTACTTGATTTATTTACTGTTTTAATAGGGTTGCTTCTTCGACATTTGTTAAGCATACGATGTGTCATTGTTTTATTGATCGAACAATTGCGGTACTATATTTATTTGCACAGTTGTATATACCAGGGGGCTCCGATCCCAGCTCGCTAACACTCGTCAATCCCCCAAACGATAAAAATTAACTATACTAAACTAAACGGTACGAAACAAAAAATTGAGTCGCATTGAATTTATTTATTAACCAATTTCAAAATTAATTATACCATAAAAAAAGAGTACATTCTAATGTTTTTTGTGATGTTTTTAAATTAAAAAACTAATAATATTAAGCTATAGATATGACAAAATTTAAAAAGGTATAAAAAGTTTTTCCCGAATTTCAAAAAAATATTACCTGGAACCAAAATTGAAATGTCTATAAAAACTCGACTAGGTGCAAAAATTTAGGTTTAGAGGTTCTCTAAAAAACATCATGGCTTAAGACTGAAAATTTGTACGTGTTTTATCCACTCGCAAAAGAAATTTCGCTTTTTATGACTTTGACACTTAATGCACCCTAAACTAATAGCCTCATCGAAAAAAACCTTCTCCATATTACTCTATGTACAATTTTGAACAAACCATGTTAATTTCATAATTTTTTGATGCGTGCTTTCTCGGGAAACCGTCTGAGAATCGAACGAAAAAAGCCAGTCTTCAATCCTGCGGCGGCGGCAGTAACTTATTTTTAAGATATATAGAAATTGTGGATAGAAAATATATTTATTTTATAAACTATTCTTGGGGAGTAATTCATTTACTGTTCTTATCCCACCAAGTGGTTTAGACTAGATATATCGTCCATCGAGATTTGGTCAATTTCGAGAAGAACGATTAAGATATTGTAAATCTTTTTATGATAACTAGATCAAGATCTGGTCAATTTTTTCTAATGACAAGATATATCGTACATCATGGTCTTCTCGGTTTTGCTAATGACAAGATATTTCGTAATTAAGATATGACCAACTTTTTCATAGTGACGAGATCAAGATCAGGTTAATATCTTCTAATGAGAAGATATCTCGTCATCAAGATATGGTCAATTTTTGATGATGACGAGATCAGGATCTTGTCATTTTTTCCAATGACAAGATACCTCGTCCATAAAGATGTAGTCTCAGTTTTGCTAATTATTAGGTACCGCGTTGAGACAACCACCAGGTGGGTTAACGGACCGTATAGAAACATAGACAGCATAAAATACTGTATACTAGAAAAAGCATGGTGGAATTGTGATTATATTTACAAATAAGTTTCAAATTGTTAGTGTAAATACCAAATAGCAATGCTATATAGTTATGAAAGTGATATCCTTGCCTGGACTCTTTGTAGGGAGAAGTTGACTGAGCAGTAACGATGGTATCATTGTCAACAGTGATCCTATCCATACCATAAGTATTACTTTGTATGCGTGGGATATGGTCTGCCACTGGCGGGAATGCAGGGGCCTGCATATTGCAAAATATCTCTCCAAGGAAATTGAAACCAGGGTCCAAACTCCAACGGATACTGATACACCTGGAAAACATATTTAATTAGTGAAGTATATATGAAAATACTTGCTGTTAACACAATTCATACACATATTAACTGTCGAAATGGTTTAGACGAGATATGTGGTCCATCAAAAACTGACCATTTTTGACGATGATATGATAGCTCGTCATTGCAGATTTTCTTATAATGACGATATCATGATCTGGTCAGTTTTCTTCTAATGGTGGAATGTCTCGTCCATCAAGATCTGGTCAGTTTTGCTGACGATAAGCTACCTCTTTGGGGCTCAATCTCAACCACGAGAAGGGTTGTCTAGCTAAATGCAAAAAATATATTTCCTTTGGAAATAACCTTATTTCTTCTTTAATTCTATTCCATTTTATCGGGAATCCATGGCCAATGTCTCGCAATTTTGAACCACGACTAGATGACAAGAACAACACCCTGAGCCCACTTGCCATTTCCCTAGAATTTGAGAATATTTTATTGGTCCTTTAATTTGCAAAGAATCCTTTGGAAATATACAGTAAGTCCTTTACTTAGAATGGAATCCTTTGGGAAGATTGCATAGCTTATTTCCTTAGAATATAATCCTCTTAGAATGTTTCCGTAGGTACTTTCCCTAGATACGGATCTAGTGGTCATAAGGTCAAAACTGCATAGTAGACATGCAGGAAAGACTTCAGGTTGTAAAATGGAATCATGCGTATGAACTCCTCAGATGGTTAATGAACTAACTGATAATTTATTGATTTCTCTTTGTAATTACAAACACGATCATACCGATTTTAGTCATTCAATCACTTTGTTTCATTAAGCCAACACAATTATCGTGTAGTTCGGATAATTTATTGCAATAATACATACGCAGAAAAAGTATTGAGATCCATACAAATGCATAGAATGAATAGATAACCAGAAAAACTTTCCGACATCGTATATCAATGAAAAGATAGCTTGATGCATCCCGCAGGATATTGATTTCCTTGCAAAAAATGATTCCGGTAAATAAAAAGCGCACTAAATGCTATTTTACGACCCTTAGCAAACCAAGCAGTAAAATGAATACTAAGCTCAGTATTTCGGATGCGAGCTTCAAGTAGTAGAAGTAGCCTAAGGTAATGGCCACATAAAGGACAGACAATTTATTGAGAGGAAAGTTGGTGACTAATTTTGGGTTTACGCGAATTCATGATATGGTGTATTCTTTGTAGAATAAGTAATAGAAATGTTAATTTTTAAACATCTTAAGAATATTCTGTGTATGCATACTAAAACAGATAAGTTGAAAAATATTTTCATCTGTGCAATAAAGTAGACAATTTTTATACACAAACTGACAGAAACTTTATATTTAAGCTGAAATAAAAATGACAGCAGGTAAAATAAAAACGAGTAGAGTAAAAAGTTAGAAACTAATTTTAAAGGTTTTTATTGACTTAGAAATTGACATAAACGTTTAGTTTTAAGAGTTATTCACTGTCTAAATTAATTTTTATGGGATGTCAAAGGATGTTGTGTACTTTCATCTTTTAATTTTGGCAATTGTTTTTAGAATTTAATTCTATGCTAACCTAATAGCTTTCAGTGTTTTCGGTATAAAGATTTTCTGTTGTTTCTATAATAATTTGTAGGGACAAAGAGGTTATTACACGTCAACAGTTGACACTGTTATAGAGAATCTAGCTTTGGAAATATGTTAAAAAGTAACTTTAGTGTGTAATAGCTAAATGTATTGAAAATGAAATAAATATTAAATTTTAATAATTATCTTCAAATAATGATAAGCAGTGTTAACTCTCTAGTAACTATTAATTTCAGTTTTAGCAAATAACTTTTAAACATATTTACTAATAGTTGAGATTTAGTTATTCACTGCTAATGCAGCTGTTAATATTAACAGTTAGTATATATAATACAAATTATCCAAAGTTAACCAATGTTATAACCATTAATAATTTTGCTACAAATTAACAGTTTTGACTTCTCTATAAGATTGATCATTCATTATTAGAGCTCATCTTATACAGTTATAGTATTTCACAGTTGCCTTATACAGTTACATTGCATATACTGTATAGGGCAATGTCTCTCAATTTACATAGATACATGATAATTCAAAAAAAATTTTAAATTAATAACATATTTCTCAGATTTGTCATATTTTTTACAACTTTTGAGTGCTTCTAAAATTACCGTGATGACGAAATTTTACGTGTAGCAAAAACCTGCCTAAATTAAAAAGCTGAAATTTTGCATGATCATATTTAAAGTCCTTCTAAAATGATTTCTATCAAAATATTATACATTATAAAGGGTTCTTATTCACAATTATTTCGAATATCTGATTTTACTAATTAGTTTTGCTTACTAAAAACTATTAAAAAATGAAACATAAAGTAGATTTAGTTTTTTTGGCTTTTCTTATAATACTAAGGGGCTCCGCCCCCTGCTCGCTTACGCTCGCCAACCCCCGGGGATTGCTACTCAATCCCATTTGGTTTGCTTCGCAAACCAATACTCCTTTTAAATATGGTATTTGGTTTGCGAAGCAAACCAACATTCCTTTCGCAGAGTGAAACTATCTGAATAATTTGTATTATCCTGATTTCACTTTACAGTCCATGATGTCACAGCGAGGGTTTCGCCTCCTGCTCGCCGACCCCCGGGGATTGCTAAGCAATCCCGTTTGGATTGCTTCGCAAACCAATACCTCTTACGCAAGTGATTTCACTCTTTCTTACTTTAACACTTAATGCACCCTAAACTAATAGCCGCATGAGTAAAAAATCTTCTGTATTTTGTTCCCTGTACAATTTTAAGTAAACCCTGTTAATCTCCACACTTTACGATGTGTACTTTCATGTACTTTCTCGGTAAACCGTCTGAGGACAGAGGGAAAAAAGCGAGCCTTTTTCCTCGCCAAATAAAGAGAAATCGTTTTTATGGCAATTGTTGCTACGACAAATTTGATATCTAGCAAACCCGATAGTCAAAAATACAATCCTGAAAAGCTCCGCATATTTGCTCCGCGAAATAAAAAATACGAAATTTGTGTCACCAACTTTTGATTGCATCGAATTTATTTATGAACCAATTTTAAAAATAATGGTACCGTAAGAAAGAGTACATTCTGAGGTATACTGCTCTATTTTCAAAATAAAAAACTAATAGTAATACGATATTTGTGTCACCAACTTTTGATTGCATCGAATTTATTTATGAACCAATTTTAAAAATAATGGTACCGTAAGAAAGAGTACATTCTGAGGTATACTGCTCTATTTTCAAAATAAAAAACTAATAGTAATACGATATAATACGATACGTAATACGAGCATATTTGCTCCGCGAAATAAAAAATACGAAATTTGTGTCACCAACTTTTGATTGCATCGAATTTATTTATGAACCAATTTTAAAAATAATGGTACCGTAAGAAAGAGTACATTCTGAGGTATACTGCTCTATTTTCAAAATAAAAAACTAATAGTAATACGATATAGATATGACAGTTTTAGTTAACGGTTGTAACAAAAAGTAGCGAAAATATCCAAAGATTCCGAATTTTGTATAACCAACTTTTGATCGCATCCAATTTAATTATTAACCGATTTCAAAAATAACAGTACCGTAAGAAAGAGTACATTCTGAGGTATACTGCGATATTTAAAAATAAAATAAAAAACTAATAGTAATAAAATATAGATACGGCAGTTTTTAAAAAAAGTAACAAAAATGTCCTGATTTTTCCCGAATTTCAAAAAAATATTATCAAGAACAAAATTGAAATTTCAAAAAAACTCGACGAGCTGCAAAAATTTACGTTGAGAGGTACTCTTTAAAAATAACTCAAATAACTTCATAACTAGCTGAAGACTGAAAATTTGTATGTGTTTTGCTCACTCGCGGAAGAAATTTCGCTTCTTCAATTTTGACACTTAATAAAAACTAAACTAATAGCAGCATTGGAGAAAAATCTTAATAATTGTCCAGGGAATACGATGAAGAGCAAATCATGTTAATTTCGTTTGTTTCCTATCAGTACTTTCTCGGGAAATCGTTTAAGAATCGAGCTAAACAACACAGTTTTCAATCCTGAGGCGTCGGCGGCGGTAACTTTTTTTTAATATAGAGAGATGTGACGATTTCCTTCGTCAGACAAAGTGATGACAAAACTTCTTTCGTCAGGCAAAGTTAGAACCAAACTTCCTTCGTCAGGCAAAGTGATGTATGACAAAACCTCCTTCGTCATGCAAAGTGAGAACCAAACTTCTTTCGTCAGGCACAGTGTGAACTAAAACGATTTTCGTCAGGCAAAGTATGAACCTAAACATCTTTCGTCCACTCAAAGTGCGAACTGTAACATTTGCGCAGCGCATCTGCGCATCCGCGAACGTATTCGTCTCAATCTTGATGGAAGAGAATCTCGTCATTGGAAAAAAACGCGATCACTTCGTTAGAAGAAAACTGATCAGATCGTGATCTCGTCATCATAAAAAAAAATCATCAATACCTTTATGACGAGATATCTCGTCGAAACCTCAGAAGGGTTACATTATAAAATACACTGTTCATACAGATGTTAGGTCCATAGAGAATTAAGTCGTAAAATGGGACAATATATAAAAGTAGCTCTTGCAGTCAGAATGATTTTGAAAAATATAGAGGTAATGTAATGTTATTATTTATTAATACTATCTTGTCATCAAGATGGAACAGAGATAATTTAAACTTACTAGAAAAATGAATGAAGTTATTAAACAATTTTAAAAAACAAAATAATTTTATTTTGTGTACTGCAGAAATAATATAATACATAAAGGCATCTATATCAATTTTAAAAGTAAAAAGGATGCTATTCTAATTTTTTTTAAATTTCATAAAAGTTGTCAAAAGCATTTTATTAATAAAAAAGTAATCCAGATATTAAATGGTGACTTAAGAGGTGAAAAAGTAAAATCTAATCGTATTATTCATTTAAAGAAAACGTATTATTCGTTGAAATTACACCATGCTATAAAATTCAAAAGCAAAAACTGCATATCATAATAGCATTTTTAACATGACCTGTAAATCTATTAGTAACACTGATAGAGTAAAATTGAATTCTTTTAGAAATTGAATCATTATTTCAGCCAATTTAAGGAACAGTCTTTTTTAAGCTTTGATTATATAATAAACGTTTAGAATCGGGACGCAAGTTTTCGTTGGGGTTTTTTCGTTTAGGGTTAAAGTAATTATATCGCTGGTTTTTTTCATAAAAATCGCTCTTTTCCAACAGGGCGAGTTGCGAGTTTTTCACTTCCTCATCCATCAAGGACCTCGTAAATCACACAGCTGGGGAAAAGGGGCCATTTTTTAACCTTAACTCAAATTGTTATTAATTTTGTTTAAAACCCTTCCTGCGGCTGCTTAAGAAAATTAAGTATAGTAGTTTTACGATTAACCATTCAATTGTTCCTTTGAAAGGATCTTTTGTTTCTTACTTAATAGCAAGGAATGGAAACAGTTGTAAATAAAAATAATTGTAGGGCTGTATATTGGGTCTGCGGGCGGAAAATTTGCTCAAACGGCCGTATAAGATCTGTGAGACGTAAACTTGTCCGTATTTGGTCAATGAGCCACTTAATGTTCGAAGGGCCGTATATGATCTGTAGGACTGTTGAACATGTACGTAGTGCCGTACTTGGTCAGCGAGCCACTTTATGTCCGGAAGACCGTATATGGCCTGCGAGATAGTTAAACCTATTAGTAGTGCCGTCAGCTAGTCATTTAATGTCATAGGTCGTATATGATCTGTGGGACTGTTAATCCTGTCGTAGCTGGTCAGCGAGCCCGTTAAAAATGTTCGGGGGCCGTATATGGCACGCGGGGCTCTTAAACCTGTCCGAAGGACCGTATATGGTATTCGGAACAGTTAAACCTGTCTTGAGGGTATTATATTGTCACATAGAAACTTGGGGGTAGTTTTTATGATGGTTTCAAATAACACAGCCGTTAACTAGATCAAACAGTATTTATTCACAACAAAGGAATGTTCTGCGATCTAGCTGATCGTACACCAGAACTGCCTCACAGCTCGAGGGCAGCATCTTATACAGGTACAGACAATAGGTCTAGAATATTCTAGATACATTCAAATTAACTTAATCTCGAACTTCCTGTAAACTTCCAGAGAGCCGATTTTAAAGAAATTAAAAACTTGAGTAGCCGTCAGTGGTTTTAGAACTGAAGACCCAGCTCTTTTCAGCCAGTGTCGTTACCTCTGGGCCACCTGTCTGCCTGAACAGAGATTAAATACGGCAATATATAGCCTTCGGGTTGGTTAACCCTCTAGCGGCCACACGGGTCTCAAGACGATGTCTTCAAAAACCCAGAACGGCCGAGAAACCATTAGGAAAATCGAATAATTTCTTCCCCCTTTACACATCATCTATGGTCATCTAGGTACTTTCTTAATGCACGGGACGTCCCGTGCTTTGTAAGGGGGTGTATATGAAGTGCTTGTTTCAACTTGTAAGTCGCATTGGGTATTGGACATTATTGACATAATTGACTACAATTTATATCTTATCACTTGTTAATTCTTTATACTTAAATATGGTTTTCCTAAATAATATATTCCTCAATCTTTGATTAGACTAACACATTTTTAAAGAAAAAAAATTAATTAATATATTTTCTAATACTTGACTGCTACTTCATCATAACGTATATCTTAAAATTCTCTTGTATCTCCGACTGTCTAATACATAAGCAAGCATGCGATTAAAAAGCGTTTTCAAGTCTGTTAAGTCCTTTGTATATTAAAAATGTTTTGCGGTAGAACATTTAGCGTTATAGTTATAATTTTGCTATTCGTATAAAAATCAAATTAATTTTATTAAAAATTCTCCTATCCAGTGTAGTCATATTAATTATTATATATTTGTGTGTAAAATTTTATTTGAAAGTACTCATCTCTACGATTATAAAAGTAAGCGTTTGTCTGCGTGCGTGGACTGTCCTGATGAATCTATGGCAGTTATTAGAATGAAATTTGGCACACAGGGAAGCCCGAATGTTTTGCGATTTTTGTACGAAGCCCGAATTTTAAAATTTAATCTAGAACATTTTCAAATTAATTTAATAGAATTGAATTATTGTTTTGAATTATTGTTGTTGATTTTTTTTAATAAATATTTTTTCAATTAAATCTTAACATTTTTGCAAGAGATATGCGTCACCACGAAAAGAACTCACGGGCAACCTCGTGATGAACAAACCCCACTAAAAGAACTGTCATGTGCTTGCCATGCAATGGCCGTAGTGTTGGTTTGCGAAGCAAACCAAATTGGAATTCGTAGTAAGAACTTTTCATAAGGGGCGAAAAATGATTATTTTATGTTTCACATAAATATACTCATTTTATAAGATATTCTCAGTTCATAAAGAGGAATTATTAATTTGACCGAGAAACCTATGCTAAAAGAATAGCATTGACATAATTATGTTCCTAAAATGCTTCATTTTTTAAGTAAAATTATTAACATGCTATACAAGAAAATTACATTTCCAAATTGTAGGTTTGAAAATAACTCTGTGATATTAATTACCGTGAAAATATGTGATTTCTCGCGTCCGTCAGGAAGAGTTTCAAATAGTTTAATGGTGAAGACCCAGGTGGCAAGTCATGAACAGGACTAGCATGCGAATTAAAGTTTGGAATGGATATATCATCGTTCCGTATATTGTTCGATTCCCATTCAAAAAATATCATCGTTTCTTTCAATTTCCGGGACTTCATCTACGTCACTGTCACTATCGGAGACACTATCCTCTTGGATTGAATTCTCCAAATCATATTTTGTTAGATCGTCTTCGTCGCTTGAATTTAAATCCCACTCATCCGTATCATTTAAAAGAATTCTTTCTATTTCTTCTTTTGACAATGTTTTCCTATAACGAGCCTGTTCGATTGTGAAGAAACCAAATTCTCTATTCAATAGCCACACAGAACTGTCCGGTCCGAAACCAAGCTTGGAAGAAGTATGTGAAAGGCCGCAGTTAAAAGCCGATCCCTAACTTGTTGTTTGTCATTAAGGGAAACTACCCTACTGCTTCAGGCGAAAGGAGGGAGCATTGTAGTGAGGGAATGACGGATTGCCCTTCTCTGGGTTAGGGGGATAGCCAGTAGCTTTAATGACTTAAGCCGGTTCGGGCGGGTGCTGGGCTTTTGCATGTGAAGCCGTTTCGGCCGTCTTGGGCGTTAGAGGGTTACGTGTCCGGAGGTCCGTATATGACCTTCGGCAGTTTTAGACCTGTTCAGAGGGTCGTATTTAGTCAGTGAGCCGGTTAAACAAACCCAGAGGGCCGCATATGGCCTACAGGATTGTTTAACCTGTCCGTAGTAACGCATCTGGTCAGGGGATCGGTTGAAATGTCTGTAGGGCTGTATTTGGTCTGCGGACCAGTTGTGTCTGTCTGGAGCACTGTATATAAGGTTCGAGATGGATCTATAGGACACGTTTACCCGTAACCCACCATTATGGTAGCGCATGGACGTAATAGGAGTAGAAGCAGAATGTTATCTCAGAGTTCAGGGGACAGTTGTCTGAAGTGATGTGAATCGCGTTGACGATTCAACTAGCTCACCCTGAACCATCCATCGAAGTGTGCACCTATTGCGGAGAACGACATCTAGCGTTTAAAAAGTATGGGTTCGTAATCACGTCTTCTCATCACCAATGTGGACACACGTGGAAGGATAATCATATTAATTAAAAGAAGTACTCCATGCTTCAGATTCGTTGCAAAGCTATGAACAGTCGCGGAAAAAAACCAAAACCACCTCCTTTATTTCAAGCACTATTCATACTATATCAAATTCAAAGTTATCATTCAATAGGGAATAACATCCTCTACAAATTCAAACCCATAAACGTCGCATAAGGGGACGTCTTCATATTAAATTTTGTATAAACAACAAAATTTCTAATAGAAACACCGTGTTTTGACACCATTACCAGATTCTGTATAGTTAGATTAGTCGAAATATAAAATTTCATGACTACTATGAATATATCCCCAGATATTCAATGCTAAAGTTAGTTTTAATTTCAGGGATCATTATCACACAGAAGGACACTTTCAAACGTATTTTTCAGCAATCCGAAAATTATTATATTTACCATGCAATTACAAATGATCCGAGAACTATTATGCTGGGTTTTTCGGGCGTTTTATAAACTTTTGGTTTGTCCCAAAAATCGCTATAATTGGGAAATTTTAATGTAGCTCAGAAACTAATTAACGGAGAGAGCTGAAATTTTGCATGGCCATATTATAAGTCCTTCTGAATCGGAAGAAGGAGGGGGGATTTGATTCAGCTTTTCAAGTTTGTAAAACAAGGGGACACAGAGGGCTTAAATTTCAATAGGGATAACAGAACAAGGGGCCATGGGTATAAATTGAATAAGACACATTTTAATCGGGATTTAAGGAAAAACTACTACTTTAATAGGGTAATAGACAATTGGAACGCGTTGCCAGAAAATATAGTTAATTCAAAGGAGTGTACGAATTTAAGATACAATTGAATAGTCAGTGGGAATCGGGGAATTCATAAACAAAGGACCAGCCTTGTTGGGCTCGAGCCTGTAGCTGGTCGTCAATATTTGTATTTGTATTTGATTCATATAAAAATATAAGAAAGTTCCAGTTCATACTTTTTTCAAACATTAATTTAATAATTACTATTGCATACTAAAAACTATTTTTAAAATAAAATATTAGAAGGATTTAGTTTGGGTTGCGTAACAGTAACATGGTACAAAATATTAGCGCTATAAAAATATTATTTAGGAAGATATCCATAAAAGTCTAAGGAACTGATTTAACCTTAGAGCTCCAATCTTTCTGTCCTCATAACTTCGAAATGGCAAGTACTAATGACATGAAGTTTGGTATCTGAAGTTAAAATGTGATAGATGTGATTCACAATTAACTTCCAAATGTAACTGATTTGAAATTGTGTGTCGAAATAGAGGTTCTTATTGGAAATTACGAAGTTGTTACTGAATTTAATATGGAGACGGTCCCTTTTGCAAAAATTATGAATTCGAATTTTTAGAAGACGTTAGTTTCTGTCAGGCACCATCATTGAATTTTCTCTACTGTTAAAAGTGCTCGAATGAAGAGGGATGATTGATTCGGTTTTTTTCCGCGACCGTACACTACTGTGTCCTAAGAGGTGGCTTAGTGCATCGTAACACATTATAACCTTCTCGACCTGTAAGTATAAAAACCCTTTAAGACTTTGAACGTCCCGAGATATGACAGCAGGGTAATGTTGCTTTTACAAAACACTTAACTCTTCGAAGCAACCACAAAAAGGGCTATTTCGCCGTTAGTAAAAACTGACCATATCTTGATGGACAATATATCTCGTCAATGCAAAGAAACTGATCAGATCTTGATGGATGAAATATCTCATCATTGCGAAGAAACTAACCAAATCTTAATCTTGACATAAAAAACTACAATATCTTGATGAGAGAAACGAGGTATCTCGTCATTAGCAAAGCTGTTCACATCTTAATAGACAAGATATGTTGTTGAAACCACTTGGATTGTAATGACAAAAATCCAATATTAATACAGAATAAATGGATTCTTGCAATCTTTAGAAAGATTCTATGTTTTTTCTTAGATTGAAATACTTTGGAAAGAGAGAGATTGTAGGGTGCTCCTTTCTTTAGAATACAATCCTATGGAAATAATTCTCTGGACTTGTTTCCCCTGAAAATATTTTATTGCTAATTTCCATAGAAATGAGATAATACTGGATTTCTACAAAACCTCCCCAAAAGTCATATTCCATAGGATTTTTAAACAGATTAGTTTTTTTAGATGTCTGGTTTTTTTGTTGAAATCTCTCCAGGCGTTTTTCGGTACAAAAGAGCTTAATTCTAGTTTTTATGCCATTTCGGTCAGACTTACCGTACACACACACAATATATACTTAATGACCAAAATCTGTAGAAATCCTTCTCAAAGGTTATATTCCAAAAGAAATTTTAAATCGGGTAAGTAGTTTTCGAGATTATAGTGCTCGTTTCCTTAGAATAGAATCCTTTGGAAATATTCTATTGCTTCAATCTTTATAATAGAGTTGTTGGGCACACATCGATCGCTCATTTTCGTGGAATAGAATCCTTTGGAATGATTCGATTGCTTATTTCCTCGGAATAAAGTCTTTTCGAAAGATTTTATTGGTCAAGAAGGTCAAATTGACTCGGAACTCAGGCAAGGATGAGTGCATGTTGTAAGGTGAGATTATTCATGTGAACCCCCAGAGGGTTAATAAAATTAAACCTAAAAACATTTAATTGTAAACTAAAATAATAGTTTCAGACCTGTATCAACTGTACACAAATCTCATCCTATGTGTAATTACGTGTTTTTTAAGCGTTGAAATAATTATCGCCGGTGCCTTAAAAAACGATCCCTTTCACAAAAAGACGAGTCAAGTTTTTTCGCTTCTTCATCCATCAAAGAACTCGTAAATTACGCAGGTGAAAAAAAAAAAAACTTTTTTTTTGTCTCATCTCGAATCGTTATTAATTTCGTTCAAAAACTGCAGCTGCGAAAGAAAATTACAGTTGTTTTCCGATTACGCATTCAGATAGAAACAATTGTTTCTTTCGGCGGATCGTTCGTTTCGCCGCTGCCGCGTATCGGAAACGCGGTGTTTTCGGAATTTCAGATTTCAATTGAATTCATTTCATTACTCGATAAAAGTTTTTGCAGTTTTCGAAATTCTCATGAGACACCCAATCTATTGAATTGCGATTAATTTTGATCACACGATTAGGGATGCTAGAAGAGAGCAAATATACGGAATAGAACTTTGCAAGTTGGTCGTAATTGAGTGGTTTCGTAACGTAGGAAAGGCCGATTCTGGTACTAATGATTGAAAGATCATTAATCTCCTAAGTACTTTTGACACTTGATCTACTGTAAGACTTCTTCCTTTAAACTGCTGAATGTTTCACACATAATTCCACCTGGAAACTTTTAGCTTTCTTTACATGACTTCTAACCAGTCTTGACCTTCTTTAAAAATATAATTTTTAAGGAGGATTCTATTATAAGGAAAGGAGAGCAAAGAGCAATCTTTTCAAAAAGTTTTATTTTTTGAAAGGAGCAAAAATATTTCCAAAAGATTTTATTCAAAGGAAAGGAACAGAAAAATCGTTCCGAAACTTTTTTTTCTACTGAAAGGAGCAAAAGTTCTGTCCTAAGGATTCTATTCTAAGGCTAGAAGCAACAATTCTTTTCTAAGGATACTGTTCTAAGGAAGGGAGCAAAAAATATTTTCAAAGTATTCTATTCTAAGGGAAAGATTAAAGAAATCTTTCCTTATAATTTTATTCAAAGGAAAGCAGCAAACATGCTTCTTCAAAAGATTCTATTCTAAGGAAAGGAGCAAAAAAATCCATCGAAAGGGCTCTATTTTAAATAATGGGTCAATGAAATCGTTCCAAAGAGAATTCTATTCCAAGTAACGTGAAACGATTGAACTCTCTCTCCCTTTCTTTTCAAAGAACGATTCTATTCATGTAGAAGACGACTTTTTGTGTCATACCGAATAGTTATGAATTTCGATCAAAAACTGCAGCTGCGAAGGAAAATTACAGTTGTTTTCTGATTACGCATTCAGTTAGAGACAATTGTTTCCTTCGGCGGATCATTTGGATACGATTTGGAATACCAAAAGAGAGCAAATATATAAAATCAGACTTTGCAAGTTGGTCGTAGTTGAGAGTTTAGGTGAAGCGGTGGACATAATCTTTCAATCATTAGTAGGAGAATGGGCCTTTCTTTAGAACTTTTGTCACTTCATCTATTGTAAGAAATCTTGCTTAAAACTTCTGATATGATCACCCGCATTATTCCACATTGAAAGTTGCAATTTTCTTTATACGACTTTTAACCAATTTTGAACTTTTTCAACACAATAGAATATATCCAAAGGATTCTATAATAAGAAAAGAACATGAGTACTCTTTCGAAAAGGTTCTTTTTTAAGCAAGTGATTGATGGATTCTTTCCAAAGGATTCTATCTATATAAATAAGAATGGAGCGTCTGTTTGTACATTCAATATTTTCGACCCATTTCAAGTTTTCTATCCGTTTTGGGACCCTTCTGATGCCGAATCCGCCTTTTTCTCGTTTGGTGTCTGTCTGTCCGTCTGTCTGTATGTTGTGCCCTATAGACGTCCACGCGGTTTAAGATATTTTCATGGAAATTTGCATACAGTGAGTACTTATCTTCATTTAGTGGGTGGAATGGGTTGCGAAAGTCTGTCCGTCTGTCTTTCTGTTCTATGCTCGATTTTGTGTTTGTGTAAGCATCACACACACACACACATGAATTGTATTCTAGATATTTGATTGCAGTGTATTTTATTTTATACATTATCTAATAGTTTAGTGAATGCAATATTAAACATTTCTTCATTGTTATATTTAGATGAGTTTCATGCTAATACACCTGAGTAAGTATTCTTAAATCAACCATAATTTGGTAGTTTTGGAAAAATTGGAATGTCTATTGAATATTACGATTACTTCGATTGCTTTACCAGTACTGCTAAAAAAGTAATTATTCTTCAATTTTTTTTTTTTATGGAATTTCAGCTCTGATACTTCATTTATTTAGAGTCTTATTTTTGTTCTTTGCGCAATGAAAACGATTTCGAAATATTTGAGACAGACGATATTTTTCAACGAAACGAGAATGAACAAGATCGCGTGAGCAGTGATATTTTCTGTTTCATTCGCTCTGAATTAATTTCACATTTCTAAATTTTGTGCACTTTTAGTTGTAAGTTGTGGCAACTGTGCGAGATCAAGAGATAAAAATGACACAAATTAATATCTTTAGAACAATTTTTCCGACATCTTTTATTTTGTTCTATTTCACTGTTTTCTGTTTTAAATTTTTATTATTTTAATAAATGTCTTTTCCTTCTCATCACACGCAACAGCACCACAAAGTATTAAACTTAAAAATGTTAGGTAAGTCAGTATAAATTTTCAGTAAATTTTAAGTGTAGTTATGCCATTATTGATAGAATAATGCCGTTATTGAAAGAATAATAATGTTTAAAAATCCGATCTAGAACTTTTTCCAACATTAAAAAATTCGTTGTAATAATGACAGGAGAAGATTGCAAAATTTCACAATGTCGTATACCGGAGGCAAGAGCCACAAGTAAAAAAATATTGTTTTGTTGACTATGAGTGCGAGAGCACTCGCCGTAAATCGTAATTTTAATTAATTGAGTTGAACATGAAAATAACTTAAGAAAGGGAATTCCAAATCTCCCTCAAAATCGTCTTTTATAGTAGTAACCTTAGTATCACCTTTCGTCATTTTGTAGCTTTGTCATACAGCAATTGTGCGATGTATGTGAAATGTATTACATAAATGGATATGCATGTGTAGGATTTGTGTCCAAAGTAAGTTGTAGAAAATATAAAGATGTCGAAAGGTGTTAAAATAAATTTTTATTCTACAAAAAACGTAAGTCATTATATATTTTGATTATCTCTTCATTCTAGAGTAAACCAATTCAAACCGAGTAAGGTCGGGTATTTTGCTAGTTCTAAATAAAGAGACGCTATTTAGTAGTTTTTTTAAGAGAGAAGGTATAGTTATTTAGTCATTAAGTGTGTTATGGAGTAAAAGAAACGCTACACTATTCATAAGAGGATGAGCAGCAAGAAAAGATTCATTGCAAAGTTCGATCCACAAGTGTCAAAACTAATTTATTGAATAAATTGATACATTAAACCTACTGAGGTGTTCACTCGTAAATTTCCGCATTGCAACCTGCAGTCTGCTCTATATGATGTTTAACCAATTTTTACATTCTTGACCAATAGGATCTTCCAAAGGATACTATTCTAAGGAAATGAGGAATAGAATGCTTCCAAAGATTCTATTCCACAGAATGAGTCAATGACATCGTTTCAAAGAATTCTATTCTAACAAAAACCTATATAATCTTTCTAAAGAATGATGTAGAGGTCCAATAGAATATTTCAAACGGATGAAATAATCCCCGAACATTCATCATCTGACCATTTAGGATATTGGAAAAGACGAGCATCCATTGACTCATCATCTGCAAGGTATGCGCGAAATAGTTTGGCAATTTCACCATTTTAGTCACCACACCATAAATTCGCACATAATAAGATCCCTGATTGCGTAAATTGAGTAATCTAAAAGCTAAGTCAATTTTTGTCAGAGCAGTTACGTGACTGCTACTCCGCATGTTGGTCACGAGAGCAGAAAGTGTTTAAAACCGCGATGTACGTCGCAGAACAAACATAGTCTTTGCAGAACAATTTTTTCCTTAATTTTATCAATATTTTGGCTCATTTTTTTTCAATCAAAAGTTACGATGTACTGCAGTACAAAGCGCGCACCTTGCAACACCTTTTTTTTTCTTTTCTAGCTACGCAACAACCTCCCTATACAGTCCAAATTACCGCAAACACTTTATAAATAACACATCTTCTTTTTCAATGACAAAATATTTAACTTCAAAAGTTATAATCATTTAATATTTATAGTTATCATATTTTAAGATTACAAAGTATTATAAATATTTGTTATTTTTGCTTATAAATCATTATAGTCTTTATCAATATTGTTCAAGTTTTTTGTCGAATTGTTCTACTTCAGAATATATTCAGGAAGTCGAAATTCAACACGCTAAAACAGTTATTTTTTTCAGAATTCTGTATTTTTTGCAAGGATCATAATTTTGTTTCTGTTTGTATATATTGCACCCCGGCAAGAAAAGTGACACAAGTCAAAAAATAAAAATGTTTGATGTTATGTCATTGAAAAATATGTATGAGGTGCCCCAGCGTGTTATATTACTATTCTATAGAATGTGTAATAAAAGTTAACACCATACATATCTTAAAGAAGCTTAATATTTAAAAGAAGCTAAGTATTTAAAAGAAGCTTAATATTTAAAAGAAGCTTATACTATTTCAATATAAGTTTTATACTATCCTTTAATTTGATGTTTTCTCAAATTCTGCAGTTTTGAGTTGTGTCACTTTTCTTGCCGGGGTGCGATATGTGTTCCGGTATATTACCTATTGCAGAAATATTATATAGAAGTTAGACTTTCATTTTTTCAGAATTCTGCCTTTTTTAAGGATGGAATTTTGTTTCTGTTTGCACTTATGTGTTGCGGTATATTATCTATTCCAGAAATATTATTTAGGAGTTAGATTTATTTCCTGCAAAATATCACTAGACATGGGTACTTTCGTGGTGGTATATGTATATTTCCAACAACTTTCTTGAAATATTTGGTTGAATACGTAATAGTGTGTAGATAATAAAAATATATAAAATATACAATTGAAAATATTTTTAAAATGTGATTGGTTATTTTAAAATGACAAGTAAATTTTAAAAAATAACTTTAAAGTTGTTGTTTCTTATGCCTACACTGGCAGACCGGAGGAGTGCCAGGCCCATCGAAGACGGCAAGAGGCTAGGGGGGTGCGCTTTCCATGTTATTGAGCCCCATTGGGAGGAAGTCCGACTTTGCTCGACATACATGACACATCCGTTTTATAGAAAGGTCCCTTTCATACATCCATTCACTCACACATATCGTAATTTAGATCCCAATCAGAGGCCGATAACCCCCTGATCAGGTACCCCCAGAGGTATTTATTTGGTATGGGAACATGGGAGACATTGTGACCACGACCTATTTAACGTGCCCCAGTCACCATTAGCCCAGTCACCAACTTTAAAGTAAGAGGGGTTACGTTAAATTAAAACGGATAGTCTTACGTTTTAGTTCAAGTATTGGGTCATTCCGAAAGTTCTGCTCGTTTTCAAATCGAAGCTAGGCTTTGTCATTATTTTGCTACCGCTGATAAGGAGTGACCTTGATTGAAGCAGATGTTTAAATTAATGCAGATGTAATGTTTTTTCTGCTTACACTGCATGATTGTAGCATTTGTTGTGGAATAAATTTTGTTTCAATGCAGTGCTAAGAATATGCTTGCTCGAATTTCGGCATGTGATTCTCTGCTGAAACGAAACAAAGAAGCTCCTTTTTTGAAACGGCTCATTACTTGAGATGAGAAGTGGATACTATACAAGAATATTACAAGGAAACGATCACGGGGTAAGTCAAATGAACCTCCCTAAGTAACATCGAGAGTGGGACTGCATCCCAAAAAAGTAATGCTTTCTGTATGGTGGGACTTCAAAGGAATTGTTTATTATGAATTGTTGCCACAAAATCAGACAATAAATTCGGAAAAATACTGTTCTCAAATGGCAGTATTAAAAGCAGAAATCGAAGCAAAGAGGCAAGAACTGACCAATCGTCGAGGTGTTGTCTTCCAGTATGACAATGCTCGGCCCCACATTTCACTGAATGTCAGACTTATGGAGTATGGCTGGGATGTTTTGTGTTACCCCCCTCATATTCACCAGACCTTGCCCCCTCAGATTTTCACCTCTTCAGGTCACTTCAAAATTCTTTGAACGGTCTTGAGTTCAGTTCTTTTGATACTGTCAAACAGCACCTTGATAATTTCTTTGCAAATAAGCCCAATGATGTTTTTTAAAAAGGAATTTTCCAGCTGCCAGAAAGATGGAAAAGTCATGGAACAAAATAGGGCTTATGTGATTCAATAAAATTTTCTCATGTTTTTGTACTGCTTCGTTGGTATTTATCTTAAAAAACGCGTAGAACTTTCCGTATGACCCAATATATTTCAAAATTTTGATATAGCTTTTCATTGAAAGACGATTAAAATACATTAAATTTAATTTGTTTTTGGTGTTTCATGGGTGTTATTGAAAGCTGTACTCCATAGTCAAGTAACTACATCTATAATTCTAAATAGGTTTGTGCTTTCCATTTAGAAACCCAAATTTCTGATCTTAAAAAATACCATAACGGTTCAATTTAAAACTGTATGCCTGTTGGAGAAAAGGGAATTTTTAACAAGACTTTGTTGATCTTAGAATATAATATCACACTAAGTAATTTTGAAAAATTGAAATTTTATGTCTTAAGAGACAGAAAGTCGAGGTTGCTTACTCTATTTATTGAAGCTGTTCTTATGCTACTTAGATACATGTGAATCGTTCGTTGAAAGCAGTGATTTTCTTTTTAAGCGCTGTAAAAACAACCTTTTGTATATTAAAAAATTGTAATCGATTGAGTTTAATTTGTCTACTCTGATGATATTTATTTCTAATAAAAGCTCTGTTATTCCATATGACACTGAATAGAATTTTCTGGAAAAAGTGCGTTTGCTTCAAACTGAATTTGTCACTAATGCCGTAAATTTTAGCCCCCTTGGACAAATAGAACGCGGGTTAATATGTAGCCTATCATATCCTACCATATCCAGGGTTCTAAAATATAAGTGTACCAAATGTGTGGATTGGTCAAACGGTGTAGATTTGTATAGAGAACAGAGAAACGCCTACTCTGCTTTATATATGTTACATAAGTTCCGTTATTCCACCTGCCGCTGAATGGAATTTTCAAGAAAATTGCGTTTGCTTCAAACTAAATTAGTCGCGAATGCTGTAACAATTTAATTTACCATCTTCTCATATTGATGATGAAATTCGAAAATATCGCATACTAGGTGCAAGAATGGCACAAGTAAAACATATTTATAGAAAAACTAAGTGCAAGGCTATCCGCCGAATATTCGCCATTTTTTCTGAAAATGAATGCACGGGAATATTTGTAGCCACTCGAAAACTTAAAATCTACTTCTATAGTAGTCACTTCAGAAAAAAAAACTTTCAGCAGAAGTGCGACGAATATGAAATGGATTATATGGATGGATACAACATATATATGCCTATTTTCGTCCTAAGTAAATTGTAGAAGCGATGGAGAAGTTAAAATGGTATTAAATTATTTTTTTCCGTACACTTAAATGATGCTAAATTTCTTTTATGAAAATTAATTGATGATGACTTTTCAATCAACATATTATTAATTCAACCCGAGTATTTTTGCTAGTAGAATATAAGAGCTACTTAATTGTATTTTCATTTCAAAGTATTCGTCTACCATCATGCTAACAAATGAGAGGAAAAGTCATTGATTATTGCTAAAAACATGATTCTAGTTTGCCGTGGTATAAAAATACAAAAGCGTGTTTCGCCTTCATCAACTAAATTGAGTCTTGTTTTTCCCCAGACGTTATGGGTATTTTTTCCTCAATTACCAATTTTAGAATATAGTACAAGCAAACACACTTTTGGATAAGAATTATTATTATTACGAGAATATGAAAGTTATAACTAAATCGGTGACTTTTAGAAAGCAAATGACGAGTTTTCTAAACCTTTTTTTCCCCCATGAATCGATTTTAAAATGTTTCAATTTGAATAGAATAGAGATGGTAAAAAGTGTCAACGCATGTTTATATCAAACATTTTGGAACATTTTTAGTTTTTGCTTCAATGTGTTTGGAAAGATGATATATTTTTCTCAGAATAAAGAAGGCCGTGGTAGCCCAGTTGGCAACCGGAGGGTTGCGAATTCCGAACTCGATCCAGTCAAAGACCGTCGTGTATACACGGAGACTGGTGAACGTTAAATCTTTCGCGGTCTCAAATGTCCTCAAGTCCGCGTACGTACAAGTCTCGAGAATGGGGTGCCAGCTCAGGTTTTGTTCTCGTCTTCTGACCGTGGTTCAAAATATAGAGGTGTTTTCCTGAGGATATTTCCTTTCAGAATTGAGCCCGAATCGTCACCAGTAACCCGTTGTGTTGCTCTAGTTTGACCTTAAATAACACCTAACTTAGAATAAAATCCTTGAATAAGATTTTTGAGAAAGACTTTTTTGGTCCTTTCCTAAGAATAAAATCCTTTCGAAAGATTTTATTTTTTATTTTCCTGTAATAGAATTCAATGAAGTCAAAATTGATTAATTGGGAAGAGAGCAGGTTGCAAGGTTGATTTATACGTGTGAACCCTTCAGCTGTTTAAAGAATAAATCTAATGATTGATATAATGAAAAATAAACTGTATATGCATGTATAATGGTATTTGGTTTGGTGAATTGGCAAAAATTTAATTCTGACATAGTTAAAAAGTATTTCTTATTTTTAAAAAAACTTACTATTAAAATTATATCTCTATACTTACTTCTTGGTGATAATAGAAAAAAAATTACAGTGAAAAATCCAGTGTATTTCTATTCCATGAAATAGTTAAATATACAGCAAAGAACGGAATCGGCCTTCCATTAATATTCTAACAATATTTTTGAAGTTTTACTAAAACTTCGTGGCTATTAAACTTGACTTCCAGAAATTCGCACGGTAGTTCAGATAAATTACCTCACCCTTTTTTGTAGACATAAAAATTAAAGTAAATTGAATTAAACACGCTGATCTCTGAGCGAGGAATTCCATTAATTATCCGTGTCATGAAAAACCTCCAATGAACCGAAAAAAATAGTTAAAAATAGTTTGGTGAAATCACAGAATTACTGATTAATTTATTAGTATAAAACCTTCGTACCTCTTAATTAACTTCGTTTGAGCAACGATTTAAAAATCTATTTTCTTGTTCAAAATTAATCAAAGACGGGATTATCATTTTTCAATCAGAAGTGATAGCTAATTACTGACATTTAGAAACGATACGGTTTGGATTCGTGCTTCGAAAAACTTGTCGTCCTAGTTATTAGCAAACTTTGCAACTCCTATACATTAACACTGCTTAACACCTCATAAGATCGCTTATTCACAAATCGCTCATCATGTATTCCAAATATTAGTTTGCTCATACGGAATATCTCAAATCCAACACCTCTGAATACCATTACTCTTTCTGAAAGAGGTTTTTATCCCTTTTCACCTTGTGGCGAACCCCGAAGCAGTCTTACATACACCTATTTCGGGGCTACGATAAATTCAATGCAAATAACATTATTTATCACCAAATTTTTACCATCATCGAAATTGTTACAGACTACACAGCTATTTATACAGAAGGATCAAAGTCTATATGTCATGAAGGCTGTGATTTTATCTGTGGTTCAACCACTGTAGCCTTCGAGTTACCCTGTGTCTCTATTATAAAAGGAAGCGTTAGTGTCTCGCTACGCAGTGTCCAGACGAATCTATGGCACTTAGAATAATGAGATTTGCCACAAGGTAGTCCGAATTTTGTGCAATTTTTCTGCCCTGCCCGAATTTTTTTTAAATTTAATCTAGAACATTTTAAAATGAATTTAATGGAATTTAACTATTCTTATTTTCCTTAGAATAGCAACAGCATAAAGTTATGACATATTCTAAATTTATTTTTTCCGTATTTCCGTTTCATTTTCCGAGGAACGATTTTTCAGAGGACGAAAAAAACAAATAAAGTTTTAACTGGAGTTATGTAGTTCTTTTTTTCTATCGCCTAGATCGTTAAGGATAGAGTAAAAATTCCAACGGATTTGAAATCTGCGGAAAATTTCACATCAGATCAATACCTAAAAATATGATTTTCTTTAAATAAATAATTTTTGAATTGTTACTTATATATTTGTTTCCAATACGAATTTGACCTTCGCACAGATTCCATTTGCTACGCTCAAACAATTCCAGCGAAGAAAAGCAAAACAAATAAAAAAATTTTTGACTGGCATTGTTCAGTTCTTTTTTGTAAATTCGGGATCGTTAAAGATATATTGAAAATTTCAACGGATTTGAAATCTGCGAATGATTTTACACCAGATAAGATACCTTATACGTTTGATGTTCTTTTAATAAATAATTTTTCAAATAAACACTTATATTTTCGCAAAAGATTGTGACGTCACGCCGATTGGATCTCTACTGAATTAGAACTTGACCGCATTTAACAATGACGAGGCTATCAGCGGCCCGTGGTGGCTGTTATCCAATAGGCTTCGCAAACCAAATGGGAATCTGTTGCAAACACCGGGGGTTAGCGTGCAGTGGTCACACCTGACCCCACGAGTACATATATACATTATATTTTAATTACATTTCTTAAATAAACCCTTTTAAACTTTAGCTCCTACAAACTGTTTTTTGCATTCTTTTTTTGTGCAATTGTATATTTTTAGCCTTTAAAATATTTTTATTATCGGGGTTGTTTTTGAATAGTATTTAATCTTGTGTTTGGAGCAGCTTTCCATTATTGGACCTTGCGCCATAAAACCCAAATCAACCAACCAACCTGACCCCTCAAAAAGAACTGCCACGGACAACGCCGTGCTGGCCATGCAGTGGCTAGTATAATTTATATTTTTACTGCTGAATTCATCGCAATATACGAAGCCTTAAAACATATATCATGCCTCAGAAACGGCAAATTTGTAATAGATTTCAGACTCAAAAAATGTTTCATACAGCCTAGCATAAGACTGCCCTAAAAGTGCAATAGCGACAACCGTGTTGAAATTTCATCATCAACTTATCCGACGGGGTTTAGATATCGTCTTCTGTTGGATACGTGGTCACGTCGAGATTGTAGGCAATGAAGAGACTGATGCAGCAGGGCTAAAAGTGCTGCGACCCTTTTGAGTCTTCCCGTTCCATACGATGATCTCCGACACGCTGTCAGAGACATTGCGTGGAGCGAATGGCAAACCGAATGGAGCACACAAACAAACAATAAACTCCACACCATTCAGAGTGATATATCAGTATGGCTTCCCCATTCTATTGTAATTTTATATCGCCTCCGCATTGGATACACACGCTTTACTCACAGGCATCTTTTCTCCGGAGGAAGGCCCCTGTGTGCGGAATTCCTTTCATAATAATTTAATATATTTAAAATGATTGCCCCATCTTCAACCATCATCGACATCACATTTTTAGTACTTGTTTTAGCATTACGTGAATTAATTGGAAAGAAAACCCATCCAAATATTTTTAAGTTCTTTACGATTTTCAAATTCTATATAATATATTTGATCCCTATTCATACCATTATATATATAAATAAAATACTCATAAAATACGAGCAGGACAGAGAGCAATGAAAAAGACGTCTTTATTTATACCACAGTCATGATTCGAGTGCTTCAAGAGATGGCGCAGCAAGTTACATGTTGCGTATCAACACATTAATTATTCCTTGATCATCAACACTCAGACAGATTCCATTGCCTTATATGGTATCATTTGATGGGACATCTTATAGTAAATAGATGGGAACAGATGGATCACGGCGTGGGAAGATGAATTTAGCTTAGCTTGCAAAAATTAATTATTTCTGATGCAATGGGCTGCGAAACTGTAAAAGGCACGTGAAAAAATACTCGGAGTCGCCGGCCAACCTCGAAGCAATTTTCATCCACAGTGTTTTTATTATTTTAACTAGCATGTGGCGCAGCTTGTCCATTTCTGGACCTAGTGCCATAAAACCAAACCAACCAACCTATACGTTAACAGTGGAGTTTTGCTAATTAGCATGACGTTATCCAACTCTCATTTATATTTGAATAGTTCCTGAAACGTTTGGATTGGCTCTGTTGTCATTTTCTGCTACACGTGGACGTACTACAACTTAATGTGTATACCGATCAGCCACGAACACGCTTATCTATGTCTGGCCCCCGGTTGGAAGTGTAACGGACGAAGCGGTCAAAGGCTTGAGATTTGGAATCCAATTATAGACATTAGTGCACAAAGGGGGCTAGTGCACGTTAAATCTGTCGTTACGTCTGCGTGGTGTGGAAGTTTGGAGAGTGGGGTGCCTGCTGAAGTGTGACCTCGTCATCTGACTGTGGTTGAAAATTACGCGGCGTTGGCTTCGGATCTTTCCCAGACCACGGTAGTCCATTTGGAAGACCATCAAATTAGTAACCGGAGAGTTGCGAGTTCGAATTTTGCAAAAGACCGTCGTGTACATAGGGGGTTGGTGCACGTTAATTCCGTCGTGGCCTCAAATGTCCTCACGTTGGTGTGGTGTGGAAGTTTGGAGAATGGGGTGCTAGCTCAGGTGTTGCTTCGTCATCTGCCCGTGGTTCAAAATTGCGTGGTGTTGTTCTTGGATTTTTCCTTTTGGGGATTTATCCCGGACCGTCGGCAATATCACGTTGTGTTGGTCTCGTATCACGTTAATTAAGATTGCCTTACCTTACCTGTAACAAATTCATCTCGCCAAAGCTGTATAGACTAAGTTCTAATAAGTACTTTTGTTCGTAATTGAAAATAAAATTCCGAAATTTCATGCTTAGAAAAATTTTAGTATCTTTTTTATTTATTTTATTGCTTCTATATTTAATAGCATCTGTTTATTTTCTTTTGTTATGTTTACCTGTTTGTTTCTTCTATCGGATTCGTCCAAAGATCTTAATTTTTAAAATAAACTAACGCGCAGAGTAATTGTCGTGCAACCCGTCTTGCCAAGTTACTTTCCCAAACAAATTCCAATCCATATCCCATTACAATTAATGACACATTTATAATCCTCGCCATCAAATTAAATTCCAAGGAACACGTTATTTAATAATGATAGTCTGATCAGTCACGAATAATATAACAGTTACATCCGCAGGGAAATCACTTGCTAATCGAAAAGCTATACTTTCGATTAAAGGCACTTACTTCCAAAGCAGATTCCTCATGGGTATTTCACTGCCTAAATCAGATTTTGCTCTTCTAATGCATAATTTTGTAACAAATTCTTCCTTAATTTTGAATCTGAGGAATCCTCGTCACTTCGTTTGTTTAGCAAATGAAATGAATTACGGTTGCATGTTTTATGAAACAGATTGTTAATTGGTTTTCTGACACACGTTAATGGAAGTATATTTGTAGCGCATGCCGAGAGGGAAATTTTATAATTGGAAATGTTTCAAAACTAAAACTTCATCTGCTGCGAGTCGTTTTGTTGCTTCGTTTGATGCTAATTACCCATGAATTCCATTGCTTCAAATAACTTGAACAGTTTTCTCAAATCGCTAGTTTGTTTCGGAGGCTTATTCTTTATCAGTGTCGTTTAACGAATCAAGCATTTGAGATCTTTTGATCTTTGTGACAAACCTGTTAATTAAAATCGATATAATAACGCCGACTACTCTTTGCACACTTTACAGTTTTCTTGCTTTAGTCGAGATATCTCAGTCCTCATTTTAGCTGTTTTATGACTGAAATAATTTTGACGATCACATCAATCCATTTGGTAAACAGATTTTAGTTTTCATTTTTAGTACATTCTTTTCCAAATGTGAATTGAGCCGCGGTACCCCAGTTGGAAGACAAACGGGTTAGCAACGCAGGGTTGCGAGTTCGAGATCCAACCAAAAAACGTCGACAAAGGGGGTGGTGCAAGCTAAATCTGCCGTTGCCTCACATGCCCTCACCTTGACGTGGCCTGGAAGTTTGGAAAGTGCGATGTCAGCTCTGGTGTTGTCTCGTCAACTGACCGTGGTCGAAATTAAGGTTCGTTGTCCTCAGACGTTTCCTTCGAAATTGATCTCGGCCCGTCGCGAGTTTGTGTTGCTTCAGAGTGATGTTAACTTGCCACCTACCTAACCGTTTGTAAGAGTAGAATATTAGTAACTGGAGAGTTGAGAGAGAGAGAGAGAGAGAGAGAGTTCGAAACCCGATCCAACCAAAACGATCCTGTGAGTGGGAGCTTGGTGAACGTTAAATCGGTCGTGCCGTCCAATGTCCTCACGTTGGTCTTGTATCGAAGTTTGGTGAGTTGGGTTTGGAGTGGCGACAGACGTTGACCACGTCATCTGAATGTGGTTGAAAATTACGAGGCGTCCGCGGATCTTTAACCTGCTGGATTGGACCCAGACCGTCACGAATGACCTATTGTATTGCTTCAGTTGCGTTATTTCAACTACCAATGCTAATTGAATCACTTAAAAAGATTATTCCTAATGCTCCTTTCCTTGGAATGTAGGCCTTTGGAACGATTATGTTGGTCCTTTCCTTGCAGTGCTCCCCAACCTTTTTATCGCCGCGGACTGGATCAACGTTTGATAATTTTAACGCGGCCCGATGAGGGGGGGATGGGGTGTTGATTGTTTATATTTTAGATTGTTTTAATTTAAATTTTTTGTTTGATTGTATTTATAAACATGCCTTCAAAATAAAATACAGTTACACCAAAAAATGAATATAAAGTGTTTTAACATTTTAACTCACTAGAAAGCTAAATCAATGAGAACCCTGAGCTTGTTTCTTTGCGACGAGACGGTTTCATCTGAGGGTAATAGGGGACAATGACATCCCAAGTGTGTTGCTTATGTCTAGTTTATTCCGTTTTTTTTTTTTTTGGTTGTTGTCACTGCAGAAAAACCTGCTTCACACAGATAGGTTGTCGGAAATGGCAATAGGGATTTAAGTTCTGTGGTGGAAATCTCAGGGTATTCCGCCATGACTTTAATCCAGAACACCAGCAGAGTTGTTGTCTCGAACGTAATTTTAAGGCCGCCTTCATTTGCAATCTCCAGCAGTTGATCTTCTTCTTGCACAGACATGCTAGATTCACCTGATTTGTTGACAAATGGATCGCGGATTCATTCCTTACTAGTCCGTGGGTCTTTTGTGGTTGGGTCTGTTGTGCTCTTTTAAAAGCAAAGACAGGTGATCGTGCACCAACTGGGAGAATGAATGTTTAGGCTCACAGTCTCGCCTAAAATCTCCACTAATGTCTGAAACATGTCCAAAATGCCTCTGTTCACGCGCCGTCCACACAACTTCAGTTTTGCTTTAAATGAGCTACTTTGTCTGCCAACTTGAAAACAGTTGTCACATTTGTCAAAATTGGAAAACAGAGACATACAGAATTTAGAAATCATAATTGAAGCTCTAGTAACAAAACAAATTTCAAGTTCTGATTTACCGCCTCCTATTTTGAGTGGACATTTCACAGATAAGAACCGCACAAACCCGAGAGAAATACACCACAGTAAATAAAATGGAAATAATTTAATGTTCCTTGGGCGGCCCGGTACCATTTGATCCACGGACCGGTACCGGTCCGCGGCCCGGGTGTTGGGGACCACTGCTTTCCTTGGAATAGAATAATTTCGAGTGATTCCATTCTCCTTTCCTTAGAATATAATCATTTGGAAATATTGTAGTTCTTTTATTGTTTTATTTTGTGCTAGGTCAGCTTGTCAGTTTTTGAACTTGCCATAAACACAAACATTCAATTATATCCATTTGTAAATACTAAATTACTCACTTTTTATAATAGAATCCTTTTGAAAGCTTCTATTGGTCAGAAAGGTCAAAATTGGTTTAAGGTCATACAGATGAAACCGTCGACTGTAAGATGGAATTATGCATGTTAACCCATTAGAGGGTAAAAAAGGAAGTGATACTGTGCGTTAAATATATATTTTTATTGATTCATAATCCACTAAAAAAACTAGAAATTCAGTTTTAGAGAAAAAGGAAACTTCACCTTACTTCAATCTACCGAAACAGACATATCACTTTACTTTCTAACCTTCATTTGTCTTAATAACTTACATAATTTATTTGATATCTAAGTAGTTTTTTTTATTAACATGTTTGAAACTTAATTAGGTGAAATGTCTCTAAATCTTTATATAAAGCATGTATAAAGAACATGTATAAAGCATTTCTTGGAAAAACAAGCACCACAGATTGTTTTTTTGTGAAACTAATTCCTAAAATTCCAATTTCTTTTTTTAGTATGATAATATTAAGCGATCAAACATTTACAAATTCCGAACCTTTACTTTGGAAAGTTAAACAGTAATTTAAATTTGTATCCATTCAATTATAAATCCAAAGTAAAATATCTACAAATTAAGCTGATGGAAGGATTTTGTTAAAATGAAAAGTTTTTTAAACTTTACTCGTGACAAGCGGTGTATTTAATAGGAAGCGATGAGTTATTTTAATTAGTTTGTTCGTCGAAACTTCGTAAGGCAGAAAAACGTTACTAGACATCGATTCATTTTGCCCTAATTGTTTATTTTTGCTCTCAAAATTGGCGTCTTATTATATCTGCATGCATCATATTCATGAATACATCGTGCTTCGACATATAAGAAATGACTCTTTTGTCCCACAACACACTTGACAGCAAAATAAATACATCTTTCGAAAGAATTATCTAATAGAGAAGACTTTCGACCCGTACAAAGATTCTACTGATCCTTTCCTTAGAATGCAATCTGTCTTTGTATCGATTCTATTGGCCTAATCGTTCCTTAGACTGGAATTCTATAGAACGATTCCATGAGTCTAATCATTCGTCAGAAAATAATCCCTTGGAATAATTCTAATACTACTTTCCTTTGAATAAATCATGCGGTGTGATTATAGTAAGGTTGAACTTAGAATAAAATCCTTTGGTCTTTATATTGGTCATGCCTTAGAATAGAATGTTGTGGAACGATTTTAATGCTCCTTTCCTTCGAATAGAATAATTTCAATTCAGTATATTGATAGAATAAAACACTTTGGAACGAAAATTATTTTGATCTAGAAATTGAAAATGGTTAGAGATCACGCAAAAGGAAGACTGCAGGTTGAAATGTGGAACTATTATATATGTGCCACTCTCTCAGAGGGTTAAACAGTAATTAATTCTTGTAGTGATGGATAAGTTGAGATCAAATTGTATAATTTCGTAATGCACAATAATAGATTGCAGTTCCTCATTTCGGAAATAATATTTTTCTCGATTGCACATAGGCTACAATTTTTATATATTTTCAATGTTTAAGACATCACGCAAACTAACTTACCAGGACTCCAGGTGGAATTCTCAAAAAGCATGTTGTCGATATCGTATGAGACAGCGTGCTGTTTGATTTTTTAAAGAATGTTGTCGAAACGTTTCGGAGATTTCAAGTTCTTGGGAGTGGAAATCAAATGAATGTTTTTGTGACACTAAACCTAAAGCAACAAACGGAAAGTAGTGTTCATTGCTTGCTTAAAGGACCACAGAAACCAAGTCAAGCTTAGTTTAAACTAAAATGAGAGATAAGAGTTATCTCAAAATTATTATTTCTAGAAAGCATATGGAAAACAAACTACAATATTCCCATGATTATTAGGGCTGCGTTAGCCCGATTGGAAGAGCAACCGGAGTGTTGCTACCAACCAACCAACCAAATCGAATTCGAATCCAACCAAAGACCGTTGTGTATAGAAGGGGCCTGTGTACGTTAAATCTGTCGTAAAATCAAATGGTCTCACATTGGCGTGGTGTGGAAGTTGAAAGAGTGGGGTGCCAGCTCGGGACCGTCACCAATAGTCGTTTTGTTGCACCAGTGTGAAGTTAATTTAAAAATACCATACCATACCATGATTATTAGTTAACATTCCTGGTGATCACTTCAACGAGGGATATCTCCAATAGAAAACTGACCAGATTTAGATGATGGAGATATCTCGTCATTAGAAGAAAAGTGACCAGATTTAGATGATGGAGATATCTCGTCATTAGAAGAAAACTGACCATATTCTTCATCCAAACATACACTGCCCTACAACAATGGACTAGACGCCAGCGGATTTGCAGAAAATCCGACTATTTGTTTGAGGGTGTTTTTCGTGATATGGCCTGGGACCTTTGCATGTTGTTCCTGCTCAATTGAAAGCCGACGCCTGCATGAACGTTTTGGACAATCAGGTTCTTCCTACGCTCTGGCAATTTTATGGAATGTACGAATGTTATTTCCAGGACGACAACGCTCATGTCGTGTTTCAGCCTCTGTCAAGCAGTGGTATAAAGTTATGGATGTAAAACGTTTTCCCTGGCCTGCTCAGAGTCCCGACCTTAAACCCATAGAACATTTGTTTGACGAGTTAGAGTGACGCTTACGGACCAGGGAACCACGTACGAAATCTACAGTTGACCTGACGACATTATTGCAACAGGAATGGACACAAACACCCATAGCTGTGTATCAAAACCTTGTTGAAAATATGCCCAGAAGGGTTGCTAGTGTAATTACAACACGTAGGGGACCGTCTCCCTATTAAAGTATACATCCATCACATCTTGCTGTCCGGTCCATTATTGTAGGGTAGTGTAAATATAGGCAATCTTAATGACGAGATAGAGAGTCAGTAAAATAAAAGGGAAGATATCTTGATCTCGTCACATGAAAACTCGGCAAGAGCATAATGACGAGATATCTCGTCTCATTAGACAAAAAAGAACCAGATCTTGATATCGTCATCATAAAAAAACGGTCATATCTTGATTACGAGACATCTTGTTATTAATAAATTTCGTCAAATCTTGATGGATTATATGTCTTGTCGAAACCAATTGGAAAGTATATCAATTTATTTTCTTAATTCGTTCAGCGACAGATTAGAAAACCTTGTTTCAAACACACTATTTTTTGCAATTACAAAAGTTTCTGTATTCTATATTTTTACATTGCTTGTCGAAACTACTTGGAGAGTACAAAAGAGTAGCTGCTTATTTGGAATTAATTGTAAAAAAGGGGCTTTCTCTCTCTGCCAAGAAATTACTCAATTAAATCTCACATAAATTCTGAATTCGGATAACTTTTTGTCGTAGTGAATCCCAAGATATCCGATGCTATCTTCGACTATATCTTGAAAAATGTTCGAAATCACGCTTAATTGAATGGAAGTAGTTTACAGGTACTTAGTCTATCTAAATCTTAGATAGGTGCCGTTAAAGATAAAGCCGGAAATTGCAGTCGAATAATTCTCGGATAGTAGTAAAAAAGCGTAAGCTTCTAAGTACCTTGCCTTGTGTCTAATTATATTCTAGATTATCCCAACCAGGCTGCAAGAAAAACTACAAACCAAGCTGTTTTTTCCTTTTCATCCCTCCAACCCATACATACGTGCTTTTTGGGGATTAGAGGCTTCCCTTTTTCAGACGATAATCCCGAGAAATAAGTCTACCTTCCCGAAGATTTTTCTTTCACTTCAAATAAATTGCCGTATTGGTGCACGCATATTTAATTCTCCGATTTTATTTTTCTTGATAGTTGTGTTGTCCGCTTAATCTTCGATACGAGATGGTGAATTCAGTTTCTTTAAGCTGACAGCAAATTCTTTTCTCGTGAGTAGCAAAACGTTTTTGTGTTTTACTTTAATTGAAAATCACTGTGACCAAAAACATCGAAACGCCCCCAAATCAGTGTCGGTTCGGAATGAAGATCAGCACGTGTGTGACCCAGATGAAGAGTTGCTGATTTCACGTCGCACTGGAGTAACACAGCGGGCTACTAACCATGGAGAAATGAAACGACCACAATATCAAGTCTAGAGTACTTATTATTGTGGAATTAGGTAAGAAATATCATAAATCATAAATTAGGAAGTGGTAATACCTACGTAAGCCCTTTCACACAATGGAATTCGGATAGATTCGAATCAATCTGAATCTAGTAGAAACGGATTGACCTAGATTTGAAGCAGAGCAGATTCGTGTGCAAATTCAGGCAGCATGACCAAGCTATTTCTTACGGAAGCGGCCTTCTCATCAGTTTCTAATGGAATCAATTCTTGCGTTTGGCGCAGCTTGTCCAGTTTTGGACCTTGCGCCATAAAACCCAAACCAACCAACCATTTAATGCAGGGGTGGCCAACCTTTTACATACCATGCGTCAATTGTCTTCACGTACGAGTTCAGATACGCCGTAGGACGCGATAGGTTTACTATAATCTAATTTTCGGTTTTCTAGGCATGCTTTTTTTTTCCAAATATGTCTTATCCTCTTGTTTTAACATACAAAGACTCCAGACTGGCAAGTTCTTGAAGTCGTTAAAATTATAATCCATGCATCTTTTAAAAATTCTTTACTTGGCTACATCGCATGTACGTTGATTCATCCAAAGCTAGAGCAAAGAAAGTACAAGAATGGACAAGGACTTCGAGTTGCTAAGATACATCCCGAGAGAATTCCTCGATACATCTGGTAACCGTCTGTTTTAATATTGCAATTTCGTCTACTTTCCTTTCAATAACTTTATTACCAAGATGGCGTGCAAATTAGGGATGCGACATCGACAGCAAAACATCTATGTTTTGAAACATCGATGTTCAAAATTAAAACATCGACGTTAATAATACATCGCCCCCAAACCATCGATGTTTTTAAAATTCAATGTATTTAAACTTTTTTCCCCGATTTCTTAAAATTGGTTTAGCAACTAGTGATGCTACATCGACAGCAAAACATCGATGTTCAAAATTAAAACATCGAAATTTATAATACATCGCCCCAAAAACATCGATGTTTTTAAAATTCAGTGTACTTAAACTTTTTTCCCATTTCTAAAACTGGCTTAGCAACTAGTGATGCGACATCGTCTCCAATACATCGATGTCTTTTACAAAACATCAATGTTTTGAAAACATCGATATCGATGTCGCATCCCTTCTTTTCAAACCCTTCACCCTTGGCCACTTTGGTCTAAAAGTATGTTCAATTTGCTGATTGTGAAAATTATGCTACTTGGTTATTTTTAAAATTTTTATAACGGTACTTTTTCATTTAAAAAATAAAACATCGACAACGTAGAAACATCTACAAGTATAAACATCGATGTTACAAAAACATCGACTCCAATACATCGATGTTTTTTTTGAAAACATGGACATCGATGTCGCATCCCTAGTGCAAATATTTGGAGGCAGGACTTAACAATTTTTGAATTATGAACACTTGAACTGAGAGTACTCTGGTGTTCAAAATATGAAGATGGCTTCAGTTATGGCACCTACTTCAAACGTATAAGTAGGAGCAAGGATGTAGTGCTACACTTGTAATCATCCTTGCGTTACGTTTGGCGCATGAGCCACAGGCTGGCCACCCTTGGAATCCGATGAAATCCGATTGCCCCTATATATTTTGGGTGTGAAGCGATTGTTTGTCAATTTCTACTGGATTCAGATGTACGCGAACTGACTACGATTTTTTTTTATGTGAGTCTGCTCTTTTTCAGGTTATACTGGATACAAATTAATTCGGATCGACCAGGATTCTTTTGATGTGAAGCGGTCCTTTGACAATTTTTATTGGTAGTAGTAGTGGCTTTGTAATTAACGTCGCACTGGAGCAACACAATGGGCTTTTTACGACAGTCCGGGATCAATCTCGAAGGGAAAGATCAGAGAACGTGATTTTGAACCACGGTCAGATGACGAGGCAACACTTGTGCTGGCACCCCACTATCGAAACTTACCCAACACTCCAAATGTGGTGACACAACATATTTAACGTTTACCAGTCTCTTTTGTACACGACGGTTTTTGGTTGGATTCCAACTCGCAACCCTCTGGCTTCTAACCCGTTACTTTTCCAACCGGACTACCGCGACCCCTAGTTCTATTGGATTCAAATTAATTAATTCGGGTTGACAGGATTTTATTCTTGTGAAGTGGTCCCAAGGTTAGAAAATGCACACATTTATGGATGTTAACTTTCTGCGCTTTGCGATACTTCCGAGTAGCGTATTTTTCCTTTTATCCCCAACATCTTAGCCCAGCCACATGTTTCTAAAGGATCTCCATGGACTCTATCAACCTTTAGAAATATTCGCCCTTTTTTGTGAAAAAAATCTCTCTTTGGAACGATTTTGTTTGTCCTTTTCTTGTACTATTATCCTTCGGAACGGTTTTGTTGACTCGTTCTGCTGAATGGAGACCTTTGAAAATATTCGATTCATATTTCCATTAGGTTATGGTATCCTTTGGAAAGATTTTATCACTCTTTTTCCTTAGAATAAAATCATTTGGAAATATTAATTTTCTCATTTCCTTAGAATACAATCCATATATTATATTGAAAGTATTCTATTTCTCATTTTCTTAGATTATGGAATCTTTCGAAAATATTTTACTTCTAATTTTCTTATAATAAATCCTTTAAAATATTTTTTTTTCTCATTTCCTTAGAAATGATAGATTTTATTGCTAATTTACTTAGAATAGATTCCTTTGGTAAGATTCTATCGGTCAAGAAGATCAAAATGGATCAGAAGTCATTCTTAAAAGTTTACAGATAGTAAGGTTGAATTATGCGTGTAAATCTCTTAGATGATTCAACTTCGAGTACTTGGAATTCATAGTTGTATTCATGGGGGGCCAATCGTGTAATCTAGCATCGAGGCCCGTTTTCTACCTGGTAATGGGCCCAGATTCAAAATATGGGAGCATGTACTAAAGTACACCTCCAATCGTTAGCTATATAAAAAAGATAATGGATACATTTATTTGACATGCAACGAATCTAGGTTTTCTCAAATTTTATTTGTTAGAAGCACAAATCAAACTGCATGATAAATGCTATTGTATCTTTCAGTGATCCCTAAACAAGAACAGGAATCCACTTTTAAAAAGCACTTGTAATATAGTAAAGGCCGATCTCGCGATGCGAAAGCTGATTTTATTTGATATATGTGGGTAAGGAGATCAAAAGAGGTTAAACAACTCTCGCTTATCGCCTCAATATCAACTCAATGCTATTCCGTAAAATAAAGAGATCCTATTGGATCCAATCGGTTTCTTGTAAGAGAAAACCTATTACTTAAATGCCACGTACGTTTCAAAGGCATTTTACTGGATTACTCATATCTTGTCTTCAGATGGCGATATCAGATCTTAAGGCAAGAAACAAAGGAAATTTGAGCATTGCATGATTTTGTTTTATTGGGTTTATTTCCTCTTGGCCGTTTGGAAGTACTTGGTGTTAGCGCAGTTTCTAAAGCAATCTATACTTGAAAACTATTCGAAAGTGTTTCCTATCCTACTCCAGTCCCCAGTCATCGGACCGTGGTTCAAAATTATGAATGATTTTTCTCGGGATTGATCTAGGACCGTCACGAATAGCTCGATTGCATTCCTCCAGTGTGACGTAAATTGAATTACCTAATTGAAGACACAGTTTGAACTGCGTCCGTAATATAAAGTTTTCTGGGCGTGACATTTGATGGAGATATCTACGGGATAAGGATGACCGGTCTTCCAGTTGATGTTGTAGGTTAGGTTTTGTATTCGTATTCTTATTTCTTCCTTTTTATGGCCAAATATTGTACATAAATTAACTTTTAACCCAATTTGTCTTTCTATTTGTTTTTAAGGTGTTTGGTGGGCTTCTTTTGCCCTACTGTTGTCCACACGAAGAAAACACCTATTAGTGCTGTCTGGGTCAGGATCCTCTCTGATGTCGACTAGTGATGCGACATCGACAGCAAAACATCGATATTCAAAATTAAAACATCGATGTTGATAATACACCACCCCCAAACTATCGATGTTTTTAAAATTCAGTGTATTTAAACTTTTATCCTCATTTCTTAAAACTGGTTTAGCAACTAGTAATGCGACATCGGCTCCAAAACATCGATGTTTTTTTTAAACATCAATGTTTTGAAAACATCGACATCGATGTCGCATCCCTACTTTTCATACCCTTCACCCTTGGCCACTTTGGTCTAAAAGTATGTTCAATTTCCTGATTATAAAAATTATGCTACTCGGTTATTTTTTAAATTTTAATAACGGTACTTTTTTATGTAAAAATAAAACATCGACAACGTAAAAACATCGATAAGTATAAACATCGATGTTACAAAAACATCGACTCCAATACATCGATGTTTTGAAAACATCGACGTCACATCCCTAATGCCGACCTGATCCAACAACACTTCTTCATTTTCGGAAATACTTTGGACTTTTTCTTATACTTAAAAAAAAAAGTATTTTTTTGGATTTTGTAGGTAATATAATTTTTTTTATCTTGAAATTATATTACTAGCCGTGCTATGTTTGCGGCTTCAACGCGAATGCATGGACAGTTTTGACTTAAGTTTTCGACCGCCGTTAATAGTCCGCTATGTTGCTAAGTTATGGAAGCTCTACCTCCGGGCATCTACTAGGAGGCCCCCCCTCCTCAGTAGTCCAGCAGACTGTTCTCTCACCATATATGTCCGGCCCGTAGACCTCTGTCTCCTACCAGATAGCCTAAATTCATAAGCGAGCAGGTATTAGCCTAGTATAGGTCCGGAGAGGCAATCCTCCAACCATCCTAGTTACCAAGTGGCACCTCTTGGAGGTTCCTGTGACCGGAAGGATGACGGCCCGCCCCTACCCACTCGAGTCACTACTCCCAAGCGAGCCTACAGCCTTTCCCATACCGGCCCGAACCGATAACCAGCCGTCGGAAAGTAATCCGAATCGCCAGGCGCTTTCCGACAGCCCACAGCCAGGCACCTCCGAATAAAAAGATCTGAACTCGGCCCAGCGCCAAAAACGCCATCGGCTATTCCGGTTACGCATAGGCAACCGTAAGTACCGGTGAAAGCACCCCCGGCACCAACCGGCATTCCGCTTGGTCAAGTGACCTCACGGTCCAAGCGGCGAGCGTCTGCCAGTTTCAATTCCGGACCACAATTAGACTAAAAAACCTGAGGACCCGGCTGCCTTTAGGTGTCCCCTGCCAACGCCTCGAGCAACACAACGAGCTATCGGCGACCGTCTGGGATCAAACCCGAAAGGAAACATAGAAGGAAAATACGATGTAATTTTGAACCCGGGCAGACGAGGTCACACTTGCACACCACCTCAAAGTGTTCAAAGAGTTCATTTGAGATCACGACAGATTTAACATGTACCAGACCCCCATGTACCTACTCGACGAACTTTGGTTGGTTTCGAAGTCGAAAACTGGTTGCTAATCGTTTACCCTTCCAACTGGATTACCGCGTCTCAATTCATTGATAAATTGCATATTTATATCTAGCTCAAAATTGGATCAATACAGAGGCTGTTCACACATTTTTTAGACAATGTATACTGTATTCACAAAACTAAATTACATAAAATTCTTGTGTTTTAAATGTTCTATTTGATAGCCCTTATTCTGAACTATCTTTCGACACCGTAATTTCCAGGATAATAATGCCTTTTGAAGTGTCAGAAGAGGTATTCTAACCCATTCCTCCTGAACAGCTTTCCAGAGTCCTGTAAGAGTTGTGGGACGACGTTTGGATAATGCAGATTTTAAAAGTCCGAAAGCACAAAAATCCATAGGTGATACATCGGGAGATTTAGTAGGGATATCAGTGAAGGGTATGGCCTTGATACAGGTTTTTTGTTCCATTTCTTTTAGGAAATTTACAGTGGATTTTGATGTGTGACTGCTAGCTTTGTCTTGATGGAGTTCCACAGATTGATGGCACTGTGAGTAAAGCGATGGTATTTCATTCAGAAAAATTGGCGATAAAATATGTTCCTGAGAGTATTTGGAGTTAATCTTGACATTTTTTTCCCACTTTCTTTATTTTTAACTTGCCATTATATGAAAAACCAGCAACAATCATGAATCCCTTAGAAAAATTTTCTTTCGATTCTGTGAACCATGTACTTAAATTTTTTCTCCCCTTTTATGATAATAAATGGCTTTTTTTTGCTGCAATCATTTAAATACGCCCATGATTCATCTATTGTGACAATTTTTTTCCATTTTTCTTTGGACAAGTGTTTTTCATATAGAATTCGGCTACGTGTCCTGCGTTCAGCGATATGCTTTGGAGAAAGACGATGCACATTGCGTTTTTTCGCTTTCTTAAGATTTAAATCAACGTTTATCATTTTGCTTACAGTGGACACCGAGCATTTTAATGATTTTACAACTTTCCTTTGACTAGGGGATTTTCTTTTAACATTAAACAACGTACCTTTGCAATAGTCGAAGATGTCCGTTTCTTCCTTGGATACTTGTTTGGAATTTTTGTCCCACTTGAGGCTCCAATTTGACGTTTTTTCCTTTCTTGTTGACGATATTACCTATCGACGCCTTAGATATCACAAAACCATGACTCTCACATCGTTTTGTGATAACGGAATATGAATATTTCTCTTCGGAAAGAGCATAAATATAGCCTTCGAACCACTGCTTCGTTAAAAACGCCATTTTGAATAAAACCAAACCTCTCAAGCCGCAGACGATACTTTTGACTTTTAAAAACACAGTACAACTGCAATTATTTCTTTTGCAGCAAACGATTTTTTATTACCGCTAACCAAAATCGTCTAAAAATTGTGCGAACAACCTCTGTATTTATATCTAGGTCTCTATTCCCAAATGGTTGGTGTATGGATGAAATTCCGGAAATTTCAAATTTGAAAGTAATGAACAAGTACAGACCATGTGCGTGCATATAAAAATATTTTTATATGATGCACCAAGTTCAAATCCAACCAAAGTTGTCCTCGGATTTTTCCCTCTGGGTATTGATTCCGGACCATCGTCAATAACCCATTGTATTTCTCTAGTACGACGTTAATTAAAAATTACCCCCCCCCCAAATACCAATTACTGTTCTGTAAAAGCTTTATATTGTGTTTGGCTCAGTTGTCCGTTTTTGGACCGTGCGCCATAAAACCCCAAAATCCAATCCACTTCAAATCCTGTTCTGTAAAAGAATAAATCAACCTATCGAAACGGCAAGAAATATATCATCAAATGTAGTCTACCAGCCAGCACAATAACCTCTTAAACCTCGTATTATGTTTTAATACAAGGTTTAAGATGTTATTGTGCTGACGTTAATTAAAAATTACCCCCCCCCCCAAATACCAATTACTGTTCTGTAAAAGCTTTATATTGTGTTTGGCTCAGTTGTCCGTTTTTGGACCGTGCGCCATAAAACCCCAAAATCCAATCCACTTCAAATCCTGTTCTGTAAAAGAATAAATCAACCTATCGAAACGGCAAGAAATATATCATCAAATGTAGTCTACCAGCCAGCACAATAACATCTTAAACCTCGTATTATGTTTTAAAAGACGAAAGCTACTTGTGTGTCAAAAATCAGAACTATCGCAAGTTTCACATAAGCTAACATTTCACAGATATTGGTTCTACTACATTCCTACAGTCACTGGAGTATCAATGTTTACAAGCAATTCCTATATTATTCTAATAGCTCACTGAAAGGTTCCACTGCCGACGTTAATTAAATACCTAACTATATTATTCTTGCATATGGACGAGAAGCTGACAGGCTTTGAATAACACAGTAAATTTCTCTCTTAAAATCCAGGTTTTAAATGGAATGGCCCATTCACAAATTCCCATTAAGAATTCTACAATTCGAAGCTTGGTCGAATGGACATTTTCACTTGTGAGAGTAATTTTAAAGTCGACTTAACGAATTGGATTAAAGTGGGCTAAGCACGTGTTAACACGTAAAGTATGAAGGATGACATACATTTCATTATTAATAAAACTGCTAGTGGAAAATGTAAATTTGGCAATGCAAAGTTCCCTGCAAGAGTTAGGAAAGCATATTACTGGATGTAACGAAACATACTCTGCAAGCTCTTAATTAAATCATTTATTAATAACTGTCAGTGCACTTAGATAAAACTAGGACATACAGGTTAATATAATAGATGGATTTAGCATGTTAAGCGTATTTTCAAATGGCTGAAATGGAAGGCAAATAAGGTTTTATGTACTTAACAATCTAGAGTTATGTATAATTATTGCTGTATTAAGTGCCTTATACTTCAATTGGCTTGAGTAAACCAGAAATTTCCACCAGGATAATAGGAGGAGACATAAGATGATATCTGTAACATAATATATGATTTGCTCATCACATTCTTCCCCTATATCATACAGAAATTAATTATTGCTGTTTTAAGTGCCTTATATATTTCAATTGGCATGAGTAAACCAGAAATTTTCACCAGGATGTTATAAGATGATATCTGTAATATAATATATGATTTGCTCTTCACATTCTTCCCATATATCATACAGAAAGTGTAAAATCATGCTAAGGGCTGAGTCTTAAGTTCGTATTTAAATATTGCGTTGTCTACTGTGTGAGAATTACAATATTCTAAAACTTACCCGCCAATTGCATATAAAATCTAAATCTAAAGGCTTCAAAATTGACTAATCTCTACTATTTTAAGGAAGTGTGTTTTGTCTGTCTTGGTTTTTCTGTCTGTCTGACGAATCTATGGCACGTATAATAATGAAATTTGGCACACAGGTAGTCCGAATTTTTTGAGATTTTTGTGTAGTGCCCGAATTTTAAAATTTAATATAGAACATTTTTGAATTAATTTATTAGTTTTTTTCACCTTTCGTTCTTCTCTCCGGAATGTGACATCACTGAAAAAGGAGAGGGTTTTGCGATTTTCGACCGCTTACTTCACACGCGTTTTTCGTCCTAATGCCTTTGAAACAATGCTAAGTTTTCCGAGTCTAGCGTGTTTTGATTTGCGTTGTTGACAATAGCCACTTCGAAGCGGCGTTGCCTGTGTGGAGTTGGTTTGCGTAGCAAACCAAATGGATATACCTAGCAATCACCGGGGGTTGGAGAGCGTCAGCGAACACTGGTCACACCTGACCCCACGAAAAGAACTATCACGGACAACGGTGTGCTGACCACGGACTAGTATAACGATATAAACAAGATTGTCTATAGCTATTTTGGAGTATAAAATCATCCACTATCATCAGAACCAAGCAAACTTACGATGGAGGAAAAACTCGACATTAAAAATGTTATCTTTGAACCGTTTTGAGAACCGTTTCTATGGCAACACACAGTCACACACATTGTGTAGGGAACAGTTCTAGGGATAGACAGATACTATATCGTCGGGTTTCAGCAAAAACTTCATTGACTGACAAAAGGAATGTTTCACTGTATAAGTGTTTAAAAACTGACTATTAGCTAGGTTCAAAAAATACAAATTACTAGCATTATGAGTGTTAAATGAAGTAATCTATTGAAAAGATTGCAACTTGACATACATTTATCGTCATCATACAAATAAGCATTGTATAACTCCGAAATAAAAGCCAGTTAATCAGTTTCTGCTCTAAACCGACAAACGATATCTGTGATCAAAGGGAATAACTCGGATAAGACTAAAAACTCTACTTTCAAGAGCCCGTTTTAAAGAGTTGCCCTTTTCTTGCAAATCGAGTTTTTGGAATAATTTATTTTGATTGCATTCTTTGTAACTCTTTTTCCATGCACATTACTTATCCACATTTTCACAACGCGTATGGCCCCAAGTCAAATCCTCGAGCAGACGCACTAATCTCTTTTTTGTCAAATTGTGACTTTTCAATTTATTCCCCTTGAACACATATATGTATATTCTTATAACTTGACATGTATGCATACACATTTAAAAAAACCGTTGCAGTAAGAAGTATAAATGTTGAACAATTTACGTCGCACTGTAGCAACATAATGGCTATTGGCGAAGGTCCGGAATCAATCCCGAAGGGAGAGATGCGAGGACAGCACCTCGCCATTTTGAACCAGGTTATTACTGTAAGTATGAGTAGTATACATAAAACTTTATACATTTATAGTTTCCCGATGTATTGAGCCTCCTAGGTGGTTTTGAAGAGAATTCACGCCTATCAAGATTTGACCAATTTTGTTAGTGAAGTGATATCTCGTCATCCAGATATTGTAATTTTCTTGATTATAAGATATGGAAATCTGGTCAGTTTTTTTCTAATGAGGATTCATAAGGATCTGGTCAGTTTAGTTATACGAGATATCTCGTCGAAACAACCATCAGAAGGGGGTTAATACGTCTTGTATTCACTTAATTTTATGTATATTAATGTGTTTAATGGATTCTAGTATCGCCTTATAATATGCTAGAGTGCATATACTGCATATCTGAATCTATAGATAGTCAATAGGGCAACACAGAAGAAAACCAATGAAATTTGCATATTTTTGCATATATAACCACTTCTACAAGTTATCCCTGGTTTTATACCTTCATTTGCATTTCAGGAAAATTCCGTTTTTGTGTCGTGGTCAATTGCACTGTAAAAACAAATGCTCTCTCTTCTCCCATACATCGCATGCTTGAAATGTATTCCACAACGATTGGAGTGAACACAGACCGTAGTCATTTATGGCTGTAAATAGAGGGTAATGCAATTTAATTATTCTAAACATCTGCCGCAATGCAAATGATGCTTAGTGAACAAAACTTGAATGCACATGGGACGCCAACAAAGCTTAAAATGAGTCTTTGAAAGTAAGCAATATTATGATTATCCAGAGAAATGTAATGTCTCCTATGCGAGAACTTAAGGACCTAATTCAACTTTACTTAATTGTTCCCATTATGAGGACACGAATTAAAAAATGTTGAAGTTATTGATTTAAAATTTTGTGTAGCCATTTAGAAGCGAGGATCGAGGAAAACTTTTTTACGAACTAAAGCCAAAACTTAAACCTTCAAGTTCACGATATATCTCGTCCATCCCGGTCCGATTGCTAATGACGTGATATATCGTCATCAATATTGAATCGAGGAAAACTTGTTCTTTAAATAAAGTCACAAATTAAATCTTAACCCTCTGCGTGGTTTTTTTAAAGATTCAAGATATGAACAATTCTGCTAATGACGAGGTATCTCGTCATCGAGATAGTTATGAATTTTTATGATATACACACTAGTCTCCATTTTTTTATGACGAGATATCTTGTCAATATGGTCATTGGTTCATAGACCCCTTGGTTTTTATAATGCTTCAATGCAGTCCGTCTCCTTCATTGGAAGGTCAATGGTTAACCCTCATAGTGATTTCGACGAGATATCTCGTCCATCAAGATCTGACCTTTATCTGATCAAGATCTCATTCTGCTAAAGACGAGGCAAATTTTCATGAAGATATTGCTACATATATTATTTCTTTTACGATGACGAGATCTAAATCTGGTCAAACGTCCACACCCAGAAGATATCGACGTGATATCTTCTCGGTATGGTCAGTTTGTTCTAAAGATGATATACCTCATTTGAGGAGGCAACCACCAGGAGGGTTAAGAAATATTCGTTTCACACTGTAGAACGCCGACCAACCGGTCTGGGGGTTAAGGTGTTAGCCTTTAGATCGGAAGTTTCCTGGTACGAATCAAAGTCAGTGCAGGGATGTTTGTAAGCGTATGGTCTAGAGACGGCCGGTGACCCTTAAATCTGCCGTTGACAAGAGTCCTCACGTTGGATTGGTGTGGAAGTTTGGAGAGTGGGGTGCCAGCTTAGGTATTGCCTTGTCATCTCTGACAGTGGTTCAAAATGATGTGGTGTTTTGTCCTCGGATCTTGCTCTTTGGGGATGGATCCCGGACCGTCGTCAATAGACCGTGCTCTAGTAGTGCGTTAATTAAAAAACGACCAATTACCACACGGTAAAACAATTTCATGGATTTTTCGGGGGGATTTATGGATTTCAGAGCCATATTTGGCCAAACAAATGACAGCGTCAAGTAAGAAGTGTCATTATAGGGAAAAAAGAGGGATTGGGAACAGATTACTGGGATGAAAGTAAAACCTTTATTTCAGGTTCCTAATGTTTACTACTTTTAATTCTCCACTTTCGTGGTTTAGACGAAATACCTCGCCTAACAAGAAGTGGCATCTCGTTATTGGGACATTGGGGACCAGAGTAGTGGGATGAATGCGAAAACCGATTGCTTGGGTACCCCTGGAGCGCGGCACACACCCGTGTTGACAGTAAGCCCGAAAAGATCATTTGAGTACCTTAGGTCCGTGAGGACCGTACACACTTAAAAAAGTTGTGCCACTGAGTGCTCAGAACGATTGAAGGTAGGAAGGCATTTGAATTAACGTCGCGCTGGAGCAAGACAGCGGGCTATTGGCGACGGTCCGGGATCGATCAAGATCCAAAGACAACACCACGTCATTTTGAACCACGGTCAGATGACGAGGCAACACATGAGCTGGCACCCCACTCTCAAAACTTGTACACAAACCCAACGTGAGGTGATGGTCCGGGATGAAGCTTGAAGGGAGAGATCCGAGGAAAACACCTCGTCATTTTGAACCACGGTCAGATTACGATGTCACATCTGTTGAGCTAGAAAACCACGCTAATGTGAGGACATTTGAGTCGAGTCCACGAAAGATTTAACGTACACCAACCGCCTTTGTACACGTCGGATATTTCCCTTCGGGGGTTGATCCCGATGGATGGCTCGCTGTGTTGTTCCAGTGAGACGTTAATTTAATACCTACCAAAATTTGAACACGAAGGTCTTTGGTTGGATTTCAACCCGAAATCCTTTCGAATCCGTTACTCTTCCAACGGGTCTACCGCGGGAATTAGTTGGATGCACAAATAAATTGTTATGTAAAGCCACGGGTCACGTCGCTAAAGCAAACCTGTTTTTCTTCCAAATCTACGCAAATGAGGAAAATAATCCTCCGTAAACAACCGAAAAACAAATTCGGATTAATTGAGTCAAAAACTTATCCCATTACTGGCAGGATTCTTCTTTTTATTCTCGTCCCAAGACTATCTTTTTACTCTTAGCATTTAAGAAACAGAGAAAGGAAAGCGTCGCTAGTATGAGTCTTAGACTTTAATTACGCAGTCAATTTCCATGGAAACCAAAAACCCCTCCCTAAAAACAAGTTTAATTTCGCGTCCAAGCTGCCTCCCCATCAATACACAAACACATATCGAAAAATTATTCCTTAATTTATCATGCCAAACTCACTTGCACACATTTATCAGTCTACTTGCATTAATCTCCTCGTAATTGGATTCCGCGAGCATTTGAGTCTCACGGTTTGTATCCCGATTCTTAAAATAGGAGAGATATTATGATATGGCAGGGGGAAATTATTAGGGTAGGTATTCCAAATATCGCCACAGTGCTTAATATCCCTACTCGTGTTTGTAAGCTACTATGCGCGACATCTATGAACTTATGTAGTAGTTACCTTGACGTTCTAGGGTTTTGCCACATGTAGCACCACCGGCAAGTTTCCTATCAGTTATATCAGCAACGCTATTGCATCTCAAGTATTTGAGGCTGTGATCAACGTATTTTTTTTTTGTCTCCAATCCATTCAGGGAATATCCAGATAAGTGTTTCCAAATCATAATTTCGTTTAGATGACTTGAAAGTAGATTAAATACTGAAGGTAGGTATGTATGCTCAACTCGTTTTTAATAGTAGCTCCTAATTTCGCTTCGTAGGTGGTAACAGGAACAGAGGTAGGGGATATTAGGAACCCAATCTTGAAAATTCTCTTGGGAAACTTTTTGAAGTTTAACTAGGTATTTTAAACAGACATAAGTAAAGAAGGTATATGTAAACCAAAGGAAAACAGTTCCTAGTGATAGTCATTTAGTTTACAGCTTCATTTCCCAACCCAGGAGGCTGAGATACAGAGAAATAGTTAGGATAGGCGATATTTGGAAAACTTATTCAATTCTTTTTCTGAATGGGCTATGGGCGACGAGTCCGGGATGAAACCCGAAGGGGAAAGATTCGAGGACAACACGTGATTTTGAACCACTATCAGATGACGATGTGTTGCTCCAGTGCGACGTTAATTAAAATACCTACCTACCTATTTATTACCTTGCTACGGGGAGTGATGTTTCACCACAAAAGATCAACTTTTACGTCCGCAAATTTATCTATTGCATCTGACCCTCGATCAGTGTATGTAACATTCCACGCAATCAAGTATTTGAATGAATTGGGCAAGTGTTTCTGGAGGTAAATACTGAAATACTAAGACCAGATTAGTCATGCATATAAAAGAACGCAGTCGCAGCATTGGATCACACATCTCATTCGTTCATGATCTAAAAAGAAGGTATATAGCGTATAGCAATATGAGGGACCCTTCTAGAAAATCAATAAGACAACAAGGGATCGTGTATAAATAGGTATTTTTTATTTACCTTGAACTGGAACAACACAACGGGCTTTTGGTGACGGTCCAGGATCAAACTCGAATCGAAAGATCTGAGGATAACACCGTTATTTTGAACCGTGTTCAGAGGACGAGGTTACACTTGCGCTGCCATCCCACTATCCAAACTTTCACATCACGCCAATGTGAGGACATTTGAGGTCACGACAGATATAACGTGCACCAGCACCCTTCGTACGTTGGAATCGAACTCGCTACCATTCGATCGCTAATCCGTTTCTCTTCCAATTGGGCTACCCAAGGTTTTTCCGGAAGTTAATACTGAAATGCCAAAAGGAACGATTAGTCATGCACATAAAAGAACGCATTGATGTGGAAAAAGGCCTCTGGAATTGATCATCTGTCCATGATATAAAAAGAATATTACTAAGACTATATGACATGCAGTAATTTGAGGGACCGTCTGGAAATTCACAAGAAAACAAGAGGCCTTATAATAAAATGTATATGTTTGTTTCTCGGTACAAAAGAGATGTCGACTGTGACTCACCCTAATAGACGATATGCAATGGTTGGGATCGAGGTTAGGCAAAACCTAAGGAGCTCGTCTTGGACTTCACCTTAGCCGTCTCTCATCGAATTGCAATGTGGCTTTGCTTTCACCCTCGTTTTAACTCTCCGAGATATCTCTTCATTATCGCCTGATCATTCATTGAACTAGGTCAAAACAGACCAGGACTTGATTGACTAGACATCTCGTCATCAGAAGAAAATTGATCCGACCTAGATCTCGTCATCCTAGAAAATCGCATTATCGTGATGGCGAGACATCTCGTCATTAGTAAAATTGGTCAGATATCGATTGAGATAGATTCTTTGGAAGGTATTTTATTGCATGGAAAGAAGCAATAGACTATTTCAGAGGTATTGTATTCTAAGGAAAGGAGCAATAGAACCTTTCCAAGGTATTTATTATATTCTAAGAAAATCAGCGAGATAGAATCTTTTCAAGGTGTTCTATCTTAGGCCAATAGCTTATTAATAGGCCATTAGTATATATTTCCAAGGATTAATTTTATAGAATAGTACAATAGAATTGTTTCAAAGGGTTCTAGTTTAAGGAAAGAACCAATAGAATCTCCCAAAGAAAAATTCCAATCTAAAGAAAAGATCAACGTGTCATCCTTCCAAAGAAAGATTCTAGTCTCTAAGGAAAGGTGCAATATAATATTTGTAAAAATCCATCGATTCTGGTGCATCTTGAATCTGTTGTGACCTCAAATACCCTAAACTTGTCACAGTGTAGAAGTTTAGAGAATGGGGTGCCACCTTAGGTGTGACCTCTTTATCTAACCGAGGTTCAAAATTACGTGATGTCGTCCTCGGATCTTTCCTTTCGTGTTTGATCCCGAGACGTTGACAATAGCCCGTTGTGTTGGCTCTGGACGACGTTAATTCAAATACCTACCTACCGTGTCTCTTTTTTTCAACAATTTTCATTTCTTAAACGAAGTAAAAAAAGAGGAATTTCTTTTGATACAAATACATATGCATCGTTATAATAGTTGAACATAATGATAACGCTTCACTTTTACAAAGCACGTTTGAATTCACGCATTCATTTTACACTTCTTTATCTCTTAAAATATCGTTTACATAACTTGACCCGATATCTTAATGGAAAATCTGAGGTTGTTTTTGTGGATTGGTAGTGCACATTTAGTCAAGCAACGACAAACCACGCCCAGTAAATTGGCAAACGCGAGGAAGGTTTTACAGATACAGCTGAGAGAACTACACTCAGGGTTGAATCGAACCTAGTAAATCGTGCCTATGTCCCCCTTTTCACTTCCTATTTTTAAATTTCAAAATTGAATCGCTTCATTGCCTACAAATGTACATCAATTGTCCTAGTAAAGTTAACGATAATGGGAATTTCTTCAACATATATATTTTCATCAAACCCGTTTCAATTTAGTGTTCAGTAGGTACAACTTACTACGTACATCAAAACTCTGTATGGAAATCGAAAATATGTGATTAAAAATATCATTTATAACGGCATACCATAACACGCTATGTTAATGCAAAATCTAAGATTGATTGGCTGGGTTTTATGGCGCAAGGGCCATATTTGACCAAGCAGCGCCAAACAAACACGAGTAAAAACGTTTAGTGACACAGAAGAGGGAACTACACACAGAGATTAATCCAACCTAGAAAATCGGAGATAATCATGTCTATAGTTGTCCCGGTTGATTGCTTTCCATTTTTCAATCGAAAAAAGATTTAAGCGCTTCCCTTTGCTACAATATATACATCCATTGTCCTAATAGTTGAAGACGATGAAAATTCTTTTATACAATTTCTTTGTATGAAATGCGTTTCAATTTACTTATTCTCATTATGTACTACTTACTACGGTGCACCATAACTGCCTAAGTAAATGGACAGTTTAGGATAATCGTGTCCACAGCTGTCCTGTCCGATTCATTATTTTCTTTTTTTCATCGTAGAAAAATTGAAGCATTTTCTCCGCTACTAACACATATCCATCGTTTTAATAGTTAACGTAATGGATATTCTTTTGTAAGAGGTTTTTTGATAAAGCGCATTTCAATTGACGTGTTCAAATTTAAATACTGATATCGCCATCCTAATCATCCAAATAATTGTTTCGAACTGTCTTTGTTTTATCGGGAAAGGACTCTTTTAAGGAGTATTTAAAAAGGTTGATTGATGTTTTAAGGTGGATAAAGAATGGCGCGTCATAAAGAATGACGCGTTATCAAGCCTTCGGCATGCCATTCATCGTAAAGGGTGTAATCAATTTAATCGGGAAAATTCCGGGTCCTTACTTTTTCCTGTAGCCGTTTTGTTGAAGTTTACTGCGATACGTCATCGGAGTTCTACGCTACGACAGAATACATTCTTTTGCGGAAATCAATTTTAAAAGAGCACTAGAAGATACAACACATTTTTTCCTATCCGGAAGATTTATCATAGTTTTTCTTTCACCCAATCGCTCATTCAAGTCCATCAGCGAAAGTTCACCGCGTTAAATTTGCTGTTTTGCTTTCTTTTAACCCTCTCAGGGGTTTATACGAGTAACTGCGACTTGTGACCTGCAATCTTTCCCTGCATAACTTCAAGACAGTTTTGACCTTCTTCATCAGTTCGATCTTTCCACAGGATTCTATTGTAAGGAAGTGATCTACGGAATCTATAAATACTATTCAATTGAACAGACTGAGCCTATAGAATCATTTAGAACGATTCTATCAGCCCTTACTCTAGAATAGTGTCCTTTGTAAAGATTCTACTATTAATTATCTTATAATATAATCCTTAGAATAGATTTTTTCCTTATTTCCATCCAATAGATTCCCTTAGAAGAAGTCTACTGCTCTTTTCTTTAGAGTGGAATCCTTTGGAAAAAGTATATTACTTATTTCTTTGTATAGAATCCTTACGCGATGAATTTATTGCTCCTTTCCAAAGAATAGAATTCCTTGCGAAAGTTATATTGCTATTTTCCTTAGAATAGAATCCTCTGGAATCGATCCAACGATCAGATCCTAAGTCCCTAAGAGTTGTATTATAAGGAAATAAAAAATAGAATCTTTGCAAAGAATTCCATTCTAAGGAAAAGGGCAGTGTAATATTTTTCTAAGGTATTCTGTTCTATCGAATGGAGTAATAAAATGTATTCTAAGGATTCTATTATAAGGTAATAAGTAATATAATCCTTCCAAAGGATTTTATTCTAAGGTAAGGACCAATATAACCGTTCCAAATTAATCTATTCTAAACAATGAAGCAATGCATCTTAAAATAGAAAGAAGTCATGAATTCGTAAGAAGGTTACCGATGGTAATTTAGGTGAATTGAGTCATGAAGACTGTTGGGAAAGTACACTCCTCGCATAAACAAAACGGTAAACTCAACCTACAAATACCTAGTTATATAGACATAGAAATGAAGGAAGGTCAATGGAGCACTAGAATACTGAAGTGGCAATGTACGTAATATTAAATCAAAATTACAGAATTAAGAAGACACCAATGTGACGTTAATTAAAAAAATACCAAACTGAAGCAAGGTACGGTGGTAGCTATTGTAATTAACTTCACAATGGAGCAATAAAAGGGGCTGTTAGCGACTGTCCGGGATCACACCCAAAGGGAAAGATCCTGAACCACTGCCTGATGACGAAGTCACACCCCGATCTCCCTACTTCCACACCATGACAATGTGAGGACATTGGAGGCCACGGCAGATTTAACATGCACCAGCCACTTTCTACACAACAGTTTTGGTTGGATTCGAGAGCCGTGGTGGCCCGTTTGTAAGAATAACAATCAGTAGCCGGAGGTTTGCGCGTTCGAGTTTTTACCAACCACTGTTCGAGTTGTGTACAAAGGGCTGGTGCATGTTAAATCTGTCGTGGCTTCATATGTCCTCATGTTGGGGTGGTGTGAAATTTGGTTGCAGGTTGGATGTGACCTAGTCATCTGACCGTTGTTCGAAATTATATTGTCTTCGGATCTTGCTCCCAGTGTGACCTTAATTAAAATGCCTCCCTTGGCTGGATTCGAACTCGTAGTCCTCCGGTTGCTAATCCGTTACTCTACCACCGAGCTACCATGGACCGAAATTAAATGCCCACATATTTATACTACCACAACGCCGGGTGCAATCGCACTTTAATTAATCTTTGTGGACCTTGATTTCAGTTGTATGCATATAAAACATGAAAAAGCGAACCAGAAAACAAAATAAAACCGAAGACACCTGAAATCAAAGATAAATCTCTTTGTAGAGGCTGCGGGGTTTCTTGAAGCTCAGAACATACCCGTTTGCATTATTTTAACAAAGTGAAGCATCGCGGAATTAATTTGGTAAGCAGTCTCTCAAACATCCTAAAAAGACATTCCTACCCCTCTTAAAATCTTAACATCACTTTTGGTTCGTTATTAAATCAATTCAACTCATTCCGCCGGGGCGTTATGAATTGACAAGCACAATCCGCTCTTAATCAAAAACAAATTAATTTCTCTCCGCTTTTGTTTCACGCGTTAAGTAATTCTGAAGTTATTCATGAAGCCCGTCTAAAAAACGCCATACTTAATGTCAAATTGATTTTAAGCGTTATAACTTCTGTTCCGGTTAGTAGGAAGTTAAGCACATTAAAAAGAATGCGGAAGCTTTGTGCGATTTGACTCAGAACGGAAAAGGTAGCCGCGCGAAGATCGGCGAAATTAAATGAAAATATTGCAAAGGGGAAACAAAATATTTTGCGCTGCGGAATGGTAATGATTGCCTCATGGTGTTCTTTCAAATGTGCGTAGATTTAAGCTTTTTTAAATGTTTCCTATCGTCGTGTTTGCGTTCGGGTTTTGTCAAAGGGTTTAGTTTATATGAAGTGGGTCCCTACTCTTTGATGACCGCGTTTGTTGTATTAATTTCTTTAAGTTGGGGAAATCTTTTATCTTTCGAAGCTTTTTCAAAGTTACGGTAGTTTAAGGTATCAGAAGACGTTAAATTGTCATTTTTTACCAAAAATTCGAAAAAAAAACCAAACTTTTTTTTATTTCTTTGATGGAGAAAAAATTAAATATACTTTGAAAAGTCAAATAAATACTCTAAGTTAATTAGTTGCGAAAGTATTATGATTTTAATCAAGGCGGGAAAACCGGAAGTAGGCATGGAAAACACCGGAAGTGGCCGTTAAAAGACCAAAAACCTGTCAAAATTTAAATTTAAAACTTACTTTTTTTTCAAATATAATTTTAGAAAGGTTTCTCAAATGTTTAAATGGTTTCTCTTTTGGAAATATTTTGAACATTTTTAATGAGAAATGAAGAACAAAATTGTTTACGCAAACAGTAAAAGCAAGAGAGCAAACGGAACACACTTCAAAGTATATTTTACTCTAAATTAATTTGTATGCATTATTTCCTCACTTCAAATGTTATAACACAAAAAGTTATTGATGGATTCTCGTAAAACCTTTTGAGAACTTATTCTTTACAATGTTGTCTAGGGGGATTGAATTATAATAATTATATTGGGTTGAAAATTTTTTAATTTATGCCCATTTATTTAAGAAATAGGACTGTAAAACTATCAAAAATCGTGTATTCATTTTTTGATTGCTTGTAAAATGTTAGTTGGAAAATCCTTTGGAAAGATTGTATTTGTCCTTTTCGAGGAATAGAATCCTTTGGAAAGATTGTATTTGTCCTTTTCGAGGAAAAGAATCCTTTAGAAGGACTTCATTGATCCCTTGATTAGAATACACTTCTTTAAAGATTTTATTTCTTGCGTACTTTAATTAGAATCCTTTGGAAAGACTTTATTGTTTCCTTAATTTAAAAGAATAATTTGGAAATACACGTTGTTCCTTTCCGTAGAAAACAATCCTTTGTAAAGTTTATATTGGTCAAGAAGGAGAAAATTGGGTAGAAGTCAACAAAGAAAACTAAGATAAAAGGTTTAATTATGCGCATGAACTCTTAGCTGGTTAAAACCCGGTTTACCGTTGTTCGAATCTCTTATTGTTTTGGCAATTAAATGTGAATGACACTACTGTCAATAAATATGAACAATTAAGATCAGATAGGCGCTGATACTATGTGCGGGTTTGATAAGGAAATCCACACAGAAATCTATACTCTCAAAATTAACTTTTCTTATGTGGATTAAAATATTATAATTAAAACTGAATTCACGATAAAAATAAATCCTGTGTTACTACTTTTAGACGAATCTACAACTAATTCAATTCATGTTTACATGAATTTTCAACAATGAATTTTTTTCCGAATTCCGTATTTTTTGCGGAAACAAAGAGTACAAACTTAAATATGTCAGACCATAACTTCCACCCGGAAAAATGAAAGAAAAACATCCCAAATTCTCAATCCTTCGAAGAGGAAGCTATACTCGTTGCTCTTACTCTACTGTCATAAATATTCCTATTTTGTATGAAAACACCACACCGTGTTCACGCAATCTTTTCAAATTACACTCGGAATGAAGTCTGTTGTAGGTTAATGCTACAGAGTGCGGGACTTTTACTAACTACTTATCTCTTCGCATTCGATTTTCCGACAGATTTATCCCGGAAACAGGAAAAAAATGCGTTGGCAAGACCTCTCGGGTTTGATCTTGACGCACAAGAGCCGGTTTTGCACCAAGAACGTCGGCCATAAATATTCAGCAATGCCACCTGGAATTTCAATCATCCGTACGCTCACTTTGCACATAAAAAGGCCCACGTACAGTTAAAAGGGCTCACCTCCCCTTTGAGCTCACTTACTTTAATTACGCTAAGGGATAGCATGCAGTGGGTGATTATCCTTGATGGCCACTTAAATTCTCTGGGGATTCCGTACGACTTATTTGTAAGAGAATGTTTTCATCAATTATACTGAAAAGGGTGTTTTTTATTTCACCTAATATGAGCAGGTGGAAGTGTTTTTTATGAAATATGATGTATCGATTCGACTCAATTCACCATTACATAAGTGCACAGTTATTGGAAGCATTTTAATAGCAGTTTTAATTTCCGTGTGGAACTGTAGCATGGAATGGTTCTTGCGATGTATTTGATTATATGATGTGTGTATCGATTCTACTCAATTCACCCTTACACAAGTGCAGATATTGAATATTTTTTAATTGCAGTAGGCAACATAATGGTATTTGAATTAACGTTGCATTGGTGCAACGCAAGGGCTATTACTGAAGGTCCGGAATCAAAACCCAAAGAGAAAGATCCGAGGACAACACTACGTAAATTTTGAACCACGGTCAGATCACTAATGGACTTCTGAGCTGGCACACCCCACTCTCCATACTTTTACACCACGCCAACGTGAGGACATTTGAGGCCACAACATATTTAACATGCACCGACTCATTTGACTTTTCCATCAGGGCTACCGCGGCTTATTTTCATTTTTGGATCTCCATTCTCTCTCAGAGATAAAAGGAAAGCATTGATTCGACCTTAACAAAACTATAGAATTGGATGGGCATCTCGTGAATGAAAAACGTGGTAAGATCTTGAAGAACGAGATAATCGTCAAAACCACTTGGCGTGTTAATCAACTCATTAGTTCATAAAATAACTCCCAAAGTAATTGTAAACAGTGTATTTATTATCCAAATCATAGACTGAATGTCATTCCGAACAGCTACGATTAATAAAATCCTCGTTTGACGTGACATTTAACGCCGCTGGGCGACAGCGAAACAATTAGCGTATCAAATGATACAGAAACACTTAGTATACAATGATCATTGTATTTACGATCCCTTAGGCATCCGAAAGTGCTTGCGGAGTCCTATTATGGTAATCAAAATGATTGAGATGTGATGATTTGACGGCGATCCATTAGCCATACACTGATTGGGATGGCATTATATGGTGTTGGACTAGAAGTGGTTTTAATATGATCAAAGTGGTTGGACCGCTGCTACTGCAACAGCGCATTGGAAAGATAAACTAGACGCAGATATTTCATCTTTTTTCCTCAAATGAAGAACAATTATTATACAAAGAAACAATTATTATATTATCCATCAATAGAAATTGGGTTGTTTAGGTAAATACACTACCTTACAATAATGGACCGGACGCCAGCGGATTTGAAGAAAATCCGACTACTTGTTTGGGGGTGTTTTTTGTGGTGGGACCTTTGCATATTGTTACTGGTCAATTGAACGCCAGCGCCTGCTTGAACATTTTGGACAATCAGGTTCTTCCTACGCTCTGGTAATTTTATGGAATGGACGAATGTTACTTCCAGGACGACAACGCTCCATGGCATGTTGCAGCTTGTGTCAAGCAGTAGAATCAAGATATGGATATAAAACGTCTTCCCTGGCCTGATCAGGGTCCCGACCTAAACCCCATAGAACATTCGTGGGACGAATTACAGTGACGCTTACGGATTAGGGAACCACGTCCGAAATCTACAGCTGAGCTGGCGATATTCTTGCAGCATGAATGGACACAAATACCCCTAGCTGTGTATCAAAACACTGTTGAAAGTATGCCCAGAAGGGGTGCTAATGTAATTGTAGCACGTGGGGGACCATCCCTCTATTGAGCATGTATTCGTTCCCTTATACCATCACAGCTGTCCGATCCATTATTGTAGGGTAGTGTATATTAAACAATAATGAGATAGGTATGAAATTTAATTAACGTCGAACGTAAGTAATACAATGGGCTAATAACGACGGTAAACAATAGCGAAATTGGGATTTTAAATTCAAGGTAACTTAGATTGATCTTCGACCTTAAACTCGAAAAAAATCGTCGGCCGAGTTAGCCCGGTTGCAAGAGTAACGCACCGCAGGTTTGCGAATTTGAATACAACCAATGACCGTCGTGTACAAAGGGGGCTGGTTCACGTTAAATCTGTCGTGGCCTCAAATGTCCCCGTGTTGGCGTGGTGGGAAATTTTGGAGAGTGGGTTGCCAGCTGAGGTGTTGCCTCGTCAGCTGACCGTGATTGAAAATTATGGGGTGTTGTCCTCGGTTCTTCTGATCCCGGACCGTCGCCAATAGCCGACTGTGTTGCTCCAGTGCCACGTTAGTTAAATACCTACGTACAAAAAAAAAAAAAATTTTAAATTTATTTTATTATTTTGTTTTTAAAGCAATTTTCTAAAGCTATTTTGAAAGTTCCATATTATGTTTAAAAAAGAAACACAAATGCAAAAATAATGTATATCATTAGAAAGGTTATGTATTGATATTCTGAATAAGAGAAATATTATCTTGATTGTAGATGCAACTTTGATGTAAAGTATTTTTGCGGCAACTCTATGACGTGCTTTTTATGTTGTCAAGGATGAATTTATTTGAAAAAAACACTGTTATATCGGTAGGTATTTTAATTAACGGCGTACTGGAGCAACACAACGCTTTAGGTAGATCGGAAGATAATAAAAAAGTTAGTAGCAGTTCGTTAGTTAGTTCGCTTTAAATCCGGAAAAATAAAACTTAAAATTTCGCGAAATTACACTTCGAAATTTCATCTAGAATTCAAAATACAGAAGGCATGGTTAAATAAAAAAGATAGTCATTTACAAATATGAATAAGATATTCAAATAAAAACATTAAATGATACAACTTAATACGATTGCACTGTTCCGTGAATAAAATACAAACTGAACTGTTTTTCCTCACATTTGCAGGAAACGTTAAAAAATTGAGGGGAAAATCATACGGACCAACGAAATCAATAAACCGAAATGAAAAATGTTCTCTGGGGCTGGTGCACGGTTAATCTGTCGTGACCTCAAATGCAATCACGTTGGCGTGGTGTGAAATCCGTTGTGAGATCGGGTGTTTTTCTCGTCATCTGACCGTGGTTTAAAATTACGTGGTGTTGTCCTCGGATCCTTCCCTTATGGGTTTGATCCAGGACCGTCGCTAATAGCCCGCTGTGTTGCTACAGGGTTCAAAATCCCCCCCCCCGCTAAATTTCAGCCTGAAATCGCCACTGAATTCTATATCTAGCTTATTTCTTAGTTTTGTAAAAATGGAATTATACTATGACCGAAACCATCGAAATTATATTGTTACTAGCCACTGTTTGGCTAGCCAGGCGTTTCCCGAGCCCGTGGTGTTTGGTTTTTATCTATTGTAAAATTTTCCGCAGATTTCAAATCCGTCAAAATTTTTATTCTACCTTTACCGATCGCTAAGATAGAAAAAAGCACCGAAGAACGCCAGTGATAACTTAAGTAATCTTTTGCTTTACTGGAATCCGTTTCGCAGGAAATAAAAATGAAACAAATGAAGGTCATTCAAATGTGTTCTCTGCCGGGAGATGAAAAGAATGACATGGTTCCAAAGGCTGACGTCAAGGCGACACGTGAGGGCGAAAAGTCTAAATTTTGATGTATCTTCATTCCTCGGCTTCAATTCGCACTACCTTTGTGCCAAATACTATTACTGTAAGTGCCACAGATTCGTCAGGACGTCGCGGGCAAGAAACAAACAAACAACCAGACAGACAAACACTTCCTTTTATAATAGTAGAGATGACCGTTCTCTATCTTTCAGGTCCTATTAATGTCACTGTTCCCATGATCCACTCTTCATTGCATTGTCGTTCAGGATAGACCTAAAAACAGAATTAAATATTTCTCGTCCCCAAAGATGTCTTATTGTTTACATAAGCGTCTTTTTTGCTTGTACTTTTATAATTATTAGCCGACCCCAGCCGGTCTGGTGGTTAAGATGTTAGCCAGCCTCCAGATAGGAAGGTTCCTGCATGGATATTTGTAAGCGTATGGTGTAGAGGCGGCTGGTGCACCTTAAATCTGCTGTGACTGAAAATCTTCACTTTGGGTTGGTGTGGAAGTTTGGAGAGTGGGGTGCCAGCTCAAGTGTTACCTCGTCATCTGACCGTGGTTCAAAATTACGTGGCGTTGTACTCGATCCTTCCCTTAGCGGATTACTCCCGGACCGTCATCAATAGCCCGTTGTGTTGCTCAGGTATGATGTTAATTAAAATTTTCTTACCTATTAGAATTACGTAATAGTAAAATAGAGGAAGACGATAAAAGGTAAAAAAACTCTTGAAGGTATCAACGGTCAAATCTGTTTGGCGACCTCTTATGTTAATCTAATGAATAGAAGACCTTTGACCTCTTAACGATCCCTCAAGGAACCTCTAAGTAACCCGTAACTAGTTGCATCCCTACAATGGAACAGCAAGTTTCCCAATCCGCCCCTACGGACTCTCGTAATAAAGACATTTCGACCGCCACAGGACTCAAAATTTTATAACTTACATTTGTGTAGAGTATTAGGAATTAAAACCTATTAAGTATCGATATTGTTTTGATTTATTAAGATTTTTATAGTGCCGTTAACTGTTCGGGGGAAATGTACAAATGCATCCGATATTAATAACACCCAATATTTTATAATTCTACAATTCGATTTATCAGTTGAGACGTTTCTGTCTTTTTCAGTTGCATGAGATATATTCACAGCAAGATTTTAAATTAAAACGCACCCGCAATTAAAACTTTTTTATACACATGTCAGTGGTTAATTGCATTATATCGAGAAGAATTTTTAATGAAATCTTTCTTAATGCACTCGTCGTAAAATAGTTTTCTTGGAGATGTTCCATCTATTCACAAGATGTTAGCAGACGTATCCATAATTAAGAAATTTAAATTCTTTTTCCTCTCGTATTACGTTGAGGAATATTTTATTAACAATCGTTTTTATCTTGTCTGATTTCGTAAACGTAAGACAACCATACTTTTATATTTTTTATCATGTTGATCAGTATGTTTTAATCATGGCTTTCATCAAGATTTCAAATTTTAACGCAAAATATTTACATACACCTTTTATTCACACAAATGTTTTTATATTTATATTGATTTTATTTATTTTATCTTGGCATTTGGCGCAACTTGTCCGTTTTTGGACCTTGCGCCATAAAATCCCAAAATAAAATCCAATTCAAACTTCCACGTTAATCCAAACTGAGGACAGTTGTCTTTAACACGCACCAACTTTCACGTACACGACCCTATTTCGCTGGACTGAGTTTCGATTGCTAATGCATTGCTCTTCCAACTCTACTACAACCGCCTTTCCACTCACTTTTCGGAGATTCAACATGCACACAGAATGAAACTTTGCAGTAAAGAACACAAGATAGGATTTTAAATATATTTAAAAGGCTTTTCTAATTACACAGATTTGACCTATTGTTTTTGTACATATGCTGAAAGATTTTATTCCAAGAAACTGCTTGATCTTTCTGCTTACCCCCTTCTGAAGTAATCCATTAGTGTAATTAAAGTCCCACGGCATTATCATAAAAACAAGCCTAACGCATTACCTAATTGGTTTGATTTCGAATTCCTTTTAAGAAAGGTGTTAACATTTTTAATGGTAGATAAAGAAAAAAAGCATTATTTCATCGAATACGAGAAAGAAAATGTATCTAAATGTATAAATGCAAATATATTTCAGTGAATATTCTTAATTAAAAATAGTCAGCGACAGTGTGGCGTTTGTGTATCCAAAAATATTGTTTCCGTGAGAACATGTAAATCAAAACTTTTAATTTTTTTGAAAACGCTTTTTATTCAGGAATAGAGACATTTCTAAATACGTTGATTTAATAACATTTACAACTTAGATTTCCATGTAAGCATTAATTCCTACACGTAGACAAATCAGATTAAAACTATAATCTTGAAACTTAAACTATGATTGAGTCTTAATTTTAATTGATGCAAGGCTCGTATTTCCGATACAATTTAAAATGAAACGTACTTCATTTTAAATTCCGTTCCTTTGAACATCCGACCGTCGTGCTCATGAGGACAGCTTAAATGTGTCGTGGTTTCAAATGTCCACAGTGGTGTGGTGTGTAAATTTGGTAGGTAGGTAGTTCATTAACTTCAAGATAAATCATCATCCGGGCTATTGGCAACGGGCTCTTCCATAGGGAAAAGCACAAGGACAGCACCACGTCATTTTGATCCACGGTCAGATGTAACACCTGAACTGGAACCGCAGTCTCCCAACTTCTACACCAGTCCAAAATGAGGACATATGAGGCTATGACAGATTTACCGTGCACAAGCCCAATTTGTACACGACGGTCTTTGGTTTGAATCGATCTCTCCGTTACTCTTCTAACTGGGCAGTGGAAATTTGGAGACTAGAGTGCTACTAGGGATGCGACATCGACAGCAAAACATCGATGTTCAAAATTAAAACATCGATGTTGATAATACATCGCCCCTAAAAAATCGATGTTTTTAAGTATTGATGTTTTTAAAATTCAGTGTATTTAAACTTTTTTCCCCACTTCTTAAAACTGGTTTAGCAACTATTGATGCGACATCGACAGCAAAACATCGATGTTCAAAATTAAGACATCAATGTAGATAATGCATCGCCCCCAAACCATCGATGTTTTTAAAATTCAGTGTATTTAAACTTTTACCCCATTTCTTAAAACTGGTTTAGCAACTAGTGATGCGACATCGGCTCCAATACATCGATGTTTTTTTTTATAAAACATTGACATCGATGTCGCATCTCTACTTTTCAGACCCTTCACCCTTGGCCACTTGGGTCTAAAAGTATGTTCAATTTGCTAATTATAAAAATTATGCTACTTGGCTATTTTTTAAATTTTTATAATGGTACTTTTTTCATTGAAAAGTAAAACATCGACGACGTAAAAACATCGATGTATTGGAGTCCATGTTTTTATAACATCGACATCGATGTCGCATCCCTAGTGCCTACTCAGTTGACTCGTCATCTGACCGTGGTTCCAATCGTGTCAAGTTGGTGGTGGATGGACTATCTCCTTATAAAATTAGAACTTGTGCAGCAAGTAAATCTTTATTCCGTGTTTTGATTTGCGAAATCAAAACACATTCAGAACTGACGTAGCAATCACCGGGGGTTGGCGAGCGTAAGTGAGCAAGTGGCGAAGCCCCCTAGTTGAAAAAATTAACTTGCATTCAATCCTCCAAGTTGTTTCGACTTGATACCTCGTCCATCAATATCTGATAAATTTTTATAATGACGTCATCACGATATTGCTGATTTTTGATAGATGATAACCCTCAGTTCTGGTCAGTTTTTCTAATGACGAGATACCTTGTCCATCAAGATCTGGTCAGTTTCGATAGTGACGACATACCTCGCTGAGACAACCACCAGTAGGCAAAATACTTTACAACTCTTTATGGTTACTGAGGACAAAAAAAAATTCTGATATTCAAAACAACTTCAGCAATTTTTGTTTTCAATCACAAGACCAAGAGTCTATTTTCTCCTCATGACGAGATATCTCGTTCATATCAAGGTACGTAGGTAATTAAACTAACGTCCTACTGGAGAAACACAACGGGCTATTGGCGACGGTCCGGGTTCAAACTCAAAGGGAAAGATCCAAGGACAACACTACATTAAACATAATTATGAACCACGGTCTGTCTATGAGATCACACCTGATCTGGCACACCGCTTTCCAAATTTCCACAGCACGCCAACGTGAGGACACGATAGATTTAACATGTACCATCCCCTTTGTTCACGATGGTATTTGGTTGGATATCGGTTACTGATCCGTTACTCTTCTAACCGGACTACCGCGTCCCATCTCGTCCATTTAGATGTGGTCAGTTTTGCTAACGACGTGGTGCCTCGTCGCTGCAGTCCCCCGGAGGGTTAATTAAAGTAGAACTGCAATGCGAATATGTAAATTCCTCCTTTTTAGAAATACAGCCGAATTTCTGAAAGAGCAAAATGGCGATCCCAACAAAGCATCCCAACTCTTCTCAATAAACGGCAGCGCTCGTTTAAGCTAAGGAAGACAATTTCAAGCAACGGGGCCTGTTCGGTGACTCGGAGTAGCCTTCACTCTCATAAATAGAGCTAACTAATGGTTCGGGGTTCCAAAGATAATGAAAATTAATAAATGTCGGTCTCGTGTAACTAATTGCCCGCGCTGCTGCATGTTTATCTGCGGGGGAAAGTTGGTTTCAAAGTTCAGTTCTTTTATTCCCTCCACAACCGCAGCCCCGAGCACAACTGCATCCCTATACCTGCTGGCTTAATAGGATTAAGCCTATGAAGTTGATGTGGCGTGCAGCAATTCGTTCACTCGAGAGTGATCGTTTCGTGCTAATACATCATGGATGACGGATGAGTATTTAAGGGACACGTTCAATAGTTTGTGTATCATCGCTACCAATTCCATCTATTTGGTCGACCTGGTGGTTAAGGTGTTAGCCTCTAGATCGGAAGGTTCCTGGTTCGAATCCGGGTCAGTTCATGGATGTTTGTAAGCGTATGGTGTAGAGGCGGCTGGTGTACCTTAAATCTATTGAGGCCCGAAAGTCCTCACGTTGGGTTGGTGAGGAAGTTTGGAGAGTGGGGTGGCAGCTCAGGTGTTGCCTCGTCATCTGACCGCGGTTCAAAATGACGTGGTGTTGTCCTCGGGTCTTTACCTCAAGGGATCTTTCCCTTCGTCAATTCCCCGTTTTGATACTCTAGTAGGACGTTAATTAAAAAATTTCCACTATCCATCTACTTGGTTTACTCGAACAATGTTGCACTTCTAATCGATAGGCAGGTATTTATTTAACGTCACACTAAGCAGCACAACGGGATATTGGTAACTGTTTAGAATCAAAACCCGGTGTGAGAGAACACCGCGTAATTTTGAAGAACTATCACTTCACGAGGCTACACTTGATCTGCCAACCCACTCTCTAAATTTCCACACAACGCGAAAGTGAGTGCAATTGAGGCCACGGCATATTTAATGTGCAAGGTCAGCTTCCTTTCTACACGACGGTTTTGGTTGGATTCGAACTCGAAGCCTTCCACTTGCTAACCGGGCCGTCGTAAACAGGAGGTGGCGGGCTGGGCACGTTTACAGTGTCTTGACTTGAGTATCCTCGCGTTAGCGTGATGTGCAAGGTAGTAGTGGGGTGCCAGCTCATGTGTGACCTCGTGATCTGACCGTGGCTCAAACTTACGTGCTGATGTCCTCGGATCTTTGGGTTCGATCCCGGACAGTCTCCAATAGCTGGTCGTGTTTCTCAAGTGTGAGGGTAATTAAAATACCCCTACCTAGCAGGCAATGTTTTGAAGCATGTTACAATTCTTCCCTGCTTCAGGAATGGAATACCTTTATCACTAGTAACGCTATGCTTAAGTCACTGTTATAAAGACGTGGTAATCCCATCGATAGAGTCGCGAATTCGATTGAGTTGGTTTCATTCTCACGGCGCAAAGTCCTTATAAGCTCATACTGGGGCCAGACACAACACACGCAATATCAAGTAATAGACATTCACACACAATGGAAGTTATGGAATCGAAAAAGAGAAACACTTCCAGGGAGGAATTGCACCTAACAGGAATCGAACCTACGCCACCTACAACTTGCAGCGAAGTTGGCATACACACGGAGCAAGTACAGCCCTCAGAGGGTTCAGATCCAACCAAAGACCGTTATGTCTGTAGGGGGGCTGGTGCACGTTAAAATTCCCATGGCCGCAAATGTCTTCACGTTGGTGTAGTGTGGAGAGTGGGAGGCCAGCTCATATGTTGTTCTCGTAGTCTGATAGTGCTTCAAAATTACGAGTTGTCCTTGGGTACCCTTCGGAACCCAAGTGCCCTTGGGTCCTTTCGGAATTGATCCCTAACTGTCGCAAATAGCCCGTTATGCTGCTCCAGTGAGAGGTTAAGGATCTTCTTATTTTCCTGAAATAAAAAAAAAAAAAAAAAAAAAAAAAAAAAAAAAAGTGGCTCTACAACGATTTTTACTTTAAATTTTCTCAGCCAAAATTAATTATCCCATTTTTATCAAAAATGCGATTGCATGTTAATATTTTCCGATTACAAAAGGTTTTCTTGAAGAAAAACGAATTTTGACAGTGATTTATTTGATTTTCACCACACTACTAAAATATTTCGAATGAAGTTAAAAATTTTCTTATAGATATATACAGGTTTAACTTTAATCGTCTAATTCGTTTTAGTTTACGGAATGCTTCAGGTAAATCTTTACCTGAATGTATGTATTAAATATTTAAAAACCTCTATATTTTATACGGTAAGCAGGTATTTAATTAACGTCGGCACTGGAACAAAACAAAAGGCTATTGGCGATGGTCCGGTATCGACATCTAAGACATAAGACAACAACATGTAATTTTGACTACGGTCAGATGACCGGTTAACACCTGCGTGAGCAGGCACCCCAATTTCCTAATTTCCACTCCACGCAAAGTGAGTCAAAGATTATAATTGCATAGTATTGTTAGTAAAAAATCCGCCAAACGGTAATTTTAGAATTAATAAAATATATCTTAAACTGTATATTGTCCCTGAAAATGAATAGAAACCTTTCCTTTAGCAACTCTATGATGCGTTACAACATGTTATGGTCTTGAATTGAAATTTTTCTTTTTACCGCAGTTCAAGTGTAAGACTCTTTCTTTACGGAAAAGGGCAATACCTGAGATCTTATGCTGAAAGGCCTGAAAGGAAAAACCATTTCAGCTATTTAGAAAGCGTTAAATTAATGCAATCTCAAGCATTATGCAACTTTCTGCTTGAAATGGTAATTTGCGACTTGAGTCACTGTTCCGATGCGAAAGCGATATATTCCGTTTTAAATCGCTTTGCTCTTTTCTTTCTTACACTTTTCACTCGAAAAACTTCCTCCCAGCAAAAATTTATTGGATTTTTTTCCCGATTGATATTCCCATCTTTTCTTTTCAGATATTTTGCCCACGAGCCAAAAAACTTTGGCTCTGGGTTTATTCAGAAGCAGGGTCGGAAAAGCAGTGCATTGTTTTGTAATAATTTAACCGACGGAGAAATGCAAAGTTGTGTATACTCCGAATTTCCAATTGCAGTGAATCTTTCTTTATCATTTCTTTGAATCACATATCTGAATCGTATGTGATCAAATAAAGTTACGCATTTCAGATTTCCGTCTTCGTATTTTCGATTTTGTCGTGTCTTTGTTAGCTATTTGAGAAATAGCCTTTCACTTGGGATGAGGTTAAATCAGTCTCAGTCCACATAGTAATAAAACTTACGCGCAAGATTATGAAATGTTTACATAACAGATTTAATACGGTCCTCCAAATATTTTTATCAGGCCCACAACATGCACAGCATAGCAACTATTTTTTTCAGGCCCGCAGTCCAGATTAGGACCTTTGGATAGGTTTAACCCTCCAAGTGGTTTCGACGAGATATCTCGTCCATCTAGACCTGGCCACTTCGGTTAATGACGAGATATCTAGCCATCAAGCTATTGCAAATGTTTTTATGATGACGAAATCTTGATCTGGTAAGTTCCCTTCCCTTGACATCTTGTCTATCGAGATCTGGACAGTTTTGAAGAGGACAATACCTTATCCAGACAAAAAGTCATCTGGGGGTTAACCGACCCACAGCTCAGTTAACCCTCCTCGGTCCTTGTCACGACGAGGTATCTCGCAAATCTGACCAGGTCTTGATAGACGAGGTATCTCGTCATAGGCAGAATACTAACCAGATCTTGAAAGCCCATTATAACAAAATCGGCAATCTGCTGATGACGAGATAACTCGTCACTGGAAGGAAACTAACCAGATCATGATCTGGTCATCATAAAAGACACTGACAATCTTCTGCTGACGAGTTATCTCGTCTTTCGCAAAATTGACCAGATCTTGACGGATAAGATATCTCGTCGAAACCACTTAGAAGGTAAACATCCTCTAACTCTTTCATATGCCCCTATACCATATACGGCTTTCCGCATAGGTTTAAAGGTCCCACAGATCAAATTCGGCCCCCGTAAGGGTTTTAACGGTCCGCCGGCTATACACAAACCTTCGCTCGGCTATATACGCTATACTAGAAATCTCTTCTTTTATTCGGAGGTGGTCGCGTGGGTATGACATACCCCAAATTCTCAAGTAAAACGAATTTATCAGAATATTCATCATCCGGTTGGAATATTGTCATTAGTAGTCAACGTTCATTAAATCTCGTACCTCCAAAACCCCTTACAGACGGTTCGTTATTTCATTGGAGTTCTCACAGATTTCTAAAAAAATAGGTGCTTTTATATGTGTCGCGGGTACTTGAAGTCAATTTGAAGGAAAATCTACGAATCATTACCACATACAGTATATATTGTTATGTCACACTAATAGCTGATGTTTACCTCTCCCTATGTCATTTAACCCTCTCAGGAGTTCGCACGTATAATATCATCTAGAAAATTGAAGTCTTCCTTCCATCAAATAATCCTTCCATCAATTCTAATCAAATTTGATTGGTCTGTTCATCAGAATGGACGATTGAATAGTTCCAAGGGATTCTATTGCAAGAAGAAAGGACTAATAGACTTTCTTAACCAAATAATTCTATTCCAAGGAAGGAGGTACTAGAATATTTCCAAAGCATTATATTTTAAGGAAATGAGCAATTAAATATTTCCAAAGGTTTTCCAAAGAAATAGAAATACAATTATTCCAAAGGATTCCATTCTAAGTATATAAGCGATTAAACTTTTCCACGGTATTCCAAGGATAGCAGTAGTGGACGATTTCAAAAAGATTCTAATTCAAGGAAAGGAGTAATATAATATTAAAGGATATTCTATTGTAAGGTAATGAGCAGTATAACCTTTTAAAAGGATTATATTCCAAGGAAATGAGCAACACATTCTTTCCCGAGGAATCTTATGTAAGGAGCGCAAAAGAGTCCTTCGAAACTATTTAAAATTAAGAAAAAGACAAATAGAATCTTTATTAAGAATTCTTATCTCCAGAATGAACGAATCAAATCTGGTTTTATTAATCAGGATGTACCAATATAATGGTTCCAAATGATTCTATTCCGAAAAGAAAGGAACAACAGAATCTCTCTAAAGGTTGAAAGTATCCACATATTCTTTTACATTTATGTAGGTATTTAGCATTAATTACGCAGTGGGGTAAAAGCAATAGTACATATCTCAGGAATCTTGCGACGATCAGTGAGTTAACGTTAAAAACTATTTCCAGATGCTTCGGTCATTCTGAATGGGGATAACCTGAATTATTAATATAACATGTATTATTAATAACATAAATTATTAAAGCATTACATTTTTTAAATAGACAAACAATAACTTTTCAACGTTCTAAAAACAAATTGAGTCTGGTGTACAAGATAACCCAAACGAATTATGTACCTATTTGATATAGTTCCCTTTCCGCTGAGTAAATGTGATTATCTGTTTCTGTTAGTGCTAAATATGGAGCTATAAGATAAAACTATACTTCTAATAAGCAAATACACCATGCGACAAAAAGAAGATTCAAGTCCATTAGTACTAAGTTTCGTATTCTCTAGATGGTGTCATGAAAGTGCTAATTCGGTTCCAGAAGTTATTTCTACAATTCTTCGGGGATATTATAGCTCCCTTAACAACACTTGCTGGAAAATTGCTAAATGTAATGTGGTTATAGACTAATTACTATTAGAGTTGCTGTAACACTTGAATCCCTTGGTGTTTGAAACCTTTCTAATGCGCCATAACGATTTGAAGTACTCTTTCTATGCGGGGAAAAATTTTGTGAAATGATTATCTGGTATTCATTATTACAAAGAGAGAAGTATAATTTTTATAATTTGCTTTCTTTATTTTGTTTTTTTAATATTTTTGTTACCAAAAGTCTCATGCATAAATTTGGATACTTTTAAGGATTTGGACAGTTGATATTTCTTTCAAAACTATACTTTATTTTGCTTTATTTAAAATAATTGTCAGCAAATATTTCAAAAAAAACATCGATATTTTCAGTGATTTGGATGATTGATATTCCTTATGAAATAATCATATATTTTGCTCCTTACCTAAATTTATTGTTACCAAAATTTTCAAAAGTACCAATTTTGTAATATTCAGTGATTTAGAGGATTAATATCCATTTTCAAATAATCATACGCATTTAATTTGGTTTATTTAAATTTGTTGTAACCAAAATTTTCAAAAATGTGTCAATTTTTATATTTTTAATGATTTGGATAATTGATATTCCCTTTCAAATAGTATACTAATTTATTTGATTCACTTTTACAAAACATTTCCAAAATATCAACTTTTAGATTTTTGGTCAGCAAACGTTTTTTAGAAATGACCAGATTATAAAAATTTTAAGCTTGGTGGGCCAGGTGGCTAACTCTAAGATATTTACATGGGTAATTCTACTCATAGAGCAATAAAAAGGTTTAAGAAACAACAAGCAGGTTCAAGATATTTTTTATTATGAAGTGATATTTTTAAATAATATTAATGCACCCATATTGCTTGCACTTAAAAAAAAACGAATGCAATATTTCTATATGTTAATAAACGTATTATAGAAAAGGTTAAATTTTGTGCTAATGCGATGAATGTAATTTTTTTTTCTGAGATAATATTTCATCATACTGTAGTTCGAAGTTACTACGTAGTAACTCCAAAGTCCTACCATTAAAGTTATTTGGAACATTTAATAATGATTTGTATTGCGATTTTACATACTTCATTTTCGAAAGGATTCTATTTTACATTTCATTTCGAGCATATTTCATTTTCGAAAATATTCTTTCACATTGATAATTACACTCAAACAGTTAAAAACCCCGTACATATGATTTTAATTGACCGTACTTATCTACCAAAATATATTCATAGAATTGGGTTCGATCCATTTCTTTAAACATCAGTTTGCAGATCAGTCACTTCCAATTGAAGGTCTCACGAAATCTCCTTAATTATACAGTCAAATGGATTTTGAAATATGGAAATGTCTTTTGCCCTTGCATCAAAATAAAAAAACGCTGTTGTAACTGTAGGTTAAATTCAGAAAATATAACAGCTCCAAATGTTTTAAGGAATGGGGATATGGCTAATATTTGAAATTTTTTACAGCATAGAAAATCGTCAAGCCTTTTTTAATGTGATTTGTGTTTCAAACAATGCAAATTTTTGCCTATATGACTTTACGATAAAATACTTTTCACAAATGAGCAGTTTTTCCCTGTAATTTTAAGTTAAACGTTTTAAGATTTCCCACGGTGTTTGTAGCAAATGCCAATTTCTACAGTCATTTATTGTTCGACAATTGTGGTTGTGGGCAGTTTTTCTCATTTAGAAAATTTTGCTATTACTTCTCCGAGTTCAAAAATAAAACTTTTCCATTGCTGAGCAATCGAGCTGCTTGTATGATAGGGCAAGTCGCTATATTCGGCTTCGATCTCTAATAAAAAAAATCTCACGAAACTGACGATGGTTAAGTCCACGAGAGCGAATAAAGTTAACCGCTGACCCAGCTGGTTCAATAACACATGACAGATTGAGGTTTTTTCCACAAAGAGCCTCCAGGTAAATAATACAATGAATTACCAGAGGATTTAAAAATTTAGCTTCTTCACAAGCCTTAAAAATTTGTCCAGCTAATACTTTTCCTGTTCCACATATATTTTCCACCATCAATTGTGACACATTTTAACTTATTTCACTGTAATTTGTATTGGTGTTAGCGTTTTCTCGAATTCCTTAAAGATATATTTGCCTGTAGTTGTTTCATGCAGACTATCCATAGAAGCTAATTCTTCAGTCACCTCAAACTCAGTATTGCTTCTCGAATAAACAGCAGCAATTGGGCAGCATCAGAAATGTCTACCGTCTCATCAAGAGCGAACGAAAGCAACTTGAAATTTTTTATCTTGTCTTTTTGATTGACTCTTGGTTGGGGCTTCCGATGTCTTCAACTCTTCTAACAGTTGTTTTCACCGAAAGACTGACAGATCGAAACAAATTCATTTCTTCTGGGCACATTTATTCTGCTGTCACAAGCAAACATAATTTAATTAATTCACTATCAGTAAATGGTTTCCCTTTCGTGGCTAATAAATAAGCTATTCGTAGGATGACTTTAGTTACTATCATTTTTTTTTATTTTTACAAATAAATTGCATTGTGATGAAGCATACCAATTTTAGCGATCGTTGATTTTCTGCGAGTTTTGAATATTGTGTCGCATGCTTAAATTTGGCAATGATGACATATATTGTATTCTTTTCGCACAGCTATTATGCCAAAATGTAATACTTAGTCATTTAATTCTATGATAAAATATTTCACACTCCCTTCTACTGAAATGGCAACACTTGTTCTGCGGCAACGGCAGACGGTTTAATGCAAATATGTGACGCCAGTAGCACCATATGCGGTCATTATTCACAACTTATCAACTCGACTATCGGCCGTTACGTTACAGCGGGTATTTGATTTATTTTTAATTTGTTCATGTAAAAAACAATATTAACCCGCGGGCCGGATTAAAAACAGGCGGCGGGCCGGTTTAAAAACAGGCAGCGGGCCACATTTGGCTCGTGGGTCGTAGTTTTCCGACCCCTGATCTAGGATAACCCTGGATGTTATGAAATAAGTCAGATATGCTAAACTTTTTATCACAGTTAAAAATATTCTATTTATGCTGAAGAGCAAAACTAATCATTACAGCTAATCGCAAGGAATTTTTCTGTATTGGAAAACTTCTCAATGTATATGATTGAAGTGAATTACCGTTTTTGTGTTTATTCCGGTAAAATAGTAAGTTCAGACAGTAAGAAAGTAGGTATTTTAACTAACGTTCACCGGAACAATGAATTAAAATGAAACAATAGTTCGAACTCGCACGCCTCCATGACACTCAACATGCCTCCCGTCTTGATGTATAAGCTTCAACAATAATTTCACAATCAGCATCGAAAATACGTATTCAAATGCAACTGACGTAAAAAATATATTAACTTCAATTTAGTGGGAAAACAGAAAAAAAACTTGTTTTCCTTCGCATTCTTCAATAAAAGTGTTCGAAAAAAGTAATTTTCAATTAATTATTAACTGTTTCAAAATTACAGAACTCAACGTTCCTTAGGAAACCAGCTCGCTTATCCTCAAGGTGATCCTCAATATATTTCTCAATGTATTAGAATTTCAAGCACAATAGTGTTTAAAATATACTAATTAATTAATACAAACATGTGCAACACCAGTGCGACGCTAAATAAAATACCTACCAATGTGCGAACAAATAAAATGCGAAACAATATAACCATAAAAGTATAGTATTAGAAAAGCTAATTTGCATGTCTATACAATACGTTTAAAATACTCGAGATATTATAATACTAGCAATTATATCTGATGCAGTGAGGGAGCTGTGAAGTATGAGCTAGGAATGTGGTAATCTATATGCAATCTGTATTTCTCCTTTTTTTTATACTTGATGGGTTAAATGTCCCAATATTGACCTTACTACTCAATTTACTAAGTGGTATAAGAATTTGTCAAATATTAGAGGTAACAGACATGTGAAGCTTCAGCATAATAGAATTGCTAATGTAATTTTTTATTGATCGACTAAAATCCTATTTATTCATTAAGTTTGTAAAACAGAGTCGAAGGGAAAAGTTTTAAAAGTCAAAAAATGCGAATGGTTTTGTCATTATGAGGCAAACAAATGTTAATTAATGCACGAAGAAAATTAAGTAAATTAGCATTCAATATATTATGCATGAGTATAGATTGCTCAGCTTTGTTTGGCATTTCCATTTATGCTTCAATATTGTCCTCTGGGATGTTGAATGCTGGAGAAAATGCCTAATTGACTGTAGAACTCCGATTTCCATTAGAATATACTAAAGAAAATGAAGAGTTTTAGAGCGAGCGAAAATAAATAGAAAATAAAGTTAAGGGGCTGACCTATTACAAGGGGATGGTGAATAGTTCATTTGAATTTTTTCAAATGAGTGAGTAAAAAATCTCAATTATTAAAAGTAGCTTATATCAAGTAAAGAAATAAAATAAATATAAAATTAAACGGAATTCCATACGTCAAATATACGGAAAAACAATTATCAATTATATATAGTATTATAAGAGTTATAAAACTTCCACGTACACATATTTTTAATTAAATCATGTACTTTTTCTGTACAATACCGTTAAAGAGGGAATTGAATATTTTTCTTTTAATGTATTCAGATCTTTAACAATGGTTAGTTTTGTTTAGTTAATTTTTCTGGTGGTCAACTCGACGCGGTATCTCGTCATTAGCAAAACTGATCAGATCTCGATGGATGAGGTATCTTGTTACAAGAAAACACCAACCAGATCTTGATCTCGAAATCATAAAAAAATCAGCAGTATCTTGATGATATAGCTCGTCATTTTTTATTTAGCAAAAGTTATCAGATCCTGATGGAAGAGATATTTCCGTCATTAGAAAATAACTGACCTCAGTTCTGGATCTGACCATAATAAAGGAATCGGTCATATTTTTATGACAGATCGTCATTAGCAAAATTGACCAGATATTGACGATATCTCATCATCAGAAAAAGAAAGGATTGAATCTTGATCTCGTCATCAGAAAAAAAATCGGCAATAACTTGACGACGAGATGTATTGTAAAACTGACCAGATCTTCATGGACGAGATATGTTGTCAAAACTATTCGATGAGTTAATCGTTTAACAATAAATGCATGTGCGTCTTAATTAATTATTCAAAGTTGTGAAAATATTATTTGCACTCATAAATTAAAATGTGATATAATAATTATTTTAAAAGTATATAAATTATTATACATTGAGGCTATATAATTATGATTAAAATGAATAAACATTAAGCTTATATTACACATTAAAGTTTTCTTTAAATTACTCAACCTGTTTTATGTGTCACAAAAGCAAAAGAAACTTTTTGAGCAATAAACAAACCTACCCTCATGTTCATAAATTAAGGATAATTCAGAATCACACGGAAATCGAACTCTAAAGTAAAATTTCCCCTGTAGAATTATCGCACACCATCTTTAAGAATAATATCCAAATACAGGAAGCCATCAGATGACCCCGATAGTACGTCACAATGACGATAGTGTAAGAGTGGTGTATATAAGGAATGGTAGCAAAGAAGTAAAATTGTTCACAAGCGTTCTGTATGCCGCTCAGTGCCACAACCGTATAGTTATGGCAGAGAGGACGCATGTCGATGATTTTTTACGTGGTTAGAATTATCAGCCGCCTGGAACGGCGTACTCAGACGGAAGTTTCAGTGGAACCTGGAATCGCACAAAGTGTCATCTGTAGGCTTTGACAACGATTCTAAAATGACGGAAATGTCAGTAGACGTTACAGTTCAGGTCGCCCCACGAGTTACAACGCCGAATGATGACCGGTATTTGGCAGTAACCGCGAAAAGAAGCAGACGGAGCAGATCATTCGACCTTTCTTGTCAGCTATCTTCAGCCACGGGTACGACAATTTCAAGGCAAACAGACGTTTGGGACATGTTGGTCTATATGCTCGCAGGCTTGTCAGATGTGTTCCGCTCACGGCAACTCACTGTCGCCAGCGGTTAGCCTGGAGTATAGAACATGCTATGTGGACATCGTCACAGTGGGCTTGTGTGATGTTTTCCGACTAGTCCAGGTTTAGCTTTCAGTCTGATTCACGGCGGACGTTCATATGGAGGAACACCAGGTACCCACTACCACCAAGACAACATCATTGAAGGACACCGTTACAGTGGTGCAGGTTTGCTCGTTTGGGGCAGAATTATACTGGGCTCCAGAACAGATCTACATATTCAAATCGGAACCATGAGAGGCCAAATTTATCGGGACATCATCTGGAACAACATGTACGTATGTTTAGGGCAGCCATGGGCGCAGAATAATTTGTGTTTATGGATGACAACGCCCGTCCTCACCGTGCAAACATTGTAAACGAATAACTTGAATCTGAGGATATCACACGTATGGAATGTCCAGCATTCTCACCTGACTTGAATCCAATAGAGCATGTCTGGGACATGCTATGCCGACGAGTTGCAGCCCGTCAACCACCTCCTACATGTGTACCGGAACTTCGGAGAGCATTGCTTGCTTAGTGGAGTGATCTTCCTCAAGATCAGCTCAATAATTTGATCCTCAGCATGCGTAGGCGTTGTACGGAGTGTATCTCATAGTTTGGGAGACATACAATGTACTAACCATTATACCAACCATGTCATGTTAAGTTTTGTAAGGTCGATATTTTTTTGTAATTGCTCCAGTGAGCAAAAATCGTAGTTTTTATGAATGGTATCATACATACACCATCTTTTTTGTTCTTTATCTTTTGTTTAATAAATGGGCTTGATGAATAAGTCACGTTTGTTTTGTTTCTGAACCTTTATTTGCCAGAGCTGGCATTATTCTTAATATATGGACATGAGTGTAGTTTAAATATAGTTTAGATAATAGTTTAGTAATAGTCTGAAACAGTTTATGGGAGGCAAGCCAATACGTTTGAGATATAATCCTTGGGCAACCTGTGGAAGCGAAGGATATTCATACAAGTTTTCTCTCTACTGCGGTAAAGAATCTGATGCAAGAAATGGTACTCCTCTTGGAACCCGGGTTGTGATGAAACTGACAGAATATTGTGATACCTTCAAGCTACAATTTATATTTTGATAACTTTTTGACCAACATTGATCTTTTGAAAAGTCTTGGTGAACATGATTATCGAGCCACAGAACAATACTAGAAAATCGGATAAACCATGGGCGTCCTTTAGAAAGAAAGAGGCACTTCTGATTTTGCATTTGACAGGAATTCCGAGATTTTCCTGGTGCGATGTAATGGCAATAGTACTGTCACTATTGCTACAAATTTCAGCACTTTAGAACTAGTCTTTGATGTTAAGAGGCGAGTAAAGGGACACAAAGGTTAACGTGAAGATGCCTAATTTGATAAATTCGTTCAACAAACATATGGGCGGTGAGGATCACCACGACTGGTTGGCTGGTCTATATGCAATTACAATTCGTGGTAAAAAGTGGTACTGGCCACTTTTCTTTCGTACATTGGACATGGCAGTGGTAAATTCATGGATAATCCACAAAGCTGTCAACAAAAGTGATGCCTTAAACTTGAAGAAGTTCCGAAGAGCTATAACAACAGTTTTTTCTCAAAAAGACTGATCAGAACAAGATGTAGACCCAGGATCTCTTCTGCACCTTCTAGTGCAAAAAAACACACCTGTAAAGATAGTGTTGACCATTTTCTACTTAAGAGGGAAAAACAGCGTCGTTGTCAAAGAAAGGGCTGCAAAGGAAAACTCCAAACATACTGTGGGAAATGCGACAAAACACTTTGCCAGGCTTGCTTTGTACCTTTCCACCAAGATTAGAGTATAATTCAACTGAACGTGAATAAGTCACGTTTGTTTTGTTACTGAACCTTTATTTGCTGGAGCTGGCATTATCCTTAATTTATGGACATGAGTGTATTTGAGCTCCATAACGCTTATGTTAATAGAATACGTATAGGTTAAAATTAGCTTTGCATTATGTATGTATGATCATATCTTAGTTGTGTCAATCTTGTATCTGGAAAACTTTCTCGAATTTCTGGAACTATATTTGTTTGTGATATTAATGCTAATTAATCCATTGGTCATTTGATAAGAATAATAACTGGAACTTTAATGGCAGATGCAAGAGTTTAAGAAGAATGTTTTATGAAAGTAAATTAATGTGCGATAAAAAATATGTTTTCCAAAATTTTCCAAAAAACACCAAACAAGAATTAAACAATACAAAACGTGAAAACTAAGATCTAAAAACGACGTTATTCAATGCTGTAAATATCAGCACGATTTGTTATTCACATAAAGATCTCAAAACTAAACTTAGTTCAGTCGTTTAATTTTTTCGTAATCAAATAATATTTTATGGTAAATCAAACACATTTTCAAATAAAACACAAGTTCCAATAAAAGTTTTACAGGATGAAAAAATGTTGATTAGAAGGAATGAAAAATTTAGAACTGGAATCTGTGACACCCAAAACATAGTATTTTACATACATTTCTTTACAAGAAACACGTTTTTCTTGAAATGTTCTTACACAAACCCTAATGTATAAAACATTTTGCAAGATTTAATAGTTTTTCTAAACACGCGTTAATAATAAATCTAGATAATCATTACAAAATTACCATGAAAGTTTTTTTCAAACCTCATGGTAGAAAATTTTAGGGTTTAACAAAATATTTTAGGTTTAACAAAATTGATCCTTCTGGTGGTTGTCTGGATGAGATAGTTCGACATTAGCTAAACTGACCAGATCTTGACGGATGAAATATCTCGTCATTAGAAGAACACTATTAGGTCTTGATTTCGTCATCATCAAGAATACTTCCATTACGATGGTGAGATATCTCGTCATTAGTAACATTAGTGAGATCTCGAGATACCTCGTAATCAGAGAAACATGTGTCCAGATCTAGGTATCATTATCATAAAAAAATCGGCCACATCTTGACGAAATAGCTCTTTATTGGGAAAACTGGTCAGATCTTGATGGACGAGATATCTAGTGATGAAAAAATTGCAACATCTTGATGACGAGAAACTCGTCATTAGCAAAACTGTCCAGATCTTTATGGACGAGATATGTCGTCATTAGAAAACGAAACTGGCCATATCTCTCAGCAGCATCTTCACCCGATATCTCGCATTAGCAAAATTTCTCACATCTTGATTGACGGGATACCTCGTCGAAACGATTGATATGGTTAAATTGTATTCACACAGAAATGTGAACGCGGCTTATACCGCAAGCCGAGGTGAATACTGTGTGGGACACCAGCATGTGCAACAAGGTATAGTAAGGTTAAGAAATGGAAGATGGCAAGTATGGGAAAAACATATTTGCCAGCCCCAATTATGAAATTTGACAGTAGGTTTTTCAATATTATGGTGTCACGTTCCGCTCTCACAATGTCTGGTAGCGAATCAGTCGCGGTACCGTTCACGATACAATCCTCCGTAATTATCCTCTTATACTGTGTGCATATCTTAGAAGAGATGTTACCCGTAAGGCATCCGTGTCTGAATTTCCGAAGGACCAAACTGGTTAAGATATACTTATACACTGGAAGGATTTTTAAAATTTTGATTTTAAAAATAAACTTTTTTACAATAGGTAATTTGTTTGAGCTTAACGTAATTTCAGTGTGTAAAAATCTGATTAAGCTAATCATTAATGAACTAAATTTAGATATAATTAGCATGTGTTTTGAACAGTGATACCTTAAAACATAATTTGTTCAGAAGAACAATGCCGGTTGGAAATTCTTCCTGTTATTATTCTCTCTTTTGTTTTGATCCTCCCAATCACGTCTTTTTTACAATTTTTATACCAAACAAGTAAAAAAAATCAAGATTTCAGGAATTTTGAAATTTAGATACCAAATAAAAATTCATTTCTTAACTAACACCCTAAACGTTAACTATATTATTTAGGTTATAATTATACGAAAAGAATTACAATAGATTGCTTCATTTTGCAGCTATCACAGTTGGAACGAATGATCTTATAGAACAGAGTTCTTCAGAAATTGAGTTTTAAGTTTGGAAAGATGTTAGTACAAGGTGAAAGTGCCTAACGAAAAAGCCCCTTGTAAACAGAAAACTATTCTGAATATCTATAAGATATCTATATCTGAATATCTCTAAGTATCGTTTGTAAGCTAACAAGCTAGGCAATATTTTGAAACGATAAAAAATATCGATATTCTGGTCGATATTCGTGATTTCTTGTGAATACATACATACTCAGAATGTATAGAGATTTTCGAGTAGTTGTTGATTTTATCGCACACTTGTAATGACTAACACATCTTTCTATAGAATCCATGAATTATTTTACCCTTTATAAAGATGCTATTGCATTTTCTTCGAATTAAATCTTTCTTGACAATTTCGGTAATGACGAGATATCTCGTCAACTAGATATTTACGATTTCTTATGACGACAAGAGTAAGATATAATCAATATTTTTTTATGACGAGATATCTCGTCCATCATGATTTGGTAAGTTTTGCTATAATGGGGAGAATACCTCGTCCTTCCTTTTTTTGTAATGCCTCAATGTTGTATGTCTCCTTCATCGGTAGGTCAATGGTTACCAAGTGGTTTCGACGAGATATCTGGTTCATCAAGCTGTGAACAATTTTGCTAATTCACAATTTCTATCATAATTTTTAGTCAATATTATTTAATTAAAACTAAATTAACCGTTAACCCTCCAAGAAGGTTCGATGAGATATTTCGAATATCAATTCTGCTAATGGTGATCAACCTTCTATGGAAAGAATCGGAGCATGTGCCGAGCAGCCTCATGTCATTTCTTCCGATCGCTCGGTTTGGAGATCTCCGTGTACAGTCACGTGATGTTGGAGTATGCACGAATCCAAAGTGTCGGACTAATTGACGAGCGTAATTAACTCTTTAAGTGGTTTCGAGAAGTTAACCCGTTCATCAAGATGTAACTAATTTTGCTAATGATGAAATATCTCGTCATCAAGATATTGCAGATCTTTTTATGATGACAAGATCAAGGTCTGGCAAATTTTTCAAATGACGATATATCGCGTCCATCATTGTCTGGTCCATCATTGTCATGACGAGATACCTCGTTGAGACAAATAAGTTAAGTAATCCTTTTTTTTTACAATGTTTCAGTGTTGTCCG